>ONZH01015981.1:0-312020 GCA_900303285.1 Rhinella marina
TTTTCTCTATATCTTTGATCTCAATATTCCCGCATATAAGAATTCTTTGCTTAGGTTCTCATTCAGGCTGCTAAGGCGGTAATCCCGAGACACTGGAAGGCGGGATCCCCACCAACTCTGGAAGAATGGTACGAAGAGGTGATGTCTTACCATAGAATGGAAGAGCTGATCGCTCTTTCGCCGGCATTACATACACGTTTCCTGAAGGTATGGAGCCCTTGGGACGAATTTCGAGCTTCAGGGACGTATAGTTCACTCTAAGTACATCCACCCTGGGGTTCTCGTACTCGGCCTAATTTCTTGAGCCATAGTATCTCCCCCTGCCCTTGCTCCCTCTCTTTACTCCCCCCCCCTCTTTGTTTTTTTCTTTTCTCTTTCTTTTCTCTTTTTTTCGTCACTCCCCAACGTGTGGGGATATTGTCTTTATCGCATAGAAACAGGTTGTAGTGGCAGTTAATGTGCACAGCCGATTAGCTGTTTGTTGATATGTCTGTGCTTTTGAATATATTTGTTTGATGCATTCATTTGTTATGTTCAAATGTAAAGATGGAAATGAAAATCAAAACTTTGTAAAACCCAATAAACACTTTAATGTAAAAAAAAAAAAAAAAAAAAAAACATACTTACCTTTTCTGCGCTGCCATCAGGTTCCCCGCTCCACTGTCTTCCCTGCCGGTGCACACTATGACCTGACGCTATATATACAGTACAGACCAAAAGTTTGGACACACCTTCTCATTCAAAGAGTTTTCTGTATTTTCATGACTATGAAAATTGTAGATTCACACTGAAGGCATCAAAACTATGAATTAACACATGTGGAATTATATACTTTCACCAGTTTTTTCGGTATGAATCAGGCTGACATTAGAGATGTGCTAATGTCACCTGATTCCAAATATATATATCTGTTTTATTTACTGGTGCCCCCATTTTTATATAAAATGAACTTTTATTTTATGCTAATAAGGCATCTAGGTGCAAGGGGCGTCACCCCTGCTCCTAGAGGCTCTGATGATTGACAGGACCAGGCAGAGAAGAAACACTCCATTCACCATAGCTTGCAAGGACCTTCAATGATGTCATGACCATGTGATCAGTCACATGGTTAGGATCACACAAACAGCCTGTAGCCTCCTAAACCATGTGACTGATCACATGGTCATGACATCATTGAAGGTCCTTGCAAGCTATGGATAAGTTCATCTGAGTCACCAGCCTAGCAGCAGACACATCTCTACAACAACTGTTAAGAGGAGACTGTGTGCAGCATGCTTTCATGGTAAAATAGCTGCTAGGAAACCACTGCTAAGGACAGGCAACAAGCAGAAGAGACTTGTTTGGGCTAAAGAACACAAGGAATGGACATTAGACCAGTGGAAATCTGTGCTTTGGTCTGATGAGTCCAAATTTGAGATCTTTGGTTCCAACCACCATGTCTTTGTGCGACGCAGAAAAGGTGAACGGATGGACTCTACATGCCTGGTTCCCACTGTGAAGCATGGAGGAAGATGTGTGATGGTGTGGGGGTGCTTTGCTGGTGACACTGTTGGGGATTTATTCAAAATTGAAGGCATACTGAACCAGCATGGCTACCACAGCATCTTGCAGCGGCATGCTATTCCATCCGGTTTGCGTTTAGTTGGACCATTATTTATTTATCTACAGGACAATGACCCCAAACACACCTCCAGGCTATGTAAGGGCTATTTGACCAAGAAGGAGAGTGATGGGGTGCTACGCCAGATGACAAGGCCTCCACAGTCACCAGACCTTAACCCAATCGAGATGGTTTGGGGTGAGCTGGACCTCAGAGTGAAGGCAAAAGGGCCAACAAGTGCTAAGCATCTCTGGGAACTCCTTCAAGACTGTTGGAATACCATTTCAGGTGACTACCTCTTGAAGCTCATCAAGAGAATGCCAAGAGTGTGCAAAGCAGTAATCAAAGCAAAAGGTGGCTACTTTGAAGAACCTAGAATATAAGACATATTTATAGTTGTTTCACACTTTTTTGTTAAGTATATAATTCCACATGTGTTAATTCATAGTTTTGATGCCTTCAGTGTGAATCTACAATTTTCATAGTCATGAAAATACAGAAAACTCTTTGAATGAGAAGGTGTGTCCAAACTTTTGGTCTGTACTGTATATATATGTCTAACTGTCACTAAGTGGAGTTCTTTTATCACTAATGCAGCACGCACGCACACAGAACGTGTGTGCGTGCAAAAACTGTAGTAAAAAAAGTCACTACAGTGTAAAAAAAGTGAACACTTGCTAAAAATTAACTTATATCTATATATATAGAAATATGAAGCTCTATATATATTTATATAAAACTCTAACTGTACTTTCTTCTTTTTTAACAAAAAAAAAAGAAAAATTGGCAAAAAAAGATGGAAAAAAAAAAAGAAAAGGACAAAAAATGATCCCCAGGTGCTGATCAGGCAGGTATGCACTAAAAAGCACTGGGCGGTCACAGCTCGCACGCAGAAAAAGTGGTGCAGAGCTGGAAAATTGCTAAAAAAAAAGGGCAAAAAACGCACGGACCAAGCAACGTCCGTAAAAAAAAAAGGACGGGAGGGGACAGGGACGGAGGGTGGGTTAGGGATCTGTAACTGCTTTTTCTTCTTTTCTTCTTTTTTTTTTTAACAGCAAAAACGCAGGTCGCAGTGGTGGTGCACCACAAGTCCCAGCAAGCCAACAGCAGCACAGAAAAGGACAGTACCTCTCTGCATGCAGCCACCAGCTAGAATGGCTGCATGCAGGAAGGATCTGCCTCTTCCTGTGCAGCTGTAGCCAATGGCAGCGCTGGCAGGGGACCCAAAACACAGGAGTCCCCTGCTTAACCTCTGGAAGGACAGGTGCTGACCAGTTCAGCACATGTCACCTTGAGATGACCCGGGTGTCCGTCGCGCCGTACTACTACGGCAACTCACTTCCCGCAGCGCCGTACATGTACGTCGCTGGTCGGGAAGGGGTTAAAGAATTCCTTCTGTAATAAATCTAGATCCCTTTTAACTAATCTAATAGGTAAAAGCTAAAGTAATAAAAAACCCTGTGGCAAAATCATCGTTTTAATGCATTAATTCTATCTAAAATAGACAGTTGCTTATCCTTCTAAATATTTAGTTCTCCCTTTATTTTTTGAAACTACGTTTTATAGTTATACAGACACATATTCTTAAAGGGAACCTGTCATCACCTTTATGCTGCCTGTACTAACAGCAGAATAAAGTAGAGACAGGTGGGTTGGTTTCAGAAGTCTGTCATTTCTAAGTTAAAAGTATGTGGTTGCCAAGAACCAACATCACAAAAATTGCAGACTGGGCCTAGAAAAGAGTCAAATCTACATGAGAAGAGTCATGGTTATTCGTGGATTCCTGCTCTCCCTGCCCACCTGCTGATGATGGACAGTCCTCTACCTAGTTTTCTCCCTTTCTCTCTAGGAGAGAACTACCAATCATCAGCAGATGGGCGGGGAGAGCAGGAGATTAGGAATAACCATGACTCTTCTTAAGTAGATTTGACTCTTTTCAAGGCCTGGGCTGCAATGATTATGATGGTTCTTGGCAACCACTTACTTTTAGCTGATGTGTGACACACCGCTGAAATCAGCATTTCTGTCACTACTTCATACTGCCCTCAGCATGGTCAGCATAAAGTTGATGAGGTCTTTACAAATTCTTTTTTCCAATAAGGCCACTTTCACACTTTCAGTATATGGTCAGTATTTTGCATCAGTATTTGTGAGCCAAATCCAAGAGTAGAACATACAGGGAAGAAATATAATGGACATATATGTGCCTCTTTTGTGTTTTGGACCCATTCCTGGTTTTGGCTTACAACTACTGATGAAAAATACTGACTAAGGCCCCGATACGGGCCGTGAAATACGGTGGTCTGCATGGGGCCTAAATACTGACCATGTGAAAGTGGCCTAAAACTTATATTTCTCTATTTCTCCTTCTTGATAAACCCAAAGTTTAATTCTATTAATTTATGCAAATTTTCCTGCATATTAAAATACCTACTTTTTTGACATTGACCCAAAGTCCTGATAATAATCCAAATTCCTTCCTTTTTGGGACTTCTTATGGCTTGCTTTCAAGAATGGCTTTCTTCTTTCCACTCCTCCATAAAGCCCAGATTTGTGGAGCACACAACTAATAGTTGTCCTGTGGACAGATTCTCGCACCTGAGCAGTGGATCTCTGGAGCTCCTCCAGAGTGACCATGGGCTTGTTAGCTGCTTCTCTAGTTAGTGCTCTCCTTGCCTGGGCTGTCCTTTGAGGCCTTCACAGAACAGTTGTAGTTATACTGAGAAGAAATTACACATAGTTGGACTCTATTTACTAATTAGATGACTTCTGAAGGCAATTGGTCTCACTGGATTTTATTAAGGGGTATCAGAGTTCAGGGGCCTGAATACAAATGTATAGTACGCCACACTTTCCAGATTTTGTATTTTTTTTAATTTTGAAAATCATAATTTTCTTTGTACATCACACATACTTACTACTTTGTGTTGATCTATCTCTTAAAATCCCAAAACAATGTTTAAGTTGGTGGGTGTAACATGAAAAAATGTGGAAAAGTTCAAGGGGTATGAATACTGTTTCAAGGCACTTTAAATTTGGGAGTGAAGTAAGGGGTCTAGATAAAGTCAACAGAAAATCATCTGCAAAGAGACTCCGTTTACATTCCTTTTCCTTGACATTAATTCCTGAGATGTCTTTACATAATATATTCTAACTATTGACCACATGGCAAATGCACATTCCTGCCTAGTTCCTCTTCTAATTGCAATTTCCCCCCTTTTATTAGTAGGCAACTTTAATTTAGCAGTTGGATAAGAATAAAGGGCCTTCAAGGCCTTTAAAAACAGAACCCCCTATTCCAACCCAATCTAAAACTGAAAAAAATCCCACCTAATTGAAAAAAACGCCTTTTCAATATTCAATGCCAAAATTACAGAAGGGCCCATATAGCCTATCTGCATTTGACCACTCTAGAGTCCCTAATTTTGTATACCACCTTATTATTCTTCCCTATGATTGTCCAGGGGCCTATCTATCTTCTTTGCATACTTACAATACCACCCTCTTGACCATCTAATAGCCCATTCCATCTTGTCTGAATCCAAAATATTTAACTAGGACTTAATATCCCTAATTTGCTTCCTTAAATAATTTGAAGAGTATCTTTGATTCTCTTGTACCAACTTTTCCAATCTACCCCCACCCCAATTTTTTTCTTTCCTTCTCCTTTTCTTTCTTCCTTATAGCAGCTACCTAACTCCTCTTGATAAAAGCCTTTGCCACTAACCAACATATTCCCAAATCCACCTCTTCTGTCATATTTACGTCAAAATATAGTTTAACCCTTAGGATACCAGCGCCGTACATGTACGGCGCTGGGGCGATGTGGACACATGGCGCCCGCTCGCACGTGTGGCGGGCGTCATGGCCGGCAAGTCTCTGCTGTTTTTAACAGCAGAGACTTGCGGGTGCTTACTGCCATCGGCGGTTCCCTCTTCAGCAATTAGATGCCGTGATCACATGAGATCACGGTATCTAGTAGCGCAAAAACCCGGAAGCGTTCGCTTCCGGGTGGTGTACAGACGCCCCATGTGGTCAAATGGGGTGTCTATACACGATCTGAAAGCTGTAAACCTCGCTGATGAGGTTTACAGCTTTCAAAGTGCAATTCTTATTCTGGCCACTAGATGGCGGGCCAGGATAAGAGATGAGCAAATTCGGTTTTTAATTCAATATTAAAAACCCCTGATTGCTCATAAAGAAAAAATAAAAAACGCAATCTATTTGCTCATATTTGAACTTTAAAATAATCACAAAAATTTTTTTTAAAAATGTTAGATATATAAAAAATAAAAAATATAAAAGTTTAAATCACCCCCCTTTCCGTATAATTAAAAAATAAATACCTAAATAACAATAAATATAGACATATATTTCTAAAGAAAATTAATAAAAAAAGTGATCAAAAAGTCATACACACCCCAGAATGGTATCAATAAAAAGTTCAGATCGCCCCGCAAAAAATGAGCCCCCATACAGCTCAGTACACATAAATACCAAAAAGTTATAGGGGTCAAGATATGACAACAAAAAAAAATTTAAAAAATGTCCAACGTTATAATTATTTTATCACTATCAAAACGCAGAAAAAAAACTATACATATTAGGTATCGCCGGATTCTTACTGACCAGTAGAATGAAAGTAACTGGTCAGTTTTAATGAACATCGAACGCCGTAAAAAAAAAAACCCGTAGAACTGTAGCAGAATAGCGTTTTTTTGCAATTTCACCCGATTTGGAATTTTTTTCCCGCTTCCCACTACACCATATGCAATATTAAATGAAGGCGTTGGAAAGTACAACTTGTCCCACAAAAAACAAGCCCTCATACAGCTATGTGAACAGAAAAATGAAACAGTTATGGCTGTTTGAAGGCAGGGAGCGCAAAACGAAAACGCATAACCGAAAAAACCTCCGGTACTGAAAGGGTTAATATCCTCCTCTATTTGTTTCTTAATCCCCAAGTCTGTCAACAGTGCCTCATTTAATCTCCAAGACCACAAACCTCTCCCCGTAGGTTTTAAATCCAACACAATCATGTCACAAAAAACTCACCTGTCCATGCTCCAGAGATGCAATCTCCAGATTATTTGTGGCCGCGCCGGGATAGACGCACTGCTAAGCCACACCCCCTGGTGACGCGACAGCATCCTTAACAACAGGATGCAATACTCTGTTTCTCCCCATAGCAGGTTTGAGCTGGAGAGATTAGTAGTGGGCTGATTGCTCAGCTGCTCTATTCTTATAGGCTAGTGTTTCTAACTAAGGGCTCGTTCACATCACCGTTAGGGATTCCATTCTAACTTTCCGTTATAACATCGTTATAACGGAAAATAACGGAATCCCTAGGACGGAAATCAAAACGGACACCTTTAAGAGGCATTCCGTTTTGATCCATCATAATAGAAGCCTATGGGAAAGCATAACGGATCCGTCTAGTTGCCGTTATGCTGGACGGAAAACAAAGTCCTGTTGACAGAACTTAGGTGCACAGCGTATTAGAACCGTTCAAAAGTCTATGCAGATGACATCCGTTGTTACATTTCATACCGTTAATTTAGGCCGCAGTTCCTCCTTTGCATCTGCAGTTTAATTTGCCCAAGGAGGGAATTAAACTATAGGGATAGTATTTGGGTAGGTAGAAAGATTGTTTCTGTTCCAAAAAAAACAAAGTCCATTGTGAAATACGTCTGCTTTTTTTGGGGGGTGGCAAAAAAAACTCCAGGTGTGCCCTGTCAGAAACACTAGGTGCACAGCGTATTAGAATCGTTCAAAAGTCTATGTAGCTGACATCCATTGTTACATTTAATACCGATAATTTAGGCCGAAGTTCCTCATTTGAGGCTGCTCTATAACGTTTGCGCATTCAGAATATTGGACATTCGTTTAAATTTTTCTGATCATACAGTTAATAAAAATCTGCAGTACTGTAGTTGTGACCAAGTTGCATATATACTATATAATATGCGCAAGGCGAGCATTAAGGGACAGGGAAGTGGGTGTGCTGCTGATGGTGAACGCAGAGGCCATGGCTCTGGGCGCGGTGAAACTGTGCCTGCTGGCAGAGCCCAAGAAACAAGGTCATCCAAAACTCCTAGCTTCATGTCACAGTTTGCAGGGCGGCGCAAGACACAACTCTTGTCGCCACACCAGTGCGACAGGTAGTCAGTTGGATTTCAGCTGATAATGCTTCCAGTCGGTTCAGCACCACCCCCTCTTCCACAAAGCCCAGTCTCAGTAGCCAAGAGTCTGGGCAACCGCATCCTCAACCTGATCCTCCTTCCTCCCACCATGCAGAGTCTGGGCAAAGAACTAGTCCCACATTGGGATATTCCGAGGAGCTTTTTTTCCATCACCATTCCTTGGCTCGGGCCTCTCGCCAAGGCCGCTTGAAGTGGGACATGAGGAGATATTGTGCCCTGATTCCCAACCTATTGAGCAAACACAGTCTTAAAGGGGTTTGTTTCTAAAGCTGCTGGTTTCTCAGAGTTGACTGAAGGTCACATGACCTGTGATGTCACCTTATCTCCCTGGTCTGTGATGTTTCGTGTGCAAGCCTCAGAGTTCAGATAACAGTCTGTACACGAGACGTCACTGGCCACGCCCCCTTTCTTTGCCGGGCTCCTGCTATCTGCTCTCTCCCTGGATTCCTTCAGATAAAACATTAACCCCTTCAGCCAGAACACACTGAGGGCTCAAGGCTTTACAACAAATAGTAACTGCAGCAGTGAGAGGAGACAAATGCTGGGCAAGGAGCTATAGAGGAATTGTATTGTACAAGAACAGGTAGGGAGAATTTCCTGTGTGTATCAGCAGTGTCATTGTACCGTTGGGACTTGTAGTCCTACACAAACAACATGCTGCTGAGTATCCCAGCAGGCAGACATGTACTCACAGCACTTATATTCACTGCCTTTGCAGAGAAGGGGGGAGGGGCAGAGATTGTTATTACTGCATGTAAACAAAGGCCAGAAGAGATCCAGGGAAATTGGGAAATATAGACTTGGACAACCCCTTTAAGAAGATGACGGTGGGGACCAGCAACTAGCATCTCACGAGGTGCATGATGATGATGAGACACAGATGCCAATAAGTCAAGGGCAATTAGTGTCTCAAGAGGTTGTGGATGAGGATGAGACGCAGTTAAGTCAGGTTCTTGTTAGTTAACCATGTCAGGAACAAGTGAGGATGTGGAAAAGGAGGTGGTGGACGATGAAATAGCTGACCCAACCTGGGAAGGTGGCAAGCCAAGCGAGGACAGCAGTACAGAGGGGGAGGGATCCACAGCACCACAACAGGCTGGAAGAGGCAGTGGGGTGGCAAAAGGGAGAAGGCAGGCCATGCCAACCAGGCCCGCAACTGTTCCCCGGAGCAGCCCCTTGCGGCAAGCTCCCTTGCCAAGGGTTAGGTATTCCGCAGTCTGGCGTTTTTTTGAGGAAAGTGCTGACGATAAACGTATTGTAATTTGTAACCTGTGCCGTACCAAGATAAGCAGGGGCGTAAACACCAGCAACCTGATCACCTCCAGCATGATCCGCCACGTCAGCAAAGCACCCTAAAAGGTGGGCCAAACACCTGGGTCCACGATCTGTGTCTGCAGGTCACACTACTGCCTCCTCCCTGCACCTGGACCTTCACAGGAACCATCAGCCAGCACGTCCACTTCAATGTCCCAGCGCAGCGTTCAAATGTCCTTACCCCAGGCATTTGAACGCAAGCACAAATACCCTGCCACCCACCCACAAGCCATAGCTCTAAACGCGCAACTTTCTAAATTGCTGACCTTGGAAATGTTGCCATTTAGGCTGGTGGACACCGAGGCTTTTCGCAGCCTGATGGCCTGTCCCTCGTTATGCAGTCCCCAGCCGCCACTATTTTTCCCGGTGTGCCGTTCCCGCCTTACACCAGCATGTGTCCAGAAACATAACCTGTGCCCTGGTCATTTCTTCTTCGGTCTGCTCTTCAGCAGAATGTCACATCAAGAATATCATTTTTTCGACGGTCAGCTTGGCATCAGCGTTTCACACTTAAATTTTTTGGACGGTCAGCTTGGCATCAGCGTGTCACCCTTAAATTTGGGACAGTTTGATAAAGTGCAGTGGCAGCAGCATGTGTCCCTTAAATTTTTGGGACAGTCTGCTCGGCAGCAGCATGTCAACATTAAATTTGGGACAGTTTGATAAAGTGCGGTGGCAGCAGCATGTCCTATTCCATTATTCATAGATGAAGTATTCAGACGACACGGCCTGCTTTGAATACTCCAATTTTATGAAAGTTAACGCTTCGGGCCCCCGGGACACTCAGCGAAGAGCATCGGTGAGGCGTCGAGAGGCAGGGGCTCCGACAGGTGGTAGCTCACCTCGCTGCAGACGGCCAGCTCGATCCCAAGATCAAACTCCGAGCTTTTTAACTGCAGCAACTTTTAAGGGGTTGTCCCACGAAAAATATTCTAGTTTTTAAACCAGCTCCTGGATCTGAATACTTTCGTAATTGCATGAAATTAAAAATTTGGACTATTACCAAACTCCAGTCCTTCCATTTTCTGTAATCCTTGATAGCGTGTACAGTGTTTCACTGTACGGTGGCGGACTCAGGAAGCGCACGGCGTCATAGCAACCAATGATGCCGTGCGCTCCCGTCCTCTGGGGCAGCACAGGCCGGGCTTTCATGGCCCGTATACGGCCATGAAACACGGTCGTCTGAATGGGGCCTTAGAGTGGACATTTCTACTGTATCTGAAGTTTTAAAAATTCGAAGGTTGTCTGCACCAACATGGTTCATCTCTGAAGATTCTTTATCACACTCCAACGCCTCTCTGTTCATCCAAGGATCCACTACTGTACAGTATGTCGGAGCTTGTACCCATACAGAACTTTGCGTTCACAGCATTATGATCTGATGAACTTTCAACCATCACATTGCAGCTACTGTATCTGATTGTCACTTCTCTCTGAATTCTGAAGTACAGCATCAGGAGCTTTACCGGGTTCATCAGCATTGGCGGAGTGTTCATTTACTCTATTTCCTGTGATGGCAGAACAGTGGCTGGCAGTGGATCCTGGTTTTCAGCGGTCTCTGCTGTACTGTGCCGTATAATCGCTGCAGACCGCCAGCTCGATCTTAAGATTCAACTCTGAGCTTTTTAACTGCAGCAACTATTAAGGGGTTGTCCAACTAAAAATATTCTAGTTTTTAAACCAGCTCCTGGATCTGAATACTTTCGTAATTGCATGAAATTAAAAATTTAGCATAGCCGTTGAGTTATTTAATAAAATGCATCTGTATAGCACCACCTGATGTTTGTTCTTTTTCTTATTTCTTTGACCTGCTCACTGAGAAGGCCGCACATGCTCAGTTTCATCCTTCAACTGCCTCCTGAGCTGTGATAGGGAGACACCCCCTGAGCTGCAGCAGAAAGGACACTCCCCTTCAGCTGTAAGCTCAATATAAATCTAGCAGAGCAAAGAATGTGGAGATCTCTGGATCCATGTGAGGTACAGGGCTGGTTCTAGCTTTGTTAGAAAGAGATTGTCGTGTACTATGTGATGTGTGAGATTACTCATGGGATAACCCCTTTAATATACGCTATTGGAGCTGGAACTCTTTTTTATTGGTTTTATACAAAAATAAACTTTTCTTAACATGGAATAACAAAATTTTCAAATTATTTTTCTTTTTCCATATAAAAAATAAAATAATAATAATAATAATAATAAACTACAATACATAAAATAACACAATAATAAAATAATATTAACAATAATAATAAGCAATATAATGAAAATAAACAATTTTTTAAAAATTTTTTTAATTATATATATATATATATATATATATATATATATATATATATTTTATAATCACACAAACATACTCACACAAACTTAACCTAACCTATCTAACCCTACTATCAACTAACTATCCCTTCACCCAGGGGCTGACCTCCGCCTCATGTCCATGTCATGTCCGCATAGTCCGAGGCCAGCCCCTCCTTAACCCATCACCGCCTACATCCAGCCCCTCGCCCCATGTCCTCTCATGTCCTCATAGTCCAGGGCTGAATGCAGGCCTCCCACTCCCCCCCACCCAACCTAACTACAACCCTCTTACCCTAAATATGCAAATATACAAAAATACAAAAATTTAAGCACACAAAAACACACAACTCAAACCCTTAACGAACTTCACAGTACATAACAGAACAAATCAATACTTAACAGACAAAATCCTTTTCAAAACCATCAACTCATTTCAAAACAAAAATCCTAAGGTGATAGAAACTAGCCCACCACCAGGAAGAGTATTACTAAACTAGGGCACATCAAAAGCAAAACCCCTCCAGAGGTAAGAAGCCTTACTTGTGCCCAGCTTCTCATACTCAAGAGAGCGCACCTTCACCAGGTCCCCGAGAATGTTCCTACACACCTCATCCACCGGGAGGACTTTCTGCTGAGTACTAACTAAACACCGTGCGTTCCATGTGTAAAACTTAACCACTAGGCTAACTAGGAAAAACGTGCACGGGTCCCTCCTTCCCAGGTCTCTAAATACCCCATAGGCCCACTCCGCGTAGGAGAGGTTGGCTAACCGAGGCCAGCCAATGGAAGCTCCCACCCGTTTGTACACTTCTGTATTAAAAGGACATTGAAGCAGGAAGTGCTCCATACTTTCCAGTATGTTGCCACACTCTTCCCTGGGACAACCCCTTTCCTCGGAGTTCCTGTACTTCAAACTGTCCCTTACATACAGTCTCTCGTGAAAGCAGCGCCAAGCCAAGTCCCAAAACTTCGAGGGGATCCTTGCCGAATTTAACAACTGTAACCCCTTGTCTAGATCCCGGCTTGGGCAATCCTTGAGGGCCAGGGGCTTTTGAAAGTGGGTCAACAAGACCCTCTCGTCAAGGGACCTCCTTGACTGGGTCTTGATCTCCCTCACTTCCAAACCCCACCGGTGGATTACCTTCAGAATCGGTGCGACATAAGCCGGAAGATATCCGTGAGGCGTACGCAAATCCTTCACTTGCCCTCCTGTCTCCCATTCCTGGAAGAAAGGTCGAAACCACCCCCTGCAGGAGACTACCCACAGAGGAGCCCTCTCTGCCCAGAGATTTGCTAGGTTGATCTTAACAAAGGTGTTTACTAGGAACACCATGGGGTTGACCATACCTAACCCCCCTAGCCTCCTCATACGGTATGTCACCTCTCTCTTGATTAGGTTCAGCCTATTCCCCCATAAAAGTTGGAAGAACAGGCTGTAGACCCGAGTCCAGAGAGGCTCTGGCAAGATACATACGCTGCCCAAATAGATAAGCAAAGGCATAAGGTAGGTCTTGATCAAGTTGACCCTTTCCCTGAGGGTCAAAGACCAACCCCCACTGGTCGACCTTCTGAACGGCGATCTTAAGCCTACTGTCCCAATTTTGGGCAGGATAATCCCCGTGGCCAAATTCAATGCCTAACACTTTGGCTGACGACTGGGGCTCTGGAAGGGTGTCCGGGAAATCGAAAGATGGATCGCCCTCCCAGCCAGAGACTCTCACACTTGTCCCAGTTGATCATGGACCCGGAAACCTCCGAGTACCAGTCAACCTCTGACATCACGTATTCCGCCTCCGCTCCCGAGGACACTAAAACTGTGACATCGTCAGCGTATGCTACCACTCTCTGAGTGGCTCCTGGCTCCGCCTGATCCATCCTGACTCCCGCCAACGGTCCACAATCAATCCTCCTAAGAAGAGGATCGATGGCGAACACGTACAGTATAAGAGAGGGCTCAACGGACAACCCTGGCGGACTCCAGACTCGACCTCAAAAGAGCGGCCAGACCAACCGTTCACCAGTGGGAAACTCTCTGCCCCTGCATACAAGATCTTTAACCAGTCGACAAACCCCCCCGGCAGGCCATGTCTCAGAAGGACCGACCAGAGGTACTCATGATCAACCCGATCAAAAGCCTTTGCTTGATCTAAGGTCAGCATGTACCCCTTCCAGTGACCCGCCCTACTCTGTTCCACTGCCTCTCGGACACCGAGTACAGCACTAAAAGTGCTATGGCCTGAAACTGAGCAATGCTGGGTCCCCTAAAGGAGCCGGGGCGCAAACTTGACCAGCCGATTAAACAGTATCTTTGCCAGAATCTTCCTGTCCATATTGAAAAGTGCTATGGGACGCCAATTCTCAATACGGCTCGGATCTTTACCCTTTGATAGAAGGATCAGGGCTGACTTCCTCATTGACTTCGGCAGAGTGACCGAGGATAGGCACTCATTGAATACCTCAGTCAAGAGGGGAACTAAGGAATCCTTAAAGGTCTTATAAAACTCGGATGTTAAGCCATCCGGGCCCGGTGACTTCTTTAGGGCTAACCCTTCGATCACCAGGCTGACTTCCTCTTCCCTGATCCCTTCCACCAAAACATCAAGAGAAAGGTCTACTCCTGACACAGGGATGGTTTCAGCCAGGAAAGCCAACGTCTTGTCCCGATTCAGATCCTTCTTCCCCAAGAGGCACGAGTAAAAGGTTCTGATGATTTTCAGGATCCCCGACCTGACCTGTTCAGTGATCCTGTACCATCGATCAGACCTGCCACTAACTTACTATTCACTGACTTCTTACAGTTTCTGTAAGGGTTGGGCGAGCGGTATCTCCCAAAATCCCAAATCAAAAACCAAAGATGCGTGCCTATCGTACTGGCACCTCTTGAGCAAAGATTTCACCCTAGAGATATCCTCGTGGCTATCTCCAGTCGAGACCAGATGCTCAAGTTTCCTCCTCAGACCCTGGTACAAGCGGTACCTGTCCAGGGACCTAAGGCTCGAGAGCTGACGGAAGAATTTCCCTACCCGATCTTTGAATATCTCCCACCACTCAGACTTAGTGTCACAGAGATCCAGCAACAATACCTGACTCTGAAGGAAGTCCTCAAAGGATTGTCTCACCTCTGCTTCCTCCCGGAGGGCCGAATTCAACTTCCAATACCCTCTTCCCATTTGGGGAGTCTCTGCAATATTCAAAGAGAAAATAATCAAACAGTGGTCGGAGAATTCCACCTCTACAACCTTTAAAGGCGAAAAGATGGCCTCCGCCTTCAAATAAAACCTGTCTATCCTAGACCTAATCTGACTACCTCTGTAATAGGTGAATCCCCCGTGGCCTGGGGTGTGCCTAATGTGGACATCCACCAGGCGGGCCTCGCTAGCTATGCTGTTTAATGCTATACTATCATAAGCCAGCCGGTCTGTGGCTTGAGACCTCGTGACGGTATTGAAGTCTCCACCAAAGACCACCTGCCGGCTCATAAAAAGGAAGGGCTTAATATTCATAAAGAGACATTTGCGGTCCCACTTACTTTGGGGACCATAGATGTTAATCAAACGAAGCTCCTGTCCCTTCATGAGGACATCTAAGATCAAACACCTCCCCATTTCTAGCTCGATCACCCGTTGGCATTCCACCGGTGCAGTAAAAAGGACCGCTACTCCGCTATACGGCTCAGCCACAAGAGACCAATAGGAGGGTCCTGATCTCCATTCCCTCTTGGCTTTATGGACGGCCGCCAAATCTGGCAGCCTGGTCTCTTGCAAGAATAAAATGTTAGCTTCAACACGGCAAAGAATATCTGATTTTATGCTGGCAACATTAATGGTCGCCAACGTCAACGGAGTGGGTACCGCCATAAAGGGTGATTAAGCTAGGCGGCCTTCTTCCCCCTCCCTTTCCCATTCTTTTTCCCAGACTTTTTCCCCCTCCCGGGACTACCCTCCAAGGTGGCACGGCTCCTTTTGAGAGAGACAGTGGTGTCCAACTCATTGGTCACCACTGTCTCTCCCCTCGCACCACCCCTGTCTTTCTCAGTTCCTGGGTCCGGACCCACCTCACCTCCGGGGGATCTTACATCCCCACCAGAGTGAGGCGCGGGGTCTCCTGAAGGCTCTCCCACCTGTGCCTCCGGCCTCCCATCCTCAACCTCCTCCACCGCAGAGGAGGCATAGGTCTCATCCAGGATGAGGAACCAGTTGGAGAGATCCAGAGGGGAGTTTGCTTCACCTTCCAAGGCCACTCTGGTCGGGCTAGATTTTTTCTTGGTCAGGCACTTCCGTCTAGTTCTTTCCGACTCTGTCCCGCTACCCTCTGATGCACTTGCGTAGCACGAGGATAGAGTCGCCTCGGTGCGGTCTAGCCTCCTGATCTCCTTGTTCAGCTCGCTCTCCTCCAGGGTCTCAGCTGTTACAGGAGAGGCTGCCTCCTGGGAGGGCGCAGGTATCACCCCGGGACAGGGTTCCTCCCGCCCCCTCTCCATTTGACGCCTCTCCCTCCGTCAATGCCGGGACGGATTTTCTTTCCTCCTCATTGACCCCTCAGCACTGCCGCCTTTGCCAGCACTCACCTCGGCAGGGGGAGCCTCCCAGCTCTCCTCCGTGCTAGCCTGAGCCACGTTGGGAACAGAGCGGCTAGGTGACCCTCACCCCTGCATAACGCGCACTTTTGCACTTGGCAGCTGGTGCTGAAATGCGAAGGGCTGCCACACTTGTAACAGAGCTTAGGCTGCCCCCTGTAGAAGACCTGGATCCTATCCCGCCCGAGGAAGGCAGAGGATGTAATGTGGGAAACCAACCCACCTGAATTTTTCAACTTGATCTGAAATGTCCAGGTGCCCGACCAGATGCCATACTCATTCAGGATCTGGCTAGGAAGACCCTGGACATCCCCATACCTGCTTAGCCAGGTCATGATGTCAATGCCAGAAAGTGACTCGTTATGGGTCAAAACGGTCACTTTCTTGACCTCATTCTGGCGGGTTATCGCTCGCACGAAAAACCCCTGCCAGTCCGGCTGGTCTTTTGCCAGTTCATACCCGGACCAGAAAAGTTCAAGACCCTCTGGCCGGGCAAAACTGACATCAAACTCCCGGGTACCATACAGAATTATCAGGGCAAAGATGTCACATGCCCTGATGCCCATCTGAAAAAGGAGCTAAGCCACCCTCTTTCTAGTAGGGCATGCTTTATCGCCTTCCTATTTCAGACAGACTACATTCCGTCTGGTAGTCTTCCCGGGCCGGTTGTGGGTAAAGACCATGAGGTCTCGCCCCTGCCTTGCTGTCGGAAGGCGCTCAGTCCTTGCCTGTCTATCCAGAAGGATAGATCCACCTCCTGCCCCACAACTGTGATAGAATTCTCTCCTCTCCTAAGAGCCTCTAGGAGCTGCCGCTGCAAGTTACCATCGCCGGACCCAGGGAGTGAGGAGGATGATGAGGGCAGTCCCCCCCCCGTAGCCGCAGTCACGCTGGCATAACTTCTGCCAGGCACCACAGCCACAGGAGGGGCAACCGGACCAGCCCCTCCCTCCACTACCCCATCTACTCCATTTACACTGGGTGCCACCACAGACCCCAACGAAGGGGCCAAAACAGCCCTCCCATCAGGGCCCGGGGCAACACCCCCTACAGCTCCAGCCACCGCAATATTCACAGTCGCTGGGCCAGCCCTTATTACTGGGACAGCATTTGCAGCTGCCCCTTTTACATTTTTATTTACACTTTCATTTTTATTTACACTTTCATTTTTATTAATTACATTTTTATTTACATCTTTATTTACTTTCACATTTTGTCCTGCTTTCCCAGTCCACCACAATATGATCTGGATCCACCACAGCCGCTGCACCAGCACTTAGATCCAGTGCACCAGCTGTACTAAGGTCCATTGGACTACCAGGTCTTGATGAATTAGCAGCCCGCCCCGTCCGCCCTCCACCACTAGCGGCAGTAGAGACAGGGATTGGGGCAGACCTCTCAGAAGCTGGGAGCCGGCAGGCTGCCACACCACTGCTCCCAGCAGCGCCGCCGGCTCCCTCCACACTGCGGGCAGAACACCCGCCCACTGACACAGTACAGGCGGAGGACCCGCCCTCTGCACTCTTCTCCACAGGCGCGCCCCCTGACTCGCCCTGGGGCGCGCCTGCAGACACTCCAGTCCCCCCTACGCCGCCTCCCCTCACCGCTTCCACGCCCACACAAGCGGAAGGGGTAGCAGCGGTCATGGGAGGAACGGAAGCCCCGGAACCGGCCACTGTAATTAACAATGGTTGGGACACAGGAGTCCCGGGGAGGGGGGATGCGGTGGCCCCGTCACATCTCCGCAAGCCCACGGCGCACTTGTTCAGCGCTACCGTGGCTGCAGCGGTGGGCGGAGCCACGGGCACAAAGGACACACCCCTTTCCCCGCACACACTGATCCTGAAGCCTGCTTGTTCGGCTTTTCAGCCAACTCCTGCCCCATGACGTCCCTGCTACCACAAGCAGGGATGGCGTCCTGCGCCATCTTTGTTTCCATTACCAAAATCTCCCAACTCCCACGCTCTGGCCCCACAACAGAGGCCACGCTAGGGGGGATAGCGGGATATGCGCCCTGAACCGACTTTTCAGCCGGTCCAGAGCGCAGAGGGTGAGATACATAAACATATTGTACCTCTGTTGTCTTGCTTTTCTTTGTTTTTCACTTCTTCTTTCTCTTAGGTACAGGATCCTCGTCTGGCAGTTCATTTTCAAACACAAACGATTCCTCATTGATCCGGGGGGACTCCAGGGTACGTATCTGTTCCATTAGACATCCCCCTACACCACTGCTTTCACCACTGCTGTACTCATCCTCTGAGCTGGTGGGCAGGCGCACTTGTTCTGCTGGAATTCCAGTGTCCATCAACTGCCCACTGCTCTCTTTTTCTTCCTCCACAACCTCTTCCTCGTCACTGGAGGCTTCCACCTCCGGCAGCTTCCCCTCCATTGCCAGGAATCTGGTTTCGTTACACAGTTTCTCCTTGAAGGGGCTGCTGTTGTTTAGGATCTCCATCTGTCTTGCCTCCAGTCTTTTTATCTCTTCTTTCAGGTTTCTTACTTTTTTAGAAATTTTAGGCCGATTTCTTTTAGAAGCCCTGTCGGCCTACAGGTGCTCTATCTTCAAGCTTTCCCGGCTCTTTTTCAGGGCCTTTCCTACATCTTCATACTCCCGGAGGTAGGCCGCGATCCTGGAGCTGTAGGCGGTGGTGGGCTCCCGGGGCTTCATCCTTCACCAGTCACCCACCACCAGACGCGACCCACCTCCAGGAGCACTCCGTACTTCATCCTGAGGGCTACTGTCCGCCCCCCTGGACTTGCCGGCGATGGACTTGGCTCCACTCCCAGGAGTTGCAGGAGACACATCCGCATGGCTCCTGCTTGATCTTCTAACTCCCGAAGTGGCTGGTGGTTCAGAGGCCGGTAACTCACCTCCCCTACTCCCCGCCGGCCTACCCCGGGAAGCAGGATCCTGGGTCTTGGCTGGTTTCATGGCCCAGGGACCTACCACCTTCCTGGGGAAGAGGCAGGCCCTGGGCTGGGAAAGATGGAAAAATCCCAAGCAAGTCCTAATGCACACAGGAGCTCCTCACAAACATGACCACACCCCACGGCTGCTAGCACCAGACTTGCCCTCCAATAGATCCTCATTAAAGGATTTGAAGTGTACTCATTCCAATTACAGGGCCTCGAAAGAGTCCTGTGTTGTTATTTTTCGTCACTACCTCCCTGAGTCAGGAATTGGTCATTTAAGCGCCTGCTGCCTTCATTGGATGTGGTAGCCGTTTCTCTGGCTCCCTCTCCAGGGGCCCTTGAAGAAGGCGACCCCCTGGCGACAGAACGGAGAGCGAGAGTGGAACGGCCGACGCGGCACATGCCGCTGGGGGGGCCCTAGCTTTCCGCGGCGGATAGCGAAAAAAGAAACAGTCGTCAGTGAATCTTAGCGGTGCTGTGGCAACAGCATGTGTCCCTTAAATTTTTTTGGCGGTCAGCTCAGCAGCCGCATGTGTCCCTTAAATTTTTTTTTCGGTCAGCTCAGCAGCAGAGTGTCACTCTTAATTCTTTAGGATGGTCTGCGCAGCAGCAGCATGTCACCCCTATTGTTTTTGAGTGTCAGCAGCAGGCCACCAATGAAAATTTGATGCCCTACTTTATGTGTAATAAAGGGTGTATTGGAGTGCCTGATCCTTGTAATTTTTGGCAGCGCTTTCCCTTAGTGCATAGGCTTTATGAGTATCAAAGTCCCACAATTATACCACAATGTGAATGAAGCCCTCTTTTATATGATATACCTGTTGTATGGGAGTGCCTCATCCATGTAATTTTTGACAGCACTTGCGCCTAACGTACAAGTAAATCTATGTTTCCTAACAATATTTCCTGTAAAAGCGATGTTATCTTGGGTTTTGGGGGGGTATTTTTGTCATTCTGTAAAAGTGTCGAAATAGTCGGACATTCAAGATATATTTTCCAAAGAGGCCTTGGAAGTTTTGCCCCTTCATCATGACAATTGCGCCATTGAACTTGTTTCTGGTACGAAACCTCCCAAGGGATGAATTTTTAATCTATCCGGGCCTGAAAATCTATGAAGGATTATATTCAGGTTAGCCTGAAAAAGGGCATTTTCAACTATCTGTATCTCTCATTGTATCTGTATCTCTCAGTGGATTGCGTCCCTGTATTGATTACAGGGAACTTAATAAAATCACGGTTCGAAACAGGGGCGTAGCTAAAGGCTCATGGGCCCTGGTGCAAGAGTTCAGCTTGGGCCCCCCCCCCCCCCAGCACTGGTGCACCTAGCTTTTCTGCTGAACCCCCCCCCCCCCCCGCCCCCCATGCCAAATTCTCACCCTAACCTTTTTCCTCCTAACATTACGTGTCTCACTACAGAACATATACAGGGTAAGCTACATTCACACCACAGTTGTTTTTGTGGCCTCCGATCTGCATATTTTGCGGCTCAGATGCGGACCCATTCAGTAAAATAAACACTGTGTGCTGTCCACATCTGTATGTCCATTCCTATTTTTGTTCCCATTTGCAGACAAGGATAGGCATCGTTACAGTGGATCTGCAAAAAAAACAGATGCCATACGGAACATCATCCTTTTTTGCGGATCCGCAATTTGCAGACTGCAAAACACAATGTTCGTGTGAATGTAGCTTAATACAGCGCCTCATACCTCCTACATCCAGTGACGACTCTCCTGATGTAGATCTTCTCTTTCCTCATCTTCTCGTTTCAGACCAGATGCCATTTTTCAGCCATTTCTCATCTCTGCAGTTTGACAGAAAAAAATCTTAGTTTATTACTTTTCCATCATCCTCCCGTCTTCTGGACAAATCATCCTACCACCCCCAGTACTGTGCCACTAGTACCACACAGATAGTGCCCTTCAATAATTATTGGCACACAGTGTCCTAAAATAACTGCGCCCAGCAAATAGTGTCCCGTAATAGTGTGAACATAACGTCCCCCAGAAATAACTGCGCTGATACTGTGCCAGGGTGCCCCCCACAGTAATAGTGCCCCCCACAGTAATAGTGCCCCCAAAGTCCCAACTAATAATTCTCTGCCAGAGCGCACTTGTTAGTAATAGTGCTCCCAACAGTACTAATGTCCCCACTCTGCCCGAGAAGTAATAATGCTTCCAATGTGCCGGTAAGAAGTGCCCCCAAAATTTCACCCCAATAATGTGCCAGTAAGAAGTGCTCACCACCCATAGATGCCCCCCAAATTATGTGCCAGTAAGAAATGCCCCAGTGCCGCCATGTGCCAGAAAAATGCCCCCAGTGCCAGTAAAAATGCCCCCATGCCATAAAGAAATGCCCCCAAGTGCCAGTAAGAAATGCCCCCAGTGCCAGTAAGAAATGCCCCCAGTGCCCCCATGTGCCAGTAAGAAATGCCCCCAGTGTCCCATGTGCCAGTAACAAATGCCCCCGGTGCCCCCATGTGCCAGTAAAAATAGCCCCAGTGCCTGTAATAATGCCCCCAGTGCCCCCATGTGCTAGTAAAAATGCCCCCAGTTCCAGTAAAAATGCCCCCAGTGCCCCCATATGCCAGTAAAAATGCCCCCAGTGCCCCCATGTGCCAGTAAAAATGCCCCAGTGCCAGTAAAATGCCCCCAGTGCCCCCATGCACCAGTAAAAATGCCCCAGTGCCCCCATGCGCCAGTAAAAATGCCCCCAGTGCCCCATGTGCCAGTAAAAATGCCCCCAGTGCCCCATGTGCCAGTAAAAAATGCCCCCAGTGCCAGTAAAATGCTCCCAGTGCCCCCATGTGCCAGTAAAAATTCCCCCAGTGCCAGTAAAAATGCCCCCAGTGCCCCCATGTGCCAGTAAAAATGCCCCCAGTGCCAGTAAAAGGCCCCCAGTGCCCCCATGTGCCAGTAAAAATGCCCCCAGTGCCCCCATGTGCCAGTAAAAATGCCCCTGCAGCCTATCAGAGGAACGGGCATGGGAGACGCCTCTCCCTCCCCTGCCCCGCAGTACAGGCATCTGTATCGCCCTCTGCCCCGCCGCCGCCCCCATCTGTGCGCAGGGCCGCACCTGGCTAATTGGCGGTGCAGCCCTGCAAGTGGCAAGGGGGGCCCAACTGCGACCGCTGCGACCCCTATAGCTACGCCACTGGTTCAAAACCATTACTCCCTTCCTCTCATTCCTGATCTATTGGGGCCCACTTGTTCACTAAAATTGACCTCAGAGGCGCCTACAGTTTGATCAGATGAAAGGAAGAAATAGCCCCAAAGGACATTTTGATTATCCAGTAATGCCCCTTGGGTTATGTAACACCCCAGCTGTGTCCCAAAACCTTGTTAATGATATTTTCCAAGAGTACCTGGGTCAATTTCTTGTTTTATATCTGAATGATTTTGTATTTTTTTACCTGAATTGGTCGTCTCATGTTACACGTGAGGAAAGTCCTCCAAAAATTGAGGGACCGTAATTTGTTTCTAGAGTAAATGTGAGTTCAGTGTCAGGGAAGTCTCCTTCCTGGGTTATATCCTGTCACCCCAAAATTTCTGTGTGGATCCTGCTAAAGTGCAAGCTGTAGTTGACTGGGCCAGGCCTCTCTTAAGGCCCTTCAGTGATTCCTCTGGTTTGCAAATTATTATAGGAAATTCATTGAAATGTTTTCAGTTATTGGCGAACCTTTGATTGACTTAACCAAGAAGTGGGCTAATCTTCTCCATTGGCCTCCTGAGGCTCTCTCCGTCTTTAATACACTTAAAGGGGTATTCCAGTTTCCATAAATATAACTTATGTTTTAGACTAATTCATCATCAATAATTACCTCATATAATGTCAATTTCACATATTTACCGTTCAGTAGTAATAAAAGTAGTTTTCGTCCTCTGCTACCCACTGTGTTCCTCATAAGTTACCATGGCATTGACCTATAGTTCTGAGCCTTTGTTAGGTCGAGCATGCTCAGTGTTGCTATCAGTTCCCTAGCTAAATGTTAGTGTGCTGGTGATTGCTGAGTAGAGGGGGCGTGACTGAACTGCTATATCAAACAGCCAATCAGTAAGCATCAACACTCAAGGAAAGCTAGGCATTGTGGAGATTGTAGTTTTGTGAGAGAAGATCAGGAGCCATGATGTTGTCAGTGTGTTGCAGGCACACACAGGAGCTAGACAAATGGATTGCAAGGTAAACTGAAGATCTGGTTATTTGTATAGGTATGGGTTCTGGTTGGGTCACAGCTTGCAGCCTTAATGCAGTTTTTCAAAACTGAAGTTACTTTACCGGAATACCCCTTTAAAGAAAGTTTCATTCAGGCACCTGTACTCATTCAGACAGATGTTAAACCTTTCATTGTTGAGGTGAATGCTTCTGAGGTTGGAGTCAGTGCTATATTATGTCAGGGGTCATCTTCCCTAACTAATTTGCATCCATGTGCATTTTTCTCCAGAAAATTTTTCTCTGCCAAGATGAACTATGATATTGGCAATCGGGAACCATTGATCATCAAGTGGGCCTTTGAGGAGTGGCAGCACTTTTTAGAGGGGGCTAAGCACCAAATCACAATGCTTATGGATAGAGATGAGCAAATTTTCAAAAATTCGCTTTGGTGAATAATCGACAAATTTATAACAAGATTTGTTCTTAATACAAATTTATTCGGTCGAAGTTGCATTAAAAAATAATCGTTGTTTTGCGAACATTCCTGCACAAATTACGCACATACAGTCTAAGCGTCATTAAAAGTATGCTACTGAACTGAATACGTAAGCATTAGCATACAAGTGCGTACGAATCCTTAGCGTACTATTGGCTCATAATTGCGTCATACGCACGCATCACGCTAAGCCGGGTACAGTCCTCAGAGGCAGTCCATATGAGCTAGAAAAGTAAGGTGCTAGCTATCCAGCTAAGTGCATAATTTAGCAAACACACCATACAATAAGTGCATAATAGGACACATTAAAGCACCTGAAAAAGAATACACACAATGGGCTAAAGTGCTTGAACGTTTCTGAACCTGTAAAAACATTATTGCTAAAATATTGCAAAGAGGTAATGATCCGCTCACCTTCCGATTGTTATTGGTAGATGCTCTATTTCCATGACAGACCCACTCTGTCAAATATGTATATAGACTATTAACAAATAAATTGAATAGACACTCATACCTGGATCATGCAGAATTGAATAAAGCAATTTATTAAAACATACACTAATCATATAAAAATCATATAAATATAAAAATAAAAATCAAGGATGAAATATATATCAACAATCTCCCAAAAAATCTGACATGAGTGTTGAACGCATGAATATATTGAAAGGTATATTAGTTGGAAATAATGCTGGTCATCATCCCTTTCAGAAATATATGCAACAAATACCCTATAAAATTATACCCCTAAAAAGATGCACCTAAAAATACAATGAAAATGAAATCTGAATTATTGTCATTAAAATGTCCACTGTGGAAATATGGGCATATATGCGGAACGTGATGGATGATATATATGCGGAACACAATAGATGGTAATGTCTTATTCCTTTTTATTCATTAGATGTCACGATTCCTTGGACCTTCTGAATGTCCTCCACAGATAAAAAAACAATTATTTCAACAATCCTGTGCCCAAGCGATATTATAGCAGAGCAAACTCAACAATGATGAAACTACCATAACGGCAGTGCAGGCCTGTTTACATCCGGTAAGTATTTAGTCAATAGTTTTTTCATTCATCAATAAAAGTATATCTTGTATGTAAAATACCCAAGTTCAAATACAGTATAAGATTTTTTCACAGGGGGTTAACCCCTTATTTACGGTTGATGCCAAGTATCTCTTTATTTCACCTACCGTGGCGTCCCACGTGGTAAAGGAATGGAGGAGGTAAGTGTTACTCACTGATTAGGAGAGAGGTCCCCGTTTCCGTACATCTAGTACTAGTAAACAACAAGTAGAATTTTTGGATCTTATAATTAAAGTTGAAGAGAATAGACTAATATGTAAATCCTACCAAAAATCTGTAAGTAAAAATAGTTATATTCTACACTCCAGTTGCCATTTACCGAATTGGTTGTTGAACATTCCTGCGGGACAATTTAGACGTATAAAGCGGAACTGTACAAACAATGAGGACTTTTAAGCAGAAGCAGAAAAAATGAGGAATCAGTTCTTAGCAAAAGAATATCTTTCACAAATTGTAGATACATCTTTAATAAAAGTAAGAAACATGGATAGAGGGTCCTTTTTTGCAACAGAACAATGAGGAAAATTGGATCATCAAAAAAAGGAAGAAAACATAAGACTCATTTTATCATTTAACGTTGAATATAGAAAGATAGAATCAATCATAAAAAAACATTGGCACTACTTCCAACAAGACAAATTAATAGGCCTACATATACCTATGGTGCCTAAAATTATTTATACTAGAGACCCTAATTTGGCCATAAAAGTTGCCCCATCAATTAAACACAGAAGACAAGAAAGAACTACCTTACAGAAATGGTGCAATTTGAAAGGTTTTTCATAGGTGTGGAGTATGCGGTTGTTGCAAAAATACAACCTTTTCAAAAAAGACAGTAAAAATACAATCAACACAAAATTCATACTCTCATGAGATTAAAGAATTTCTAACCTGTAGTACAACAAATGTAATATATATTACAGCAGTACGTAGGACGAACGAAGATAACACTAAAAAAGAGAGTATCAGAACATATATCAAATATTAGAAGTGGGTATGAAAAACACACCTTGTCTAAATATTTCAAAGAACACCATAATAGCGATCCAAGCCAATTAGTCTTCGCAGCAATAGAAAAAATAGAAATTCATTGGCGAGGGGGGAACCACATTACATGCAAGTCGAGGCAAGAATCAAGGAGAATCTTTGACTCTGACACTCTAATACCAGGAGGTCTAAATGCTGACTTTGAATTGTTTGGATTTTTATGATTTACTGGTGGAAGGGCCCCTTTCTGACGGGACATCGGGGTCAGGCTGTAGTTTTACCAGCACCCAGATCTCCCCTTGGAGGGTGGCTCTTTCTTTCCTACATTAATGACTTCAACTCCAACTATTCAAGATACAATATGCAAATAAGGATACTTGAGCAATCCTCATCAATATTTATGTTTTAGTGGGATTATTATTTATTAATATATTATAAAGGTATATACATATGTATTTGTGCTAAAAATATACGTACAAAGGACATATAATGATAAATATATATTGGGAGGAATGTTGGGAGGGGCCTGGATGTATTTCTGGAGTGTAATAATATTACAGGTTATAGTTACTAGAGATGGGTCGTTGATCCAGGGAGTAATTCTGATTGCCTGATTGGAGTCGGGAAGGAATTTTTTCCCCTAAAGTGAGGAAAATTGGCTTCTACCTCACAGGGTTTTTTTTGCCTTCCTCTGGATCAACTTGTAGGATAACAGGCCGAACTGGATGGACAGATGTCTTTTTTTCGGCCTTATAAACTATGTTACTATGTTACTATACAACAGTAAGCAATCATTCTACATAAAAACGCACCAATGAGAAAAAACGCATGAAAAACGCAACGATATTGCATCATTAAAGGGGTTATCCCACGAATAATGTAAAAAATGAAAATCAGACATCATATAGTACATGACAACCTCTTTTTAACAAAGCTAGAACCAGCCCTGTACCTCACATGGATCCAGAGATCTCCCCATTCATTGCTCTGCTAGATTTGTATCAAGCTGACAGCTCAAGGGGTTTGTCTTTTCTGCTGCAGCTAAGGGGCGTGTCCATGCTCTGCCTATCACAGCTCAGGAGACAGTTAAAAGTTGAAACTGAGCATGTGCGGCCTGCTCAGTGAATAGGTCAAAGAAATAAGAAATTAAGTGGCTCTGTACAGATACATTTTATTGAATAACTCAGTAGCTATACAGAATTTTTAATTACATGCAATTACAAAAGTATTCAGATCCAGGTGCTGGTTTGAAAACTGTGGAATATTTTTCGCGGGACAACCCCTTTAAGACATACCATAATTTTTGTGGAAGAAGGCTGACTTTTATGCCGTTATACTTACAGGATTACAGGAAAATGCTATTCAGTCAAAAGAATACGGATATAAATTTAATGCTAATATGTAAAAATGATGGAACACATACAGAGAATCCAGTGGGGGTTTTGGTGGTGCTTTTGGGAAGGTGGGTATAAATATTGGGAGTAGCCTATGGATAATTAAGATAGCCACTGAGGAAGAGGTCAGCGACCTTGAAACGCGTATGGCAAGCTAAATCAAGTTGGCGATATACTACCCACCAAGACCACCCACCTCTGTATGTGCAATACGAACTATAACATCTACAGTGCGGCAAAAAGTATACTTGAATTGAACTTCCCGGGATGTACAAGTCACGTGATATATTGTAAGTCATGTGGGATGCCGAGGACTCCTAGGAGCAAGCTGCAGTGAGTAGAGGGCAGAACGGGCCATTGTACACCCGAGAACCCCGGATACGCACTAGACAAGAGAAACGGGGACCTCTCTCCTAATCAGTGAGTAACACTTACCTCCTCCATTCCTTCACCATGTGGGACGCCACGGTAGGTGAAATAAAGAGATACTTGGCATCAACCGTAAATAAGGGGTTAACCCCCTGTGAAAAAATCTTATACTGTATTTGAACTTGGGCATTTTACATACAAGATATACTTTTATTGATGAATAAAAAAAAATCAACATTATTGACTAAATACTTACCGGATGTAAACAGGCCTGCACTGCCATTATGGTAGTTTCATCATTGTTGAGTTTGCTCTGCTATAATATCGCTTGGGCACAGGATTGTTGAAATAATTGTTTTTTATCTGTGGAGGACATTCAGAAGGTCCAAGGAATCGTGGCATCTAATGAATAAAAAGGAATAAGACATTATCATCTATTGCGTTCCGCATATATATCATCCATCACGTTCCGCATATATGCCCATATTTCCACAGTGGACATTTTGATAACAATAATTCAGATTTCATTTTCATTGTATTTTTAGGTGCATATTTTTAGGGGCATAATTTTATACAGTATTTGTTGCATATATTTCTGAAAGGGATGATGACCAGCATTATTTCCAACTAATATACCTATCAATATATTCATGCGGTCAACACTCATGTCAGATTTTTTGGGAGATTGTTGATATATATTTCATCCTTGATTTCTATTTTTATATTTATATGATTTTTATATGATTAGTGTATGTTTTAATAAATAGCTTTATTCAATTCTGCATGATCCAGGTATGAGTGTCTATTCAATTTATTTGTTAATATTTTAGTGCAATCAATTTCACATTTGCAAGCATAATATGCTCAGATATACGTTTGAGTATCTCCTCATGGCTGCTTGGCATAAAACACTAGAAAACATAGTCCAAAATTCAGTTGTGACCCACGTGAGGTAGTTTTGTAATCCAAACAGGTAACGTGTAATCCACATGAATAATATAAAATAGCAGCACATAGAGAACCCTCTTTGCAAAGGGGGCTCCCAAATACCCTGAGAATGAGGGAAAAGGAAAATAGGCGCACTTAGGCGCAACTGGGAATTTTCTGCAGAATGGGGGGGGGGGGGGAGAGTCCTGACAAGCCATGTCCATCTGGGTGAGAGCAACACATGTTTTTTTACAGTAGAAATGAACTTATGAAGTTATTAAGCAAAGTCTCACGAGACTTCGCAAGGTAATAATTTCAGCTCATCGGAACCAATACATTCTAATACTGTATGGATCTCCAACTCCGTACAGTATTAGAACAAATTTTTATGCAAATCGACTTCAGATGTTTCATCCGAAGTCAATTTACTCAGCCCTAATCACAATCATTGCAGACTAGGCCTGGAAAAGAGTCACAGCCACCTGAGAAGAGTCAAGGTTCATCATAAATTCCTGCTCTTCCTTCCCACCTGCTGATGATTGACAGGCTTCTACCTAGTTTTCTACCTTTCTGTCTAGGAGACAATCATCAGCAGATGGGCGGGAGAGCAGAAGATTATGAATAACCATGAGTCTTCTCAAGTAGATTTGACTGTTTTCAAGGCCTGTGCTGTAATGATTATGATGCTGGTTCTCATCAACCACTTTTAGCTGATGTGTGACATCGCTGAAATCAGCATTTCTGTTACTATTTTATGCTGTCCTTAGTGAGGACAGCATAAAGTTGATGACAGGTTCCCTTTAAAAAGCAAAGCAAGCACAGCATTGTCCATGGCTGGCTGTGCTATGTAACACTACATTACCCTTGTCCCATTTCTAGCTACAACCTATGAGACCCTATACTCGCTGTACTAGTTTTGTATCTTAAAGGTAAGTATCTTTCTTTGCTTAATGTGTAGAACAAAAACAGCAACCAGGATAATCATTCGCACAGAAAGGCATCACATAGGTGCATGCTTCCAAAAATGTAGTCCAGAGGAGGAAGTAAATACAATAGATATGTTATTTAAAGTCGACTGCAGCTACCTTTATTTGAAAGCCTTCAATAGTGTTGTGCCTCCAGCACAACCACTAAAGGTGAATCTCCTTAACCCCTAAGCTACCAGCATATTACATGTACAGCGCTAGAGTGAAGTGCAAACATGGCGCCCGCTCGTGCATGCAGCAGGCGTCATGGCCAGAGGGAAATGACAGTGATTGGCAATAATGTTGATCGCTGTCATTAAAGTCTTTAGATGAATAAGCCTTTAGATGAAAAAGCCTTTAGATGAAAAAGCCTTTAGCTCGCGCTTTCGGGCTTTTTACCGGCATCCTCTGCAGCCAATGAGGATTCTGGTAATTAAATTCAATGCGCTGGGTCTCTCTGAAGAGGGAAGCAGCAATACCTAATATGTCTACTTTTCTCTTTTGTGGCCAGGCCACATTCTTATCATCGGCTACTTGTTCACACGTTCACCACAATTTTAGGCAGGCATTATTACTTCTTTGAGCTGTCCGTAAATTGTCACTTCATTCTCCAAATGCACAGTTCCACGCCTTCACCCACATTTTCTTCTCTCTGGCATTCGTACTTCTCGTCAGCTGTCCATAAAAAATTGCCTTGTACTGCAAATGACCCATACTTTTTGACGTGAATGGGACAGTGGAGTTGTAATTAGACCTGCTCACAGCTATAATTGTGATGGTGAGCTGGTAAGCAGCTTGCAAATAGCTGATCAGTGGGGGTGCCGGCAGTCAGCCCCTTGCCGATCTCATATTAATGAACTATCCTGAGGATAGGTCATGAATATAAAGAAAAGTGGACAACCCCTTTAAACAGTAGGTCATATTTTGATGGCACATTCCCTTTTAAAGACAGTCACCTCAATACTTTCTGCAATCTACCACCATTTGTGTATGACCATCCTCCCTCCCCAGAGATCCTAGTGTAAAAGCTCCTCCAGCCATCTAACCATTCTTTCCCCAGCCCAGCTGTACCCTAGCCATTAAAGTGCAGCCTGTCCCTACTGTAGACAACAGAGAAGTCAGGCCAGTTGTCTATGAACCCAAACCATTCCTTCCTGCATCAGCTCCAGAAGCTCTTATTTAACTCCCTAAGTTCCCACTGTCTTTCTAGTGACACTTATGGCACTGGCAGTATTTCTGAAAACACTACCTTGAAGGTGTTTAATTAAACAACGATATTAAAGAATGTGAACAGAAATTTTTAAAGTTATGGCAATTGGAAGACAGGGAAAAAACAAAAATGAAAAAAAGATATGTTTTAGACAGGAACCAGTCAGACAGATGCACCACAGTAACTTGCAGTAATGTAATACATACAGCCAGGAAAATGAGTATTACAGAGCCCAACTATCCCAGTGCAGAAATGAAAGCTTTGACTATTAATCCATGTAAGCAAAGATAAAGCACTATGTCAACTTGTATCTAGATGTGTAATGTGTTTACCTGCTGTGGATTCATTTCTTGCTTACAGAATCATGGAGGATATAGAGATACCAAATATCCATAACCGCATGTTTTCAAGTCTGGTTAACCTGTCTCACATGTGAGTAGACAAGAAACCTAGAAGGAACCTAGTGTAATTTTATTTCCAGTAGCTTCTGTTGCATATTTCACTAAAGGGAAGTACCATTTTTTTTAAAAAATAAGTCCTTTGTCACTGGAGAGTTTTTTTTTGTTCTTTATTTTATGTAGGTCCAACTAGTGTTGAGCGAATTGAAGTTTGTGAAGTGGAATTAGATCTGAATTTCAGGAAAAAATTGATTTGCTGCAAAGCTTAATTTCCTGGCATTTTGTGGTAACGAATCAATTTTTCCTGAAATGGCAGTAAAAAAAAAGACATACTCACCTCATCCATTCAAGTGCAAAGAGACCCATCTTGATTGAAGAAAATGTGCCAATTCTCGCGCAAGCTGACATCACCATGCCCGCTCAGTGTGATGATGTCATCACGTCAATGGGCGCCCCAATTGACGCATTTTCTTCAATCACGTTCCGCATATATGCCCATATTTCCACAGTGGACATTTTGATAACAATAATTCAGATTTCATTTTCATTGTATTTTTAGGTGCATATTTTTAGGGGCATAATTTTATACAGTATTTGTTGCATATATTTCTGAAAGGGATGATGACCAGCATTATTTCCAACTAATATACCTATCAATATATTCATGCGGTCAACACTCATGTCAGATTTTTTGGGAGATTGTTGATATATATTTCATCCTTGATTTCTATTTTTATATTTATATGATTTTTATATGATTAGTGTATGTTTTAATAAATAGCTTTATTCAATTCTGCATGATCCAGGTATGAGTGTCTATTCAATTTATTTGTTAATATTTTAGTGCAATCAATTTCACATTTGCAAGCATAATATGCTCAGATATACGTTTGAGTATCTCCTCATGGCTGCTTGGCATAAAACACTAGAAAACATAGTCCAAAATTCAGTTGTGACCCACGTGAGGTAGTTTTGTAATCCAAACAGGTAACGTGTAATCCACATGAATAATATAAAATAGCAGCACATAGAGAACCCTCTTTGCAAAGGGGGCTCCCAAATACCCTGAGAATGAGGGAAAAGGAAAATAGGCGCACTTAGGCGCAACTGGGAATTTTCTGCAGAATGGGGGGGGGGGGGGGAGAGTCCTGACAAGCCATGTCCATCTGGGTGAGAGCAACACATGTTTTTTTACAGTAGAAATGAACTTATGAAGTTATTAAGCAAAGTCTCACGAGACTTCGCAAGGTAATAATTTCAGCTCATCGGAACCAATACATTCTAATACTGTATGGATCTCCAACTCCAACTGTTCGAGACAGCACCCCTGCCCCTCCGTTCAAATGGATGCAAGGCAAGTGTATATATTTTTTTGTTTTGACTCGATTAACCTCCTGATAGGCTGAATGTAACGACTCTCAGATGCTGCGATCAGTGTTGAACGTGGCATCTGAGAGATTAAAAGATAGGGGGCAGCGCCATCGCCGTTACCTGTCATTGCACCTGCTTCATACAATGGTGAAGCAGCCGAATCGAACTTTTTAAAACTTCGCTCATATCTAGGTCCAACAATCAGCTGTGATTAATCACTTCATTACCAGTTCCTTACCATGCCAATTTTTCAGCTTTAGCAATGAGTCTATGTAACTGCAAATAACTATTTAAATTCTGGGCCAATCTACCTATATCACTGCATGACTGGGTCAATAGAAATGTCATCTTTATTAAAGATCCAACACATTAACATTAAAACACATTGAAAAGCAATGATCAAAAACACACAGCACATCACAGGGAAGAATGGTAGGAAAAAATAGTAACTATTAGTCAGTGTATTCACAATAGTTGGTGCCACATAGAGTTAACATCCAAAATAAAGTGCAAGTGCATAAACAAGCATCATATACTCAGACCCCCTTTGTCAGGAGGTTGAATTGCCCAAGGCAATCTGTCATGCCCCCCATGCCCGGGCTGATCGTGCTCATCATGACTTGCTATAGCTCCCTGCAACCCCTCCCTTGGTAGGAAGGACTAGCCCACTTCTGCCCAAAAGGAGGGAGAATGGAATGGTAAGTTCCATTCTATCTAAAGGTGCTCTGCCAGATACACTGCCATCTGCTGGACAATCAGGAACAGTGCATGAAATAACAACACATTAGTTACATGTTATTAAGGAACAATATCAAAGGACATTTTTATTACAACTGAGAACTATTTTGGTCCTTGTAGGTTTGCAGGACACAATACCTGGCAGTACAACAATATATAGTATATTCAGTTTAACTACAAGACAATATACAATGTTTACCCCCTTACATGCAGTTTGACCTGAATTCATCGCACCTTGTGTGTCTTACATTTATGCACATATAAATGAAGTGGCCCTGGTATTGTGGAACATAAAAAGTCCTATGTCCTTGATGTCTAGATTTCTTTACGTGAAAGTGACAAGTCTTTATCAAATTTAACAGCAATATTATGTGTGCTTTAACCTTTTCTTATTCTTTCGGCAGATACTTCAAAAAATTCCAGTACTGTAGTCACGCTCGTCATGTTCGTAGCTGCAAACCCAATAGTGATGGTATCTCTTCCTTCGAGAACATGTTGGCCAACATATTGCTGCGGGTCTTTGTGTGGGTGATGGCCTGTGTGACCTGCTTTGGCAACCTGTTTGTGATCTGCATGAGGTCATTCATAGTCACAGAAAATTGTCAGCATGCCATGTCTATAAAGTCTCTCTGCTGTGAGTTCTCACCAACATATAGAAGAATCAAGTCAAGTAAATGTTAGGTCATGTTCACATCTGCACTAGTTATTCCCGTTTTTCCTCTGCAACAAAGATAATGAAAAGTGCTGGATCCAGCAACAGAGTTGAACAAATCCCACTGAGCATAATGGTGTCCATTTGGTTTCCATTAGGGGCTCTTCTTTTTGGTGGTAAAAAAAAAGACCTGCATGCAGGCAACCTCCAATGCTGATTTGAACATGCCCTTACACAGTTACAGCAAATCATTGAATTTAATAATTTGTTGCATGATTTGGCAGTCTATATATACAGTAGATATGCTCAAACTAAGAACGCACTCTTCTTCATCCGACTGTACAAATAATCATCCTCCCAATTACTGCACATCTGTTACCCTGAATAGCTGATAGTTCATACTTAACTAAAAGATTCCATTAGAAAGTAGGAAGTGGAGTAAACCTATAGTATATAGCTAGGGCTACACTTGGGGTGATGTAACATTTACACAGCCACCATGGTTGCAAGTTGAAAGTACAGGGCAAGCCAGGAAATTAGCAGTCAGCGTCCTTGGCCACAGGCGTAATTGCACCCTAAGATTTTTTGTAGTGCAAAATTTATTTTATGGACACTTAATAAATTTGGCACATTTAGAACTAACATAAACTCAAATTGTTGCCTATTTTGAGCTGATTTATGCCCATATTTGCACCATTTTCAGGCTTTCTCCTTAGTAAATTTAACAAAAACTATGTTCTAATTGGAGACCACACAGATGTTTCGAAATTTTGGCACAAATTGTGGTGTAAACTTTTCACGTCATCATTTGCGATTTTTTAGGAACAGTTTAGGTCAAAAACTGGCATAAAGTAAATATGGACTCTTGAATTGAATGCAATGTTGTAGAGTTGTCGCTGGGCCAAAAACCAGGCCAGCGTGCACTTTTACCTCATTCACATGAAGGCGGCTGAAGAGAGATTCAACTGCCTCTCTGCTTCTTCAATAATAAACCCTTTTTATAATTGTTTAGTACCTCTAAGTTTAAGTGGGCAGTTACTTTTCTCATATTGGTGCTGAAAATCGTTACTTCAAAAATTACTGGAAAATTAATTTAGAAATGAAAGTTTTCATAGTTTAAATGGACAAATGTAATTTTCTTCATGCATCTCTTTTGGTTGCTCTTGGCCCTATATTGGTCCTCTACAAACACCACTAAAGCTATAAATGAAAGGTTTTTACATTTCAACTACTACTGGACTGTAGTCTATGGGAATTCCAAGACCTGTATATCAAACTAGTTTGCCACCACACAATTAAAGTGGTTGTGCAGCAGCTTAAAGGGGTTGGCCACTTTCTGTGTACTGTTGACCAATGTGTTTGTAAGATGATTATATGACACTTATCGAATATAATTTTTATTGAAATTCTGCACCATTTTCTATATTTTATAAGTTATGCCCCCTTTTGTGTTGTAAAATGGCTGCTGATGGAGGGTCATATGACCAAGCTAATTACCTCCATGTGATGTCTCCTCCACTCAAATACTCTGTACCTGACATCTACACTTGCAGTGTTGGGAGTTTAGTGCAGGTGTAGTGAGTTAGAATGCAGGAGACATCACACAGAGGTGTCTTGCTTAGTCACTTGAGCCTCCCCACCCATCAGTATCTACTTTATGGACAGGATCTCTGTGTGGACAGCACAGAAGATTTTCCTAACAAGGGGACATGGCTTACGAAATGTAGCAAACACCACAGAATATCACCAAAGGCTAAATTAGTAAGTGTCATATGGTCATTTTACATAGTTGTCAACCCCTTTAATATTGATGACCTCTCCAATATAAGATCTGTGGGGGTCAAACTCCCAGTTCCCCTGCCAATTAGCTGTTTGAAGGTGTAGTGGTGCTTGTTTGAGTGCTACTTCCTCTTCAAAATTACCTCATCTCCTTGAGGTGGCGCAATGTAAGTACTACTGCTCTGTACCATTCAAGTGCAAAGAGGCAGACCCCCACCAATTTGATGTTGATGACTGATACTGAGAATAGGTCATCAATATTAAATGGGTTGTCCGAGTTATGAAAAAAAATAAAAATAAAGCACTGTTAATCTGGTGGTCAGCAATATACAGGGGCGTAGCAATAGGGGAAGCAGGGGAAGCGGCTGCTTTGGGGCCCAGACTCACAAGGGGCCCCTCAGGAGGAATACTAAAAGATTTTATTGTCAGGCCCCCCTCAACAGTATTATACAATGACATTATATATATAGTATATACGTGTAGGAAACGGACGGAGCAGCTGCTGGGCCTCGTCTGAGAGAGCAGTTTTGACCAGCCACAGGAGTGGGGGATGCGTGAGTTGGGAGTTGCGAAAAAGTTGCTGAGGGGGGGCCCCCGTCTAAAATTTGCTGTGGGGCCCAGTCAGTTGTAGTTACGCCACTGGCAATATATACATAAGCTAAGCAAGTTTTGTGCATATATTTATTTATATATATTTACTCATTCCTAGTGTTTAGCAAAACGACGCCAAGCGAAATTGACTTCGATCTGAATTTCAGTAAAAATTTGATTTGCTGTGAAGCCGCATTTCCTTGTGCTTCGTGGTAACAAATCTATTTTGCCTGAAATGGCAATAAAAATTTTAAAAAATACATACTCACCTTATCCATTTGTGCGCGAAGAGGTCATCACAGGCATCTTGATTGCAGAAACCGCACGGAATGTCATGTGAGGTGATTTTGCACGGTGTCTTAAATCAAGATGGCCACGACAGCCTCTACACGAGTAAATGGATGTGGTAAGTTTTGGGTTTTTTTTACCCTGATTAACCCCTGAAAGGACTAAATTGTAGCATCAGATGTCGCTATCAATGATGAACGCAGCATCTGGTGCACCTGTTGCCCGTTATTGCACCTGCTGTATACAAAGGAATGCTCTTTGTGACTAAGTAATTCGTCATGAATCGAACTTCTTTGTGAAATTCATCAAAGCAGCCGAATGTTTCATAACTTCGCTCATGTCTACACATTTCCCTAATTCTATTCTGGCCCTTTGTTAACATGCAGTTGCAGAGCTGTGGGGGCATATAACAAAAATTCCTGAGGATGTCAACAAAGACTGCGTTTCTCCTCCCACTGCTCTGCAAAGGGAGTGAATAAAATTTCTGCCCGGCCTCCAGTCTGACTGCTGGGATACTCATGTTGTATGTGTGGGACTACAAGTCCCAGCTGTAAAGTACAATGACATTGCTGATACACACAGGCTCTTCCCCCTACCTTTTCTTATGCATTCTCTGCAGATACTTTCTCATAGCCAGCAGAAGAGTACAGAGGAGAGGATGCCTCCTGTCTTTATCAGATCTCTGTTTCCAGCCTGAGTCTGTGCTGCTGATCATAGAAGGGGTTAAATATTCCTCAAAGATCCAGTGGGAGGGGAGACACAGAGCTCAGCCAGCAGATCTGCAGTGCAGGGGGCTTGATACTCCAACTAGCATAGCCTTCACAGTGACGTTCAGCACACAGAGGCAGACCCTCAGGCTGCTCGTCATCAGAGCAGGGAAAGAAGCTGACATCACAAGCCATGTGACTCTCAGCTAACTAGGAAAACAGGGACACTGTAGATGAAGTAAGCGAATTGAAAACCCTCTTACATTTGCTTAGTTAGAGAACATACAAAGAACAAAAAATAACTCGGCCAACCCATTTAGGCCACTACAGAAGCCCTTTAACATTGTCTGAATAAACTATGCGAATTCCTGCAATTTCAGGTAAGGAGTCTGGGAAATCTAGGTAGAAGCTGTAATTTTATTTATATAGACAGTGTTGATCTGACCCACCAAAACATTAGTAGATCCTACGTTATTCCCAAGCTGTGGCACAATAAAGGACCAATTAATAAAACAGAACCCCTAAGGCAGGAGCGCACAACCCGCGGCCCGCGGGCCGCATGCGCTCCCCAAGGCCCTGGCTTGCAGCCCCCGTCCTGCTGGGCAGAAACACTGCAGATCGTATGATGAATCGTATGATGCACGGTGGAGCATTACAGCTCCTGCTACTGCACTGTAGCAGGAGCTGGATGGCCCCCGGGTGTCAGAGACAGCCGGGGAGAAGGCAGTGTATCAGCAGCGCGCTCAGAAGTTTAGACCCGGCGATCATGTGATAGCTGAGTGTCAGGAGCAGAAGAGTGCAGAGCCTGAACAGCTCTGCCCTGTACAAAGCTTCTGTCACGCGAGGTCGGCGTCGCGCTCCCTCTGCACGACATCGCCGGACCTCTCCGCCCCCCTAGAGACGAGCAATAGGGAATTGAAGTGCTGGTCTCGTTAGCCAGCACTTCATGAGTTAATTCTCCGTTTGGGTTTAGCCATGTGGTGCTGATCACACCACATGGCTACCTTACATATTGTTTGGACAGCTTGCTCCGCCTCAGGTCATGTGATGCTGGCCACATCACATAATCCTGGGCGGGCTATTTAAAGATGGCAACTGCCTCACTCAGATGCCTGTGATTAGTCTTCTGAGATCAGTGCTTTGTGTTGGACCTTGCTGTTGATTATTGGTATATTGGATTTTGGCTTCGGACTTAGACTACGCTTTTGCAATTCCCCTCGGTATTTGACGTGACCTCCTGTTCTTGACTTGGCTTGCTGACTATTCTGCTATTGTGTTTGTTCTGTCTGTGTTCGTCTTTCCCTGTGTTCCCTTCCCTTCCCTGTGCACGTACTCAGCATAGGGACTGTCTCCAAGTTACAGTTTTGCCGCCTAGGGCATCTACTGTAAGTAGGCAGGGAAAGAGGTGGGGTTCAGACAGGGCACACTATCCCTTGTTTCCCTGTCGTGACAGCTTCAGCCTCAAGAGGCTGGTTTTCCCTGTAACTGGGGCTCTTTGGATGCTCCAGTTACAGTGGAAATAGTGCAAAACAAAAGTAAGTTTTTTTGCACTTTTTTTCCTTTTATTTGTATTTCTTTGTTTAGTGTTTTTATTTTTATTCTTTACATTTTAAACTTTTTATTTGCCACATAATTTGTCCCCAAAAGGCCCATAAAAGACTGGAAAAAAAGAGGAAAAAAAAAGTGCGAAAAAAAAGTGCGAAAAAAAAAGTCAGTGTCCCCCAGAGGTCTTTTGGGGGGACATACAGTGCTGCAATAATATAAAAAATGGGGAAAAAAAATAAAAATTTAGCAAAAAAAGTAAAATAAATTAATTAATTAAATACAAGTAAAAGAAGACTAGAAAAAGGAAAAAGTGCAAAATAAAATAGTTCACTGTCCCCGAACGGTATTTTTATGACATCTTGGGGACATATTTTGTGGCAAAAATATATTTTAAAAATAAAGTGATTATAAAAAAAAATGTAAAAATACAAAAAAAATAAAATACAAATAAATGAAAAAAAAAGGAAAATGTGCAAAATAAAGTCAGTGTCAATGTCTTTTTGTGGCAGAAGGAAAAAAATAATAAAATACATAAAAGAAAAAAACACCCACACCAACCAAAACCATTACAATTATCACCCCACTTATGTGAAACTATACATATTATATAATAAAACGATCCAACACATATAGGAAACTAATTATAATAATTTGCATATTTAAATAATGAGCTATATAGTTTGAATAAAAATGACTTTAAAAAAAATTGTACGGTTTCCCCCTAATAAAACTAAAACATTTATTAAAAATCCCTGTGTAATTTAATAAAAAGGTGCAAAAGTTATTTTGGTCATCCAACAAATAAATAAGTCATAAGGGTTTGAACCATGCGCGCCAAATCACAAAAAAGTGACTGGTCATTAAGGCCTTTTCAGGCCTGGTCATTAAACGGTTAACCAATAAGTGCTTTTCCTGCTGGTAAGGCGTCATTCACACGACCATACTGTGTTTTGGAGTCTGCAAAACGCGGATACCAGCCATGTGTGTTCTGCATTTTGTTGAACGGAGTAACGGATGCAGACATTGAAGTGAATGGGTCCATATCCAAGCCACAAAAGAATGTGGCTCAGATGCGGACCAAAATAATGGTCGTGTGCTTGAGCCTTCAGGCAAAATGTTTACAAGTTATTGCAGGGAACCTACAGTATATCTGGGGGGCAGGAGGCGGTAATAACCAGTGAGCGCCTTCTTCTGCAGTGAAGGAAAGCGCCCTTTTGTGAATAGGAGGCAGGAAGGAAATGTCGCCACTTAAAGGGGTTTCCTAGTAAAAATGATTTTTTTAACAAGTTCCCGCAGCAGTCATTGGTTGGAGCGGTGCAGGCGACTATGCCCATAGTCAGCCTGATGTAAACAGCGCGGGGCCCGGAAGATGGAGACAGCAGGGGCAGTAGGGAGCAGGAGAGTATGAATCTGCTGTCAGGGCCATGCTGCGGGAACGTGTTAAAAATAATTTTTTATTGGGAAATTTCTATGTTCCTGTTAGACTGCGCACTCATTCCTGATATCTGGCCTGTATAATCCTGCTGCTGATCACTCATTTGTCGACTGATTATATTTTATCAGATAATCGTCAGCACTTGTCCCTGTGTAATCAGGAATGTGCTACCGACAATCAATAGAAGTGAATGAGGCAGGAATGACGAGCACTGCCTATTGAAATAGAGTGATGTGACAATGCGGCCCCCAGACCAAAAAAGGTTGTGCACCCCTGCCCCAAGGTCTAGCAGAAGAATATTTCATTATGAGCTGACTAAGATCAGAGGTAGGCATACCATATATGCAGCCTGTGCAGTTGCAGAGGCCCTGTAGGAAAAAGAGCGACCACCATCTTATCCAAGAAAACCCTGGTATATCCTAATGTCTACTTCATTTCATGTAAAGGGATGATAGTTTTTTTTAGGAGTGAGGTGCTCCAACATGAAAGGGACCCACATTTATGAGAGGGGCCCCACATGATCATTTCTTCTGGTGAGAAGGAAATTCAGTCCAACGCTTTATATAGGTTTCCTTTAATGAGTATTTAGTCCAATATCCTTAAGTTTTGGTGCTCAAGTATTGTTTGTTTGTTTTTTATAAATTTCACAAAATACTGTACATTTAATTATCACACGTTTCAGAAAATCTCTCTTCTTTCTACAGGTGCAGACTGCCTGATGGGCTTCTACCTCTTCTGCCTTGGTGCATATGATATAAAGTTTTACGGTGAATACAACAAACATGCCCAGGCCTGGATGGAGAGCTGGGAATGTAAACTGGTTGGCTCATTGGCCATGCTGTCCTCTGAAGTCTCTGTTCTCATGCTCACATATATGACGTTGGAGAAGTACCTGTGCATTGTCTTTCCATTTAGTCACTTCCGAGCAGGACGCACACAAACCTTAGGAACACTTGCCATCATTTGGAGCCTTGGTTTGTTCATCACCATCATTCCTTTCTTCAGTTATGACACATTTGGCAATTTCTATGGCAGAAATGGGGTGTGCTTCCCGCTACAGTCAGATAGCACAGAAAAATCTGGAGCTCGGGGATACTCTATCAGTATATTCCTAGGTAAGATTTTATTCACTGGTTAAGAAGTTAAGATTCCAGAACTGCATGGAGTGAGCGCCCTCTACTGATAAACTAAGATTTTCAACAGTGGTAAAATTGTAGAGACAGGGTACACCTAGACCTCTGCAATCGGCAGGGTTCATTCTTAGGGAAAAATCAGAATGGGTGGCTGGCGGGTAGTCAAAATACGGACAAAAACCACGCAGTCATGCAATCTACAGTATTTTTATTATTCATTAACCCCTTCAGGACCCTGCCATTTTTCACCTTAAAGGGGTTCCCCGGGAATTAAGAAAATGAAAATACTTAAATATTATTTTATTATAAATATATTCCCAAATATCTTTCATTAGATATTATGGCTCATTTTGTCTGGGGAGCAGTCATTAGGAGAAATAAAATGGCCATCGCCCTATTAGTACACACAAAACCTGTCCTAATCACACAGAAGTTACTTTACAACACTGAGGTAAAGAGCTGCCTCATCCTCCTCTCTGCTTGTTAGGAGAGGAGGATACAGATGATAAGAACTTTATCTGAAACTTTGTAGAAATGGAGATCATGAGGAGACATGAAGTACAGAGAGGACGGACAGGACAGACTGTGGTAATGTGGGACTGTGGTAATGGAGACCGCATATAAGTGCTGCTGCTCATCAGCCACATCTGCTCATGAACTCAATTCCAACAGAGATTCATCTGAAGATCATATTAAACTGTATTCAGGATCAAAGAGGAGGATGAGGCAGCTCTTTAGCTTAGTGTCTTGAAGTAACTTGTCTTCCTGTGTGATTAGGACAGGTTTTGAATGTACTAATAGGATGGCGGCCATTTTATTTCCCCTGATGATTGCTCCATACACAAAACAAATCATTATAACTAATGAAAGATATCTAAGAATATATTCATATTAAAGTAATATTTAAGTATTTTCATTTTCTTAATTCCCGGAGAACCCCTTTAAGGACCAGGCCGTTTTTGGAAATTTGACATGTCCCACTTTATGTGGTAATAACTTTGGAATGCTTTTACTTATCCAAGCCATTCTGAGATAGTTTTCTCATGACACATTGTACTTCATGATAGTGGTAAATTTCAGTCAATATTTTTCATTTTTATTTTTTAAAAATACCAAATTTACAAAAAAAATTGGAAACATTCGCAACTTTCCAAATTTTAATTTCTCTGCTTTTAAAACAGATAGTGATATCTCATATAATAGTGATTACTTTACATTTTCCTTATGTCTATATCTATATGTCTGTCTTTATGTTTGGATCATTTTGTGAATGACATTTTTTTTGGGGACGTTAGAAGGCTTAGAAGCAAATCTTTAAATTTTTCCAAACATTTCCAAAACCCACTTTTTAAGGACCAGTTCAGGTGTAAAGTCACTTTGTGAGGCTTACATAATAGAAACCATCCAAAAATTACCTCATTTTAGAAACTACACCCCTCAAGGTATTCATATCTGATTTTATAAACTTTGCTAACCCTTTAGGTGTTCCACAAGAATTAAAGGAAGATGTAAATGAAATTTTAGAATTTTTTGGCAGATTTTCCATTTTAACCCATGTTTTCCAGTTACAAAAGTAAGGGTCAACAGCCAAACAAAACTCTATATTTATTACCCTGATTCTGTATTTTACAGAAACACCCTATTGGTGATCGTAAACTGCTGTACACGGCAGAGTGCAGAAGGAAAGGAATGCCATATGGTTTTTGGAGGGCAGATTTCACTGGTAACATAGTAATATAGTTTATAAAGCTGAAAAAAGACATCTGTCCATCTAGTTCAGCCTAATATCTTACAAGTTGATCCAGAGGAAGGAAAAAACCCGTGTGAGGTAGAAGCCAATTTTCCTCACTTTAGGGGGAAGAAAATCCCTTCCCGACTCCAATCAGGCAATCAGAATTACTCCCTGGATCAACGACCCATCTCTAGTAACTATAACCTGTAATATTATTACACTCCAGAAATACATCCAGGACCCTCTTGAACTCTTTTAGTGAACTTACCATCACCACCTCCTCAGGCAGAGAGTTCCATAGTCTCACTGCTCTTACCGTAAAGAATACTCTTCTATGTTTGTATACAAACCTTCTTTCCTGCAGACACAGAGGATGTCCCCTCGTCACAGTCATATACATAGTTTTAGTGGGATAGTTGCCGTGTCACATTTGAAGACCCCCTAATGCACCCATAGAGTAGAAACTCTAAAAAAGTGACCCCATTTTGGAAATTACACCCCTCAAGGTATTCAAAACTGATTTTACAAACTTTGTTAACCCTTTAGGTGTTCCACAAGAATTAAAGAAAAATGTAAATGAAATTTCTGAATTTCACTTTTTTAGCAGATTTTCCATTTTAATCCATTTTTTCCAGTAACAAAGCAAGGGTTAACAGCCAAACAAAACGCAATATTTATTACCCTGATTCTGTAGTTTACAGAAACACCCCACTTGTGATTGTAAACTGCTGTTTGTGACTGCCGGACCCCTGCCACAGATCGGGCGGGCAAAGCACCTGCACCCACCCATACATGTACGGTGCAGGCCCTTAACCCCTTCCCGACCGCCGCCGTACATGTACGGCGCGCGGGCGGTGCGGGGACATGACGCCCGCTCGCGGGTGCGGCGGGCGTCATGGCCGGCAAGTCTCTGCTGTTTCTAACAGCAGAGACTTGCCGCATCTTACCTCTGTCTGCGGAGACTTCCAGGGCCTTCTGATGCCGTGATCACACGTGATCACGGCATCAGGATGCGTCTGAACCCGGAAGCCCACGCTTCCGGGTGGTGTACAGACGCCCCGATTGGCCAATCGGGGTGTCTGTACACCATATGAAAACTGTAATCCTCGCTGGTGAGGATTACAGTTTTCAGACTGCAATTCTTATTCTGGCCACTAGATGGCAGGCCAGGATAAGAAATGAGCAATTCATGGTTTTAACTGCATCTAGTAAATCCATGATTGCTCATAAAGAAAAAAAACAAAACACAATAGATCAGATGATATTTGAGCTTTAAAATAATCACAGAAAAATTAAAAAAAAATGTTAAAAAATATATAAAAAATAAAAAAGATATAAAAGTTCAAATCACCCCCCTTTCCGTATAAGTAAAAAATAAATACCTAAATAACAATAAATATAGACATCATGGGTATCACCGTGACCGAAAACGCCCGTACTTTTAAAATATAAAAAAAAAATTTCAATACGGCGAATTGTGTGGCGGAAAAAAGCGTCCAAATGGCGATTCGCAGTTTTTTGTCCCTTTTTCTTTCTAAAAAAAATTAAATAAAAAGTGATCAAAAAGTCATACACACCCCAGAATGGTATCAATAAAAACTTCAGACCGCCCCGCAAAAAATGAGCCCCCATACAGCTCTGTACACATAAATACCAAAAAGTTATAGGGGTCAATATATGACAAGGAAAAAAAAAAAAAAAAAAAAGGGCAACTTTCTAATTATTTTATCACCATCTAAACGCAGGAAAAACTATACATATTAGGTATTGCCGGATTCGTACTGACCAGTAGAATGAAAGTAACGGATCAGTTTTAATGCACATCGAATGCTGTAAATAAGAAACCCGTAGAACTGTAGCGGAATAGCGTTTTCTTTGCAATTTCACCCGGTTTGGAATTTTTTTCCCGCTTCCCACTACACCGTATGCAATATTAAATGGTGGCGTTGGAAAGTACAACTTGTCCCGCAAACAACAAGCCCTCATACAGCTATGTGAACAGAAAAATAAAAGAGTTATGGCTGTTTGAAGGCAGGGAGCGCAAAACGAAAATGCAGAACCGAAAAAAGCTCCGGTCGTGAAAGGGTTAAGGGGTTAAACTGATTGTCAATGAGTTGATTATTACCTGCAAACATTGTGCAGCCATTAAAAAGAATCTGTCATCAGCCACCTCACCATCAAACTTTTTGCATAGACACATAGCTGTAGTTCACCTGATTCAGCGGCAGACTGGAAACTTAATGTGGCCCTAGAAAAATGAAAATAAAAGTGGCCTCAATGTTGTAGGTGCATCCAAATTGAAAGAAGGTGGGGCAACACAAGTAGATGGGACCAATAGAAGTTGTCAGGGTAAGTAATACCATAGTGCAGCACAAAATACCTACCCACAAGCTTCTCTCTCTCTGTGGCCATCAATAGCTGCCATGTTCTCGCCTCCAATTTGTATATAATATGGATATGGAGCAGTGGGCTTAGGAGGCGAGATCTGGGCCACAACACCAAACCAGCCCTACCCTCAGCATGCTGCCTGGACTTCCTCATAATGTCTCCTATAGTGCCCCCAGTAGTATGTACCTATCAAGTGGTAGTGACAGGGCTGGCATTAGGGCAAACTGGGGCAATTGCCCAGGGCCCCGATCCTCCAAGGGGCCCCCTGCTTCAGTCTGCAGTCAGGACTCCAGAGTGGGGAATTTCCCAGCTTAGGAGTCCGCGCTCTGACTCCATATATGGATGTGTCCATATATGGAGTCAGGGTTATGAACATAAAAGGGGTATTCCCAAGCACAGTCATTATACTTGGAGACACGCTGTGTATATATAAGTCTAATTTAGACTCTGTTTCTGTGGGGAATTTGAACTAACAACCATCAACATTAAAGGCAGGAACCACTGGGCTATAGAGCTCAGTACTAAGTTAGTGTAGAATACAAGAGAAACTTCTATGAGGTTTTTCGGCAATGTCTTAGCACTGAGCTCAATAGGTGCTTGTCTTTAATGGAGATGGTTGTGAGTTCAAATCCCCACAGGAAGATTTTAAAAATAGAGGCTAAATAAAACTTAAATACACAGGTTGTCCCCAACAGTGAAAAGTTTGTTTTGTTTTTAGGGAAAAAAAAAATGGAGTAAAGCATACAATATGATGAAATAACACCCCTATTAACCCACACCAACCTTTTTAACTTGTGTTACCAGTATTTTTTGTTGGGAAAGGTCGCAATCCTAACAGCACCCCTACTCAGGACGAATATAGGCCCGCTCACTGCAGAAAGTTAAGCCTCATCAAGACACATCGTAAACATTTATTTTTTTTCTTTTCATCGCGATATTCTGACCCTCATAACTTTTTTATAGTTATGTCTACGGAGATGTGTGGGGGCTCATTTTTTGCGGGTCAATCTGTTGTTTTTTATAATACCATTTTGGGGTGTGTATGAATTGATTACTTTTTATTCAATTTTCTTGGGAGATAAAGTGATGGGAAAAAAAACGTGAATCTGCCTTTTTAAATGTTTTTCTGTTACGCCATTCACCATATGGGCTAACTTTTTTAAATATTTTAATAGTATGGGCATTTTTGCATGTGGCGATGCCCATAATGCTATTTTTTTGCTTTTATTTTGGGGAATGGGAATAATTTTAATTTTTAAGTTTTTTTTATATTTTCAAAACTTTATTTTTATTTTTTTTTTTACTTTTTGTTAAGCCCCCCAAGTGGAGCACAACTTACAATCATCAGATGTAAATTGCTCCATTAGGGTGCATTCACACGAACGTATTTTTCATCTGCCTCCGATCCGCAACTTTTGCGGACCGGGTGTGGATCCATTCATTTCAATGGGGCCGCAAAAGATGCAGACAGCACACCGTGTGCTGTCCGCATCCGTTGTTCCGTAGCGCTGCAAAAATTATAGAGCATGTCCTATTCTTGTCCGCAAGCACAGACAAGAATAGGCTTTCTCTATATAGCGCTGGCCATGTGCGGTCCGCAAATTGCGGAACGCACACGGCCGGTATCCGTGTTTTGCGGATCCGCAATTTGCGGACTGCAAAACACTTACGGTCGTGTGAATGCACCCTTAGTCTGTATAGAAATCACTATATCACAGTTCAGTGCTGCCACCCAGTGGCCTGAACTGGGATATACTAACAATGAGCCTGGAAGCCTAGTACAGGCTGCGGCTTATTTATAGAACAGGGTGCTTTCCCCAATCTCCGCTGGGGGAAAACGCGCCTGAAGAGGAATACCATGCTTCCGGTTTTTAACACTCTCAGATGCAGTGACTGAGGGGAACGGGCATGTGGCGTATCCTGGGGCCATGAGGGTGAAGAACTGTGTGAGGAGCTTTAGGGTCCATTCACACGTCCATATGAATGGTTCCGCATTTGTTCCACAATTTTACAATACATGTGCAGACCCATTTATTTGCAATGGGGCCATAAAAGATGCGGACAGCACACAGTGTGCTGTCCGTGTCCGTATCCGCACTTCCGTTCAGCGTCCCCGAAAAAAAATAGAATATGCCTTATTCTTGTCCGCAGCCACGGACAAGATAAGGCATTTCTATAGTGCCGGCACATGGCCGGGAACCGTGTTTTGCGGATCTGCAAAACACATGCGGACATGTGAATGGAACCTTATGGGGTGTAAATCTGTGAGGGAGGGCCGGAATCGACAGAATGTAACTGTGTTGTTAGCACATTATTACAAGATTTGGGGCCCGACTTTTATGGGCATCGGTCCACTGGGAAAATTCCCTGTAGGGTCTATGGCCAGTCCTCCCATGACCTACTTTTGTTGAAAACTGACTGAAATTGCTTGCGAAATTGGTGTAAGTTTCACTGAATGCATCCTGACACAATCTGTATCGTTCGTGTGAAAGAGGTCTAAAATGCACTTTTTCCCCCCCAAAGTGGGGTGAATACTAATGAGCGGCAAATGTAGCACTCCCCAAGCTCTGTACTCAATGCTTCCTTGTGCGCACAGTGTGAGGACATCAGCGAGCCCTGAGCACTGTGCGTGTCGGGTCACAGCACAGCATGCGGCAGGAAGAAGAGAGCTGTATCCTAGGAACAGAGAAGGAAATGTACGTTGATTTTTTTCATTTTAATTGCTTTGAGCATGAGGCTCTGATCTGAGGTCTAGGGGTCATTCACATTGGGGCTCTGAATATGGGGGCTTATTCATATGGGGGCTTTTATTATGAGGTCTAAGGGTCATTCAAATTGGGAGTCTGATCTGAGGTTTGAAAGGGGGTCTGATGAAGGGTTTTATTAACATTGGGGTCTGATTGTGGCTCTGAGATAAAGTCTGATTAACATTAGGGGTCAGATTGTTGGTCTGATCTGAGGTCTAATGAAAAATATTTTTTGCATCTTATGGGCAGGTGAATCTTATAGGGTGAAAAATAAGGTAACAGGTCAGTTTTACTGCAAAGGGACATAAAAAATAAACCCATAAAACTATGGTGGAATTATGGAGGTTTTTTTTTCCATTTAGAATTTTTTCCAGCTTGCCACTACATCGTATGTATTATAAAATGTTGCCATTAGTAAGTAAAACTACAAAAAAACAAGCCCTCATACATCGATGGAAGTAGAGAAATAAAAAAAAAAAGTTATGCCTCCGGGAAAGCAGGGAGCAAAAAATGAAAATGAAAGAACAGAAAAATCACTACATCCTTAAGAGGTTAACTCTTAATTCTTCGCTTTCAGGCATCTATTTCTGGTTACCATAGAAGGGTGCAACACTGGAGCTGAAATTACAGAGCTGTTGGGTCACATATAATATATATATATAATAATATAATGTTATTCTTGTATTGAACTAAAAGTCCATTATGAATTTTAGGGACAATGTCTCCTCTCTGCTTTCAATGTGTATGTTTTAGAGAATTCTATAAATGTTTTACAGATTTATCTCTTCTTCTGTGTGGGAAGGGTTGGGGGAGGCAGGTGTAGGCCGATTTTAACTGTTTAACATTCTGTATCATAAAGTGTTGGCCATAGACAACCTTGTGCCAAGACACCAATCTTCCTGCTCTCTTTCTTGCCAGGGCTGAATTTGTTGGCTTTTGTCACCATCGTCTTTTCCTACAGCAGCATGTTTTACTCTATTCACAAGACAGGAGCCAAAACAGCCGAGCGTAGTGTACTCTCCCGAGAGGTGACCATAGCCAAGAGGTTCTTCTTCATTGTCTTCACAGACGCCCTCTGCTGGATCCCCATCTTTTTATTGAAGGCTGTTTCACTAACAGAGGCAGAGATCCCAGGTAAAATCTTGTGCCCTAAATACCCCACATTCTGATTTTATAAATATGAAACATAGCTTGTTCTTTCTCCCTCTAATGGGAAATGCTAGGACCCACAGCAAAGCACTGTAATTTAGCAGCTCCACCACTGGCCAAAAGAATCATTACAGTGTCCATTGACAGCAGTGAGTACACCATGACACAGACATGTCTGTGCTCCAGAGCAGATGCTTTTTGTGGCTGCTATATTCTCTAGCGAATTCATGTAGCTTAGGGATGAGCGAACCCGGACTTTTTCACTTTAGTTCCGTGTTCGAGTAATTTTATTATTTTCCGTTAGAATGGAAAATAATAGCATTCTTAAGACAGAATGCAAAAGAATATGGCAATTTAAGGGTAAAAAAAACAAACAAAACAATTTACCTCATCCACTTGATCGCGCCGCCACAGTGTCTTCTATCTTGTTTCAGCAGGACATGCAAAAGGACCTGCGATTATGTCACCGTGCTCACCACATGGTGAGAGCAGAGATCATCACAGGTCCTGCTGAATGAAGATAGAAGGACCTGCGATGATATCACATTGCTCACCACATGATAAGCGCGGTGACGTCATCTAAGGTCTTTTTGCAGGTCCTGCTGAAAGAAGACACTGGGGCAGTGCGATCAAGTGGATGAAGGGAGTTTTTTTTTTTTAACCCCTAAATTGCCATACTGTTTTGCATTCTGTCTTAAGAATGCCATCATTTTGCGCTATAACGGAAAATAAAGTGAAGTTTGGGTCCCCATTGACTTTAATGGGTCCCGAACCCAAACTTTGACCTGTAGTTCGGCCAAACCCAGCAAATCCGAACTTCCACGAGTTCGCTCATCCCTAATGGAGACAACTCTACTAAGTGAGAAAACACTGAAAGGGTATTTTACAATTTTCTGTATAAAACATCCCCTTTAGGAGCTGTAACCCTATAACCCTCTTGTGTGAGGCACCCTTAGGAGGCTTTTCAGAATTTTGATATTGATAACCTTCTTAGAATAGGCCATCAATAACAGATCTGTGAAGTTCCAACTTATGGTACCCACAAATCAGTTGGCTGAAGGAAACACATACCTGTCCACCAGGTTACCAGTGTGGATGCTGGGAGTTGGACTCATATTGATCCGGTATTGATGGCCTTTCCTAAGGAAAATTCAATTCTTCTGGAAGATTTGTTGAAGTGTTCTACTTAATAGCATAACTATGTGTGCCAATCTCAATAAAGGGACTGTTCCAAAGCAGCAATACCCATATCACGTAAAGCTTATAAGAGTAATTTCACACACAGCAGATTAAAAGCAGAAAGATTTGCAACTGAAAAATCTCTTTCATACATCTAAATGTGGTTGTTTCTGCAACATATTACATACAGTAAATTTCTACGAGCCCCATTCAGATGAATGGAACATCTTAGGAAATATCTGCAACAAATCTGATGCATGTGAAATCACCCTATTGGTTGTTGATTGACATTATTGTTTTAGATGAATAAAAGTTTGGATAAGTCATCCAGGCCATCTAAAGGCTTGCTTTATGGGGTGCATCGTTGACAATACTTGGTAATTTAGCTGCACGTAAAGCTGTGGAGTTGCCACAAGATTACCACAATTCTTACCCTAACTTTTATGTATTGAATGTAATGTTCTCTATATTTATAGGTACAATTACCTCCTGGGTTGTGATCTTCATTTTGCCAATTAACAGTGCTCTAAATCCCATTCTGTACACAATGACAACCTCTTCATTCCAGGAGAAGCTCAAGCAATGCTTACAAGGCAAAAGACACCAACTGCAGGAGTCAGGGAAAAGCTTTACTTTGGTTTCTATTCACACCAACACAGCCTGACACTGTGGATCTACAGGCTGTCAGACAATCTAGCTATTGAACACTGGCTTCATACTTATTTCCATTATTTAATTTTGTGCCTTTCATAAAATCATGGTTATCTGTCAAGATGGCGGAGGAGCAGCGTCTCCATTCTGAGAGAGACAACTCATAACGCAATGAGCTTATCCTTTGTCTCCTAGAACTATGGCTGTTTAGAGGCACCAGGCTCTAGTAAGGATACGGTTCTCCTGCTTCTTATGGAAACTATGAATAATTGACCACTGAGGTAATCCAAAATCATCTGTACATCAATAGGAAAGCTAAAAACAGGAGATTACACTCAAGATGACGACTAAATAGGAAAATAAACAACCAAACAGAATAACCTGGAAGTTTATCATTTTTAGTCTTTAGTCATGACTTTTATTGGAAAAGATGATCGTGGAGGACAAAACAGAGAACTGATAAATCGAGGTCAACAGTTGGACTCATTTTTTAGCATAGGAATGTTTTAAAGGGAAATCATTGTGAATTCTGTATAAAGTGTGTACATATATTTATAACATTTCTCATGAGATCTAATGTATTAGAATTTTGACAAATGTGTATATGTTATAGAGATTTGCTTCTGGCGTAGATGCATCAATCAACCTAGCCCAAAACTGAAAGACAGAAAGAAAACGTTGTCTTTCCTTACATTGAAATGGATTGTGGTTCTCCTCTTTAAAAAGAGGACCCATCCGCACTCCTAACATTTCTATTTTAGTAAATAATAATATTCCTCGTGACATAACATATGAGAAACTTTTCTTAAAACTCTGCATTGTGTGTTCGAGGGTTTTTCCTCATAGAAATTTATAAATTGACATCTGTTGCAGCGAGTTGTGGTTGTGTACCTACTAGGGATGAGCGAACTTGTGTTTCAAGTTCGGTGTACAACGTTCGGGTTATCTAAGAATTCAGTTATGGATTCCGTTACCACGGAACATGAGTTATGGTCTGTGGTAGCGGAATGCATAATGGAATTCTTAGATAACCCAAACCTTGTATACAGAACTTGAAAAACAAGTTCGCTGATCCCTAGTACCTACTATCCTACCAGTGCAGACTAAACGGGAACAAATCACTTTGACAAGAGTTATGGTAGTACCCAATTGTCAATTCATTTGTGCATTACCAGGAGGAATAAAAGAGGAACAGCACAACATATACCGACAAATTTACTAATCCTGGAGATGACGTAAACTTAGACAGCCTGTCTACACACGCACCAGATTTATCACAATAGCTCAGGCTGGACAATAAATTTAGTGTATGGCTACACACTTTTGTCTAACTTTGCTTCAACTGTTTGGCCTAATTTGCAACAGAATTTTCCCCAATTTTGGCAAAAAGAAATTGCATCTTAGGGCTATGCCACTTTTCATTTGAGCCATGACCATTTGGTGAGCACAGTGGATTTTTGTAAAACTTAGATGCACCAAAATGTGCATTTTGTGCCAAAGTTTGGCATAATTTACTACAAGATCTAGGAGCACTTACATTAGTAAATAAGGGTCACGTTCTCAGAATAGTCAGGTGGGCTGACAGGACCCATAAGAGTAATTAGGAAGAATTATCACTTTTCACCTCTCTTTGGGTACAACCACAAAGCACGGCAATGCACAATACAACTGTATTCTATTAAATCACAAACCCATTGGGGCAGCTTTACCATAAGAAAAGACTCATCTGCAACTTTTTCAACCGTTTCTCCGTCACCTTCACCGCTTTCCCAAACAGGAGGCATGGCAAGGGTGTGGAGAATATATAGATATCAGTAAAGGTGCATGGACTTCCAGATGCGGTCATAAATTAGGCACAGTCTCAGGCAGCACAACAGGTTATCATAGACTGTCAGTCTATGATAAATCTTTCCCATTGTCTTTCACTGCTCTTTGCTAATGGATGCCACGGTTTTGCAGGTTACAGCATGGCCATTAATAATGAACAGTTAAAAAACAGCTTATAATGAGTTACACAAACGTGTGTCGCCCTCATCTCACAGACAGACAGTGGCTCCTCTGACTCACTGCATCATAGTAATTTAGGATGCAATGAGTTCCTGTCTGACTGCAGGTCTATTGAGCTGCACTCACATTATAGTCCCTCAGTCTGGTAAATGCAGGAGACACACGGGCCATGCTTCCTAGACTGCTCACATTCATGTGAGTCCTAATTTACTATAAGCCGTTTTTCACAGGTAATTGTTTATGGCCCTGTGCATGAGCCCTTAGGCTACACTGGTTGGGCAACAGCTGTCATGGCCAGGATCGCTGGGTAGCGGAGATCCCATCGGCATGAATGGGATCACTTTGACAGTCGCAAGAAATCCAACACAGCATTAATTTCTATGGGATCACCGCTACTCAGCAATCCTGGCCATGACAGCTGTTGCACGACCAGTGTAGCATTAGTGGAATACTGCCACACCTTGCATGACCACATAGTTCAAGCCGAAGCCTTTCTGCACTGTAAAGGATTGTATGGGTGCCAATTGAAATTCCACGACCTGAAAGGCTCTGCCCAAACTATTTCATGCATGGATAGTTTTTAGTTGTCCAGAAACACTGTGGCCAGTACTCTCCTCAGTATCTGTCATATAAAGAGGCCCAAAGTGGGGCTCATGATCAAATTTCCCAACCTAGCCTGGCACACGCTTTCAACTTTCACATTGGGAGATGTTCACAATAATGGCAAATACATCGGCAAGTTCACCAGCATTCTTGAAAACGCACCTAATCTAAAATATATTGCAGAAACAGTTTTTATTCTCTAATAAAATATATTGCGAAATGTGCTAAATTGCTGTACAAGACCTCCAGATGCTCTCTTGAAAATTTATTTCTGACATTTTATTTTTAGTTGGTCAAGATTTCTGGGTTGTGCTGTATACATAGTGCAGGACTTGGACACAGGTTACATAGATTGTATTTGGCTAGCCCAAATCCTCAGAAAGACATTAAAACTCCCTTCCCCCAGCTGAAATGCCATCTAATTAACTATATAGGTCCCAAAGTCCAATGGTGCATGGTGACTGTGTGGAGCTCTGATACAAGGTTACCAAGATCTATGACCAAAAACTAAACCTGGCTTATTTCATGTACAAGAACCAGGGCCAGTCTTATTTTGTCTTGTCCAAACAAAAAGTAAAAAGCAAAAATGGATGGCACTCACCAGCTTCTTCTTTCAAATTCCTTTATTCGAGTAAATACTCACACTAGGGTGAGGGGGTTGACGCCACATTACACATGAATAGGAGTAGCGGCGACGGCCGTTTCGCACTGTTGCGCTTCCTCAAGCAGCTGCGTAATTTTGTCTTGTGCTGGTACGAGAGGCTTCTTAATAAATGTGGGACATCTTTGACCGTACAAATCACGGAAAAAGGTGCACTACAACGGTAAATGTAATTGATAATATATGGCTAAACCCTCCTTCCAGATGCGGTCATAAATTAGGCACAGTCTCAGGCAGCACACCAGGTTATCATAGACTGTCAGTCTATGATAAATCTTTCCCATTGTCTTTCACTGCTCTTTGCTAATGGATGCCACGGTTTTGCAGGTTACAGCATGGCCATTAATAATGAACAGTTAAAAAACAGCTTATAATGAGTTACACAAACGTGTGTCGCCCTCATCTCACAAACAGACAGTGGCTCCTCTGACTCACTGCATCATAGTAATTTAGGATGCAATGAGTTCCTGTCTGACTGCAGGTCTATTGAGTAAATGTAATTGATAATATATGGCTAAACCCTCACGCTGATGTTAAAATGAGACCTTTGCCAATATATTCTTATATCAAGAACATACTGGAGCCTGAGCACCGCGTCAAGGTATCTCAAAGTGGCACGGGACCTAACACTAACTTACCTATGCCGCAATTACGGAAGGAGCATACAGGCCGACACACAGCGACCTACTCCTAGTTACCTCCAGCCTCCTCCCATTGTATGTGTGATCTCACGCTGGAGGTACAGTAACTAGTAGTTGGTCGCTGTGTGTCGGCCTGCATGCTCCTTCCGTAATTGCTCATACGGCATAGGTAGATTAGTGTTAGATAATAATGTTAGATAATAATGAACATTACACAGAACATGCTGGAATGACAATATACAGAATTACACAACAAGTAATAAAGTGCAGCTTACAAAATTCAATTATTTTCATGTCTTGACGCAAATGCCACAATAACAAAACACACGGGTATACCTACACAAACGACAACACAAAGGGAAACGAAGGGAGGGAGGGAATCGGAACAACCACTAGGGGAGGAACATCCCTACCCCTGTGCACCTAGTAAAGTCGCAAAGATTCAGCAATAGTACTTAAGAATGGGTCTCCACTTGCTCCAGCCACTCATGAAAAGCAGGTGAGTCTTTATATAATAGCCAAGGTGACCAGGTCTTGAGGTATCGGGCATCAGTGCCCTCATCCTCTGCACACAACTCCTCCATCCTACGAATCTGTTCAAAAGTGTCCAGCCATTCCCGGATGGAGGGGGTAACCGAGGACTTCCAATGTCTGGGAATAACCAGGCGTGCGGCCTGCAGGAAAAATCTCAGGAGACCCCGTTTGAGTGAGGAGATGGAGCCCGGAAGGATGGACAGTACTACTTCTTCAATAGCCCACTGGGAACCGCTGCCGCACACCTGGTTATATAAGTCATTCAGTACCCTCCAAAAGGGAGATACCCTGTCACAGAACCACCATATATGCGACATATGCCCTATTTCTTTACCACAACGCCAACAAAGGTTGGGGCAAGTGGGAAAGAAGGAATGCAGGACTGCTGGGGTCCTGTACCACCTGGACAAGATCTTGAAATTCTTCTCCTGAAGCGCACAGCTAATGGAGGACTTGTGAGACAAGAGAAATACCTTCTCCCATTGCTCATTAGAAAAAGACTTACCCAGTTCTTTTTCCCAGGCCATCAAAAACGGCAAGGAGGAGGGGGTGCCCCCATTTCCCTGTAGCAGCCCGTAGATCAGAGACACCTGATGGCAGGGGGGGTGGGGGGAGGAGATTGGAGACATAAGGACTCAAAAGGCGTGAGGTCCCTAGTGAAAAGCGTAAGAGGACCAAGAGCGAGAAGGGAACGCTTGAGACTGGCATAAGTAAGCCAGGCCCCACTACTCTGACCCTCAGGGAAGGGGGCGCATCTTGTTCTTGTGAATGAGGTGTAAGACCCGTGAACCGCTGTCCTTCCGCAAACCTAGGAGGGAACATGTGCCCATTCCCACAGGGAAGGCCGGGTTGTCAAAGATGGGAGTCATAGGGCCCAAACTAGATGTTATTCCCAAAGATGCCACACACCTGTCCCAAGTCTGTAGAATCCCCTTAGTGAGAAGAGGTAAAGAGGAGGGTCTATGCTCTTTTGCAATCCAAAGAAGCTCCCGAGCGGGCCGGCCTAGCTCCCATCACTTCATCTGAGTCCACCTTTTGGATGAACTACAGTGGAACCAATCCAAGACACAAGACAGAATGGCAGCCTTATGGTACATTTGCAGATCAGGGAGGCCCGCGCCACCTCTCATTTTAGATCTAGTCAGAAATCTTATACCCAGTCTGGGGGATGAGCCGGCCCACACAAAGTCAATGAATAAAGAGCGAAGTGTCTTAAAGAACTTAACCGGCAGAGGTATGGGCAAGGTCCTAAACAGGTACAAAATCCTCGGCAGTATGTTCATTTTTAAAGTATGAATACGCCCGAACCAAGACAATGGAAAGGGATCTCCAACTCTGAAGGTCTTTCTTAATATTAGTAATAAGGGGGGGGAAATAGGCAGAATATAAGTCAGCTAGTTTTGACGGGATGGCGGTACCCAAATAAGTTATTTGATTCTCCGCCCACTTGAACGGGAAGGCGGATTTCAGAAGGGACACTGTGTCAGCCGGCAGAGAGACATTAAGAATCTCGGACTTGTGGAGGTTGACCTTGAAATTGCTTAAAGCCCCGAAAGTGGCAAAGTCCTTCAAGATGTTAGGGAGGCCAATTACTGGGTTAGAGCAGAAAATAAGAAGATCGTCTGCATAAATGGCTATTTTGGACTCCACTTCACCTAGTTTGACTCCCCCAATCGACGCGTTGGACCTAAGGGCCCTGGCCAGAAATTCCATGACCATAATGTAAACTAACGGTGACAAAGGACATCCTTGTCTAGTACCGTTCTGAATTATGAGGGGGGAAGAAAGAGATCCGTTTACCCTCACCTGAGCTCTAGGACTATCATACAGGGCAAATATGCGGGTGATCATAAGAGGCCCTAATCCAAAAGCCCCTAGGGCTTCTCTCAGAAAGGTCCAGTCCACCCGATCAAAGGCCTTTTCCGCGTCGATTGAGAGGAGGCACAGAGGGAAGGGAGAGGTTTGAGCCCTAGCAATATGCGCCAGGGTCCTGATTGTATTGTCCCTGGCTTCCCTCCCCGGGACAAAACCAACCTGGTCCCCATGGATCAACGTGGGTATGTAGATTTTTAACCTCTCAGCCAGTATTTTGCCGTAGATCTTAACGTCCAAGTTGAGTAGGGAAATAGGTCTATAATTACTGCATGCCAGGTTGTCTTTGCCCGGTTTGGGAATTACGCATATGTGTGCCGTCAAGGTCTGCGGCGGAAAACGTGCGCCTTCTGAAAGGGACTGACACATGCGTAAAAGTGGCTTAGAGTGGGGGTCTATAAATGTTTTATAGAAACGTGGTGTAAAGCCATCTGGCCCTGGGCATTTCCCAATCACCAGGCCTTTTATAGCATTCGTCACCTCCGGCAGGGTAATCTCTCTTTCAAGAGATGTTCTCTCCTCAGCAGACAGCATAGGGCCAGTCAGCTGGTTCATGTAGTCCCTAATTTTCTGGGTCTTCTGTTCTATACGGAGGTCCGCATATTGTCCTCTCAAGCTAGACAGTTCCTCATAAAAGGATTTAAATTCCTGTCAAATGTCCTTGGTGGCATGCAACTTTCCACCTGACCTAGAATTAAGGGCAGGGATAAAGGAGGAAGCGCCCCTAGGTTTCAGCATCCTGGCCAATAATCTGCCACTTTTATTGGCTTGTCCATAAAAAAGTTTTTTTGAGTCTGTCCCTAGCACAGGTACTTCTGGTCAATCAATTTCCTGAGGGATGTTCTGACCTCACATAATTCAAGATAATCTGACGTGGAGAGGGATTTTTTGTGTTTGTTTTCTAGCACCGCTAATCACTGTAAAAGAGTCCCTATGTGGGCAGTTCTCATTTTCTTAAGTCTGGAGGCATTAGAAATGAGTCTCCCCCGCAGCACACATTTTAAGGTCTCCCATTGTATAGTGGGGCTAGAGGTGTCTTCTCTATGGACCTCCACAAAGTCCGAGATAGCAGAATTGACCTCCGCCAGGCAGACCGCGTCACGGAGAATGTTATCATTAAGCCTCCATGAGTTCCCAGATGTGGGGCGTTCCCCGATATGTAGAGATGCCCATGCGAGTGAGTGGTCAGAGAAAAGAATAGGCTCTATTCCCGCTGAGGGTGACAAGTCTAGTAAGGAATGGGAAATGAAGATGTAATCAAGGCGATGATAGGAATTATGTGTGGAAGAAAAAAAGGTGAAATCTTTAGTGATGGGGGAGAGGATACGCCAAACATCCACCAATCTCAATGTCTGGAGGTGTCTTCTGAATCTACGGACCGCCCCAGCCAAAAGAGAGGACCTACCTGAAGAGATATCTAGAGCTGGATCCAACGGGAAATTGAGATCCCCACCTAGGATTATTGGTAGACCATCTGCAAAGTCCTCCAGAGCTGCAAACACCAATGAGGTGAACTCCAGTTGACCTGAATTTGGAAAATACACATTAGCAATTACCAGTAATCTAGAAAAGACAGACAGTTTAAGGAAAAAGAACCGACCTGACCCATCTAGCTTAGTAGCAATGACGGAATGAGGGAAGGACTTATGGATTGCAATTGATACCCCTCTTGCCTTGGCATCATCAAAAGTACTATGGAACCATGTGGGGTAGTATCTGTCACGAGTAGACCTGCGTCTGGAATCAGACGTTCTGCACGGCTTTCGAAGTGACATCTTTGACAGGCCATTCCCTTGGTTTGTGTGCTCTTCCCCACACCTCTTCCCCTCAGCTGTTGCCGCTTGGCAATCAGCTTTCCCCTATTTACCCCTTCCTCTCCCAGTATCCCTTGCGGTTTATATTTTCTACTTGCTGGGTTGAGAGTGGTGTGGATCTCGGCTGAGATCCTGTTGCTGAGTTCGACTTAAGTTAAGTTTCTGTCTTCATTTGTTGTTTTCCTTTTGGAGTCTCCTGTTCCTCCTTATACTTGGAGGAACGGGTTTACTCTCTGGAGTCACTAGCCTGCAGGGGTTTCTAGGGTGTATTTATATCAGGTTCCGGTGTATGAACATTCCTACCTTCCAGGATTGTTCATACTGGTAGTCAGCCTAGGGCCTAGTCACAGGGTCCTCTGCAGGAGGTGACCGTCTCCCTGGTTTTGTGTGTCCCCATCCCTCGTACGCTCGGTGTGGCTTTTCCCCCCACACCAGAGCGTGACAGTATCTGCTTTTACAGGCAGGAACCTGTGCAGTTTTAAAATGAGACTCTTGCAGAAGGGCTATCATAACCCTCTGTTTGTGGAGGTTATACATAATTTGGTTCTGTTTGGCTGGAACATTGAGCCCATTAACATTATAAGAGCCAATTTTCATGGCGGCCATTTATAAAACCATGTACAATTGACAATTATCCACTGAGAATGGTGCTCTAAGAGGGACGGGTAGGGAGGGGAGAGAGGGAAGACATACAATGACAGAGACAGTCCAGACATACCAACGAGCCACACAGCAAAAAGAACATAACACATATCAAATATGTCAAACAGTGGAACCGCAGGGTGGGTAAGGCACCCACACTACACTGAAGTGGAAGGAGACTGTGAAAGCCCAAACGCAGCAGAGGGCTCCCCTCCACATCTGCTCCAGGGTAAAATAGACCCCCGGTAAAGACAGAGATAACAAGAACAAAATAGTAACAGCAATGAAGCTATCCAACCATAACCTAGGGCCTAGTCACAGGGTCCTCTGCAGGAGGTGACCGTCTCCCTGGTTTTGTGTGTCCCCATCCCTCGTACGCTCGGTGTGGCTTTTCCCCCCACACCAGAGCGTGACATTATAAACCGCCAACTAACAAAAATTTATGTCATTTTTGTGCTGACATGGATGCTATTGCTACACTGGCTGAACGGCTGCAGGGACTCAGCTTGGAGGTGGCTGACATCCGCAACCTGATTCAGAGGCCACAGGCTGGTGGTTCTGGGAGTGCTGAGTGTCAGGCCTGTTTGGAGCCTAAGGTCCCCCTCCCGGATAGATTTTCTGGGGAATGTGATAATTTTGTTCTATTTAGGGAGGCGTGCAAATTGTATTTCAGACTGCGTCCACATTCTTCTGGTAATGAGGAACAGAAGGTTGGTGTGGTCATCTCGCTGCTTAAAGGGGATGCGCAGTCATGGGCCTTTTCTCTGCCGGCCGGATCGCTGGCTCTCCGGTCAGTAGATGAATTTTTCAAGACCCTAGGGATTATCTATGATGACCCGGATCGTATCTCCCTGGCGGAGACCCAGATACGTAACCTTTGTCAGGGTGAGCGGCCGGTTGAGACTTATTGCTCTGAGTTTCGGAGGTGGGCGACCAATACTGAATGGAACGATCCGGCTTTACGTAGCCAATTCTGTCAAGGTTTGTCTGAAAGGCTGAAGGACGCTTTGGCCTTTCAGGAAACTCCTGTGTCTTTGGAGGCCGCTATGTCTCTTGCTGTGCGCATGGATAGGCGCCTGAGAGAGCGATCTAGGGGCCCCCGCTCTCAGGACGTACTATCTCATAGTGTACCGGCTTCCTATGACACTTTGGGTGAATATTCCCCTAGGTTGATGTCTGGGGATGAACCTATGCAATTAGGGGGAGCCACTCCTGTATCCACCCATAAACATCTTGGTAATAAAAAGGGAGTGTGTTTCTTCTGTGGTCAGAAAGGACATTTTATCAATGTATGTCCATGCTTCCTATCTCTAAAGGAGAGAAAAGAAAAGGGGGCGTTGAATCCTCATCTCACTCTTGGTGGGGTGGGTAGGGAGACTGAAGATGTGCATTTGTCTTCATCCTGTAGTACCCGTTTTCTCCTGACTGCCGAGGTGGCGCTAGAGTCAAAAGTTGTGAAAATTGAGGTGTTTATTGACAGCGGGGCAGGGGTGAACTTGATTGATGCTCAGTTTGTCCGTATGCATGGATTGTCGCCAAGTTCTTTGGATAAGAGGATTTCTGTGTTTGCCATTGATTCTGCACCTCTATCTCAGAAGTGTTTGTCTCAGATGGTGCATGATATCAAATTAAGAGTGGGTGAATTTCATCAGGAGCTTATTTCATGTTTTGTGTTGGAAGGTCTTCCTGCTCCTGTGGTTTTGGGTTTACCGTGGTTAAGCAAACATAATCCGTCCATTGACTGGCATACTAGACAAATTGTGGATTGGGGCGATTATTGTGTTGACAATTGCCTTAATACATCTTTTTCTGCTTTAACCACTAGGACTCTTCCTTCTTTTATATCGGATTTTTCTGATGTATTTGCAGAAGGTGGATGTCAGGATTTACCCCCTCACCGGGAATACGATTGTCCTATCAATCTTATCCCTGGAGCAAAATTGCCCAAATCTAGACTGTATAACCTTTCTGGACCTGAGAGAACGGCCATGAAGGGATATATTGCTGAGAGTTTGGCCAAAGGACATATTAGGCCTTCCAAATCTCCGGTGGCAGCGGGGTTCTTTTTTGTGAAAAAAAAGGACGGAACCCTTAGGCCATGTCTGGATTTCCGTGAACTCAATAGGATTACTGTCCGTGATCCATATCCCCTTCCTTTGATTCCTGACTTGTTCAACCAGATTGTGGATGCCAAGGTGTTCTCCAAGTTGGACTTAAGGGGGGCATATAATCTGGTCAGGATCAAGGAAGGGGATGAATGGAAGACGGCCTTTAACACTCCTGAGGGCCACTTTGAGAACCTGGTCATGCCTTTTGGGTTGACCAATGCTCCTGCTGTCTTCCAGCATTTTGTTAATGACATTTTTCATCATCTTGTGGGGAGGTTTGTAGTCGTGTATTTGGATGACATACTAATCTATTCTCCAGATATTGTGACACATCAGGATCACGTGAGGCAGGTGTTGCAAATCTTAAGAGATAACAAGTTGTATGCAAAATTACAGAAATGTGCTTTTGCTGTACATGAGGTGCAATTCTTAGGATACCTGCTTTCATCTTCAGGTTTTCGTATGGATCCAGAGAAAGTCGGTGCGGTTCTGAACTGGGACCGACCTGAAAATCTGAAGGCTCTTATGCGATTTTTGGGGTTCACCAACTATTACCGAAAATTTATTAAGAACTATTCGACTATAGTTAAACCCTTAACTGACATGACTAAGAAAGGGACGGATGTCTCTGTGTGGTCTGATGCAGCGTTGCAAGCCTTCTCCGCCGTAAAGGAGTGCTTTTCTTCTGCCCCTATATTGGTGCAGCCAGATGTGTCACAACCTTTCATTGTGGAGGTTGACGCATCCGATGTGGGGGTAGGAGCTGTGTTATCACAGGGCCCGTCACCTGGTAAATGGCGCCCATGTGCTTTTTTTTCGAAAAAACTCTCTGCGGCGGAGAGAAATTATGATGTGGGTAACAGAGAGTTACTGGCCATTAAGTTGGCTTTTGAGGAATGGCGTCATTGGTTGGAAGGGGCGATTCATCCAATCACGGTATTCACGGATCACAAAAATCTGGCTTACCTGGAGTCTGCTAGACGACTTAATCCGAGGCAGGCCAGATGGTCTTTGTTCTTTACCAGATTCAATTTCATTGTCACATACCGTCCTGGGGTTAAGAATGTGAAGGCAGATGCCTTGTCACGTAGTTTTCCCGGGGGTGGTGATTTTGAAGATCCTAGCCCTATACTGTCTGAAGGAGTGGTGATATCCGCTCTTTACCCTGATCTTGAGGCTAAAGTGTTTGAGGCCCAGGGAGATGCACCGGAGTCTTGCCCTCCTGGGAAGTTGTTTGTTCCTTCGGATTTGCGTCATAGGGTGTTTGAGGAGCATCATTCTTCGGTGCTTGCGGGACACCCTGGGAGTAAATCCACTGTCGACCTCATCTCTCGTAGATTCTGGTGGCCTGGGCTGCGTAAGTGTGTTGAGGAATATGTGTCAGCCTGTAGTGTCTGCGCACGCTCTAAGGTGACACATACTCGTCCCTCTGGACCCCTACTTCCATTACCCATCCCGTCCAGACCATGGACCCACCTATCCATGGACTTCATTACTGATCTGCCTGAGTCGTCTGGTAAGACAGTTATTCTGGTGGTTGTAGATCGTTTTAGTAAAATGGCGCACTTTATTGCATTACCCGGTCTCCCCAATGCTAAGACTCTTGCACAAGTGTTTGTTGACAACATTGTGAAACTTCATGGCATTCCCACTGACGTGGTCTCTGATCGTGGGACTCAGTTTGTGTCCAGATTCTGGAGGGCGTTCTGTACTCGGCTCGGGGTGCATCTGTCTTTTTCCTCTGCCTTTCATCCCCAGACGAATGGACAGACTGAGCGTACCAATCAGAATCTAGAGACTTACTTGAGATGTTTTGTCTCTGAGAACCAGGAGGAGTGGTCCTCGTTTTTGTCTCTGGCTGAGTTTGCCATAAATAATCGCAGACAGGACTCCACTGGTAAGTCACCATTTTTTGGTGCATATGGCTTTCACCCGCAGTTTGGCACATTTTCTGGTTCTGATACTTCTGGTATTCCTGAGGAAGAACGTTTTTCGTCATCATTGTCTTCCATATGGCGAAAAATTCAAAATAACTTGATAAATATGGGTAACAAGTACAAACGTGTGGCTGACAGGAGACGCATGGATGGTCCGGACCTAAATGTGGGTGATTCTGTGTGGCTGTCTACTAGGAACATTAAGTTGAAAGTTCCTTCTTGGAAGTTGGGTCCAAGATTTATTGGCCCATATAAGATCACGGCCATTATTAATCCTGTAGCATTTCGTCTTGAACTTCCTCAGGCCCTGAAAATCCATAATGTGTTTCACAGATCTTTGTTGAAGAGGTATGTTGAACCTCTGGAGCCATCTCCCTTGCCACCCGTGCCTGTCTTGGTGGATGGTAATTTGGAATTTCAGATTGTCAAGATAATTGATTCTCGAGTTCTTCGGGGGACCCTTCAATATCTGGTTCATTGGAAGGGTTATGGTCCTGAGGAGAGGTCATGGGTACCGGCATCTGACGTGAATGCCAGTCGTTTGGTGAAAGCCTTTCACAGGTGTCATCCTGAGAAAGCTGGTCCTGGGTGTCCGGAGGTCACCCGTAAAAGGGGGGGTAATGTCACGAGTAGACCTGCATCTGGAATCAGACGTTCTGCACGGCTTTCGAAGTGACATCTTTGACAGGCCATTCCCTTGGTTTGTGTGCTCTTCCCCACACCTCTTCCCCTCAGCTGTTGCCGCTTGGCAATCAGCTTTCCCCTATTTACCCCTTCCTCTCCCAGTATCCCTTGCGGTTTATATTTTCTACTTGCTGGGTTGAGAGTGGTGTGGATCTCGGCTGAGATCCTGTTGCTGAGTTCGACTTAAGTTAAGTTTCTGTCTTCATTTGTTGTTTTCCTTTTGGAGTCTCCTGTTCCTCCTTATACTTGGAGGAACGGGTTTACTCTCTGGAGTCACTAGCCTGCAGGGGTTTCTAGGGTGTATTTATATCAGGTTCCGGTGTATGAACATTCCTACCTTCCAGGATTGTTCATACTGGTAGTCAGCCTAGGGCCTAGTCACAGGGTCCTCTGCAGGAGGTGACCGTCTCCCTGGTTTTGTGTGTCCCCATCCCTCGTACGCTCGGTGTGGCTTTTCCCCCCACACCAGAGCGTGACAGTATCTGCTTTTACAGGCAGGAACCTGTGCAGTTTTAAAATGAGACTCTTGCAGAAGGGCTATCATAACCCTCTGTTTGTGGAGGTTATACATAATTTGGTTCTGTTTGGCTGGAACATTGAGCCCATTAACATTATAAGAGCCAATTTTCATGGCGGCCATTTATAAAACCATGTACAATTGACAATTATCCACTGAGAATGGTGCTCTAAGAGGGACGGGTAGGGAGGGGAGAGAGGGAAGACATACAATGACAGAGACAGTCCAGACATACCAACGAGCCACACAGCAAAAAGAACATAACACATATCAAATATGTCAAACAGTGGAACCGCAGGGTGGGTAAGGCACCCACACTACACTGAAGTGGAAGGAGACTGTGAAAGCCCAAACGCAGCAGAGGGCTCCCCTCCACATCTGCTCCAGGGTAAAATAGACCCCCGGTAAAGACAGAGATAACAAGAACAAAATAGTAACAGCAATGAAGCTATCCAACCATAACCTTCGGCAACAGGAACTATGGTTCCGAGAACCATAAAATGGAACTAAGGCAAACCCCATTTCCAGGTCTCACCCACAAGTGCAATAATGCGAGGAGGAGGGGTACACGCAAACATCCCCCCTACAGGGGTTTGCAAAGGGACCTAGGCAAAGCGTCGTATAAGGAGTATGAACCCTTCACGGGCCCTTGCGAGTCCTGGAAGAGCGTGGTGTCACCTGCGACCACCTTTCCCTGAGGGGCAACGGCGCCGGAGATGGGACAGATGGCCATTCTGGGATATCAATGGGAGGGAGGTCAAAAGTCTCCAGAAACTTGGGCAGATCTTCCGGATCTCTGAAGGTTGCCGATCTTCCATCCTTCCGTGCATGGAGCTGGAACGGGTAGCCCCATCTGTAAGAAATGTCCTGGTCTTTCAGCAAAGTAAGGACAGGCTTTATCGCTCTTCTTAGTTGTAATGTCCTCCTGGACAGGTCTGGTAGGATCTGGATAGGGGAACCGCCAACCTCAAGCTTGTCCGACTGACGAGCCGCCCGCATAATTTCCTCCTTTATCTTAAAGAAATGGACACGGCATATAATGTCTTTAGGTCGAGACGCATCAGTAGGTTTGGGGCCTAAAGCCCCCTACGAATGCGGTCCAGTTCAATCGGTAGCGGGACAGACCCGTTTAATAGGGAACCAAATAGAGTCTGGATAGTATTCTCCAACTCTCCCGCCAAAACCGTTTCAGATACCCCTCTGATCCGCAGGTTGTTCCTACGGTGACGATTATCAATGTCATCTAGATGGGATAGCAGGTTAGCTATGTGTTGCGAGTCAGCCAGGAGTACCTTCTGATGATTTTCAAGGCCTGAGTGCAAGGTCTCTTGTGCCTTTTCAGCGGCCTCTACTCGGTGACCCAGGTGCTGAATTTCCTCCTTGAAGGCCTCCATTTCCACCCGGTATGTTTGCTCCAAACGAGTCACCGACTTTTCTAGGTCCTCTTTTGTAAGTAGGGCTTGTAGGTGAGCCCGTAGGTCCCAGTTTGCGGCGGAGTTAGCTGAAGAGGGGCTGACAGGGTCAGCCGCTGCCGGAGGAGAGCGCGAACTGGCGTCTGACACAGGAGAAGATGCTCCGGCGGCCATCTTGGGCGAAGCGGGAGGGTCCGGAGTCTAAGTTTGGTACCCGAAAAACTTCTGAATTCCAGTGTGTTCAGCCTGCTGACTGGGGTCAGGGAGGCCCTTGGCGGTTCTGCGACCCATCTGAGGTGATTATCGATCACTGAGGTGAGGAAGGATAGCTATATTAGCAGACGTGGAGGGAGAGCTGCAGTCCTGCATGTCCTACTCCGCCATGAGCAAGCCACGCCCCCCCATCAGGATGTTGTGCCGCATGTGGGTCACTTTAATGGGGTATTCCCATAAAGTTATGTTATGGCATCTGGTTATGCAGCGAGCCCCCATGCAAGCTGATGTGGAGGATGAGAGTGGTAGTGGCCCTTGCCATGCTTGTGTTTTATTTCCCTGCACAGAGGCAGTGGCGCTTCCTCTCTAAAGATGTTGGCGAAGGGGGGGGGTTGCATATATCAATATCCCATTACCTGTAATAGTGGAAGTATGACTCCACTATGACATTTCAAAGGCATCAATGAAAAACAACTCAAAATTGTCTAGAATCTTCATTACCTGGCTCTTTATCCACTTTACAGGTCATCGACTACAACTTAATGCCTTCATGATGAACACAGAAACACACATTATTTGGTAGATTTTATTAAAGATTCTTTGAATAAAAGCAAATTATATTACAAATACTTAAATAGAAACACTGATTGGAAACGGTTCACCTGGCACAGTTATTTGGTGATGGTACAAAAAATAATATATTATAAATTTACCTGTACATATTTATATAAATCATCTTCAGACACTACACAGAGATGGCTATGGTTAGTAAGGTAAATGAAAACCAATCTGCTCCTAATCCCTCTATAACCTCTTCTGAGATTATTACCCCTGGGTAGCAATTTTTAGAGAAGCCTGGCCGTGCAGAAGAGACAGTCACTGCTCTGACTGCGAATCAGGAACCTATGAAGACCCAAGGCTATATAATTTCACTTGTGTAAACTGAACCATATGAACTTCCCTTGCTTTTAGATGCAGGTTTCATTTATATAGGTCCTATCAGCTATACTGTTGTCCTTTTTAGAAAGTGTGTATATTCCCTATGAAATTGCACTGCTTTACAAGTGATGACCTAGTCCCAGAATATGCCATCACTACCTGTCTGGCAGGGGATACAACACCATGCATATCTGTCGATTAGCTGTTCGGGAGTAGCCCTGGCACCGGAAGTACACACCTCCGTCCATTGTGTAGTGGTAGAGAGGGTCACTGCAGTAACCAGCTTCATCACACTGCACAATGGATGAGGCTGTGTAGTTCTGTTGTCAGAACTATTGCAGAACAGCTACTTGGCCGATCAGATAGTGATGGCCTATCCTGAGTGTAGATCATCACTTGCAAAGGACTGAACAACCCCTTTGATGATAATTCTGAATTGTCCTGTTCCTGTTATTCACCCTGAAAACACCTAGAATGGACAGCATTGTGTTAACCATATCCTTGCAATAATGGTGTGCCTCTACCCACTGGAACACTGTCAGCACTAACAGGGTAATAGAAATAACCAGGTGTCAATTTAGTTACACGTTTCCAAGAGGAATAACAGAGGATCTGCATAAAGCAGAATTCTAAGAAAAAGTGAATTAGAACTGTTATTTCATGGAGAATACAAGAATTTACTAACATTGACATATCAAGAGAGATGGCAGGATCACTTACAATGAAGTAAGGTAACAGAATGACAGATACTGAGTATTGCCAGTGCCCACCATCTCTCTGTTACTCAGCTACTACTACCTTATGACTTTGTGCAACTGTGCCATTACCTGGTCCCAATATAGATAAATTACTTCAACATCCCTACATAGATTATTATTTTCTCCACAGCAGTTAAGTCTGTATACGGAAGGTAGCACCCAGTCCTGTACACATAGGGCAACCACCACTAACAGAGAAAGATGGGTTATAGCCCTGCCCCGCAGCACAGCTAACAGGAGCAGTTGTCAAGGTGCTAGTGTGGTAATACCGCCACTACCGAGTCCCCGCTAAATAAGCCAACTCTTCTGCAAGGCATACTACAACTGCTTTCTTTGAAATCTAGTTAAGGTGGGATAAGCAATATGATCAACTGATCCCACCGGTCAACGCTACAATACCTTCTAGTGAACCACAATGTGGTGTAATACAAGAAAAGGTTTGTCTTGGACAATATGTTCTCCAAAATCATATCATCAGTCAGTATGTTGTACTATGATCACTATTGCAAACCTGCTGTCCTAACTGAATAGCAAATCCAGGCTCCACCTTAAGAGGAGGACAGACAGGTTCATGTTATGTGCTAAAAGGTCCAGTTCTACTCTTAGGCAGGAATAAATATTATATACCATTTACATCACATTCATCACACCAACTTCATACAGAGCTCTGCACCTCAGCCATGTCAGGACATTCACACCTACATCACATTTCAGATTCAACATACCAAATCCCTGCTTACAAGCATCACTGAGTCAACAGGACAGACACAAAAATGAAACACATAATACTGATTTTTGTTAATGTCTTCCCAAGTAGCAGCACAAGAGATACTCTTTAGATAGTGTCTTGCACAATACTGCCCCGGAGGCTGGCAGCAGAACATTTTACATCCTCGTAGCTACAGTACTTGATGCCACTCTTCTCAGCCCATGCTCTATGTACTTTTATACACTATTATGTGGGCTGCTTCATTCCATGCACCACAGGGGTGGTAAAAATACTCTCTTGGCGCACCACCTCGTGCGGGCTCATACGCTGGCAGAAATGTGCACACCAAACCGAGAGGTTCTTCCACACTGTGCTTTTGGACAATATGATCACTCAGAATTTGCTGCACTTAGAGCTTGGTTTCTGGCCCACCAGAGCTAAGAGGAGGGAACGAGTTCCGAATTCGCACTACCTCCATTGCACAGAAATGTCCAAAAACCTTGTTGTACCAGTCAGGAGAACGCCCCCTGCAAGCAGAACAGGATACTGTTAAATACCAAATGATTTTCACAGTCATAATGTGTGATACTATATGATGGCGTTTATGAATTAGAGGCTTTATCTGTATCACTACTTTACATATACCCATTGATCATTAGGACAGTGTACATTACTCCACCTGGTTTTCACACAGGCTAATACTTCTTGCAACCCCCACCCCATCAGCACGCAAACAAAATTTCTCACCAGAGATTAAAGCAGATCTGTTATGAGGCAGCTTGTTGTGCATGCTGCTACTAGCATAAAAGGCACAACAATATTACATTTATAACCTTTCCCTGTCCATCTCATCAGAGATTGGTGAGACCCGCCATCTACCTACAGATACGTAACAACCTATCTGTCGCTGCTGAAAAGGGCAGACCTGTCCCCAGACAGTAAGTGGATCACAAAGTGTTCCCATGTTTGGCAGCACAGTATGATGACTGAAATAGTTTGTAATATAATCCTAGAAAATGAATCAATATGTGTCCACCATTAACAGTATGTAAATGTGTATGACATAGGCATAACTCCACTTTACCTCAGATCTGCTCTGCAGATATAGGTCAACTTAGACCGTCCCATTCCACAAGGCTCCATGAGATACTGTGAGCTCAAGATTACAGCCTGGACACCCTCATCCAACTGCCCAGTAGCATGGTCCATAGAAGCAGAGACCAACACACATCCTGCTCTGGGCAGGTCTGTACGCCATTTCCTGTATGAAATAAATAATTGCCACATAAGAACTGCTGGTTAAAGGGGTTGTCCATTACAACAACGTAACCCCTATCCACAGGATTGATCAGCAGGGATTGGACATTTACTAACCTGTGGACACGGGAAAACATCATACGTATGGTTCTTAAAGAAGCTCTTTCACCAGGATCAAGCCTGTTAAATCATACTGCCCGGTACGGCGGATAATGTCGATTAAAATGATACCCTTCTTTTGTTTGTACAATAAACAGCTGCAGGGAAATCAGCATTTTATTCTTATGCAAATTAGAAGTTGGAGCACTAGGAGGCAGGGCTGCGTTCTTTGAGCACTGCTTTGTAACATTCCTTGTGCTCAGCACACTCCACCCCAACTTGATTTTGACTTTTTGTCTATAGCCAGTTTTTTTGTTTAGTCCTATGTGACAGACTATGATCTATATTTATTATATTTAGGCCAGGAACAAGGCCAGGACAGGACCAAAACGTTGTCTGTGTCATTATAACTATATTGGATGGAATAAATATCTAAATGCAACTTAATCCTTTTCCGAGTGCCATGATACTATTTTCAGGACTACCCTATCACTGAGCACCGGGACATAACTAACCACGTGGAGTGTCAACTATTCTTGTTATATTAAATCTTGGGAGAGACTTCAAAGTTTTTTCTTCAGATTTTTTTTTCTTTCAAATGTATACCATAAGAAAAGTCTATATCCTTATATTGAGAATGTTTTTTTGTTTTTTTTTAGAAAGCCAATAAGTATTACTTATTTCTTTCTAATCATATATTGTGTCTATGAATAAACAATAGGTTTTAGCAAAAAAAAAAAAAAACTATTCCCAATATAGTAAGGCCTTTATTATTATTATTATTACTATTAATTATTATAATTATTAATAATTATAATTATTATAGTATAATTATTATAATTATTATTATTATTATATCCTTTTAATATGGTTTTAAATAAAAGAAAAAAAAAATGAAAAAAAAAAAAATATATAAAAGTCACTCCTGAACCTAGGATCTCTACATGCATGGTAGACCACTGTACCACCAAGCTGTAATATCACCATATAGAAATACATGTTTTTTATGCTTATAATCTAACATATATTACTGGTGTCTTTATAAAAAAAAATATGTAGATTAGCTTTCTGAGCACGTCTCAGTGTGGTGAAGCTATAGCACATAGAGTATATGATATGTAGATGCAAGGACACAGCTCTGTCCTCAGCGTGATGTAAAGCCCTGTCAATCAAGGGAAGAGGGGCATGTGCAGAGCACAGGGATTGTTACAAAGCAGTGCTCAAAGGATTCAGCCCTGCCTCCTGTTGCTCGAACTTATCATTTGCATATGAATACAAAATCTGATTTCTCTGCAGCTGTTTATCATACTTACAAAAGAAAAGTATGGTTTTAATCAGCATGATGAGCTCTACCAGCCAGTATGTCTGGTTTAATAGGGTTGATCCTGGTGACAGAGCCTTTTTAATAAATTAGGCACATCTCTGCCATGGGGCTCGCATAGACTTCAGCTTTAACTTATAATGGTATCTAGCGTGAGTTATAGTAAATACGGAGGACTGTTGTAGGCTCTGACTCCTCCCACTAAGCCCTGCCTCCTTTAGAAAAGTGGGGATAAAGCTAAAAAAAAAGTATGACTTTTTTATGCCACAGTAGTGGAGTAAATAGCTTGACAAATAGACTTTACTATCACACGTCTCGTCAATACATTGCTCATACTCTACCCTGCCTGGTGATCTGCTTACTTTAAAACTGATTTTGGAGTTACAGACTCCCATTAAACTGGTATTTTGGTAAAATGGTAGACTGAGAAGTTACAGGGTTCATGGTAAATATAAAACTGATTTAACAAGTGTCTCACTTCAGAAAATTGCATTTACCATGTAGACAAAGTTTATACCAGGCACTTCCTAATGTACTGTGATTGTCCATATTGTCTCCTGTGCTGGCTTGATTTATTTTTCCATCACATTATACGCTGATCATTTTCAGGGGTTAATGCAACTTCTGCAATCCAGCAGCGGAGGCTGTGCTTGCTGCACACTATAGGAAAAATGGTGACCTCTCTGGTGGCCAGGACCATGGGAGCACACATAGGCAGGCATGCACAGCAGCTCTGCTAACCCCTGGAATCGAGCAATATCTAATGAGATGGAAAAATGAATCAAGCCAGCAAAGGAGGTAATATGGACAATCACAATACATTGTAAGTGCATTGTATTAACTTAACATAATAAATGTAACTTGTTGAAGTGAGACAACCCTTTAAGCTCTCAGTTGAGAAAGAGGCTTGGATATAGACTTCAGTATGGGCTGCTCTCTGTCTTCACTTAGCTTAAGTGGATATTTCTACACAACCCTTTAAAATGCTTTCATTTAGCACGTACCGTAGTACTAAGAATTGCCGACGTGGATGTGGAGCCATGCTGTCTGTCACATAATGGAAAAGATCTGTGCTCTGATCCAAGGACTCAACCACTCTCCCTTGTAGCAGATCATCATCCCATAAATGGCGCTCCCGTAAAATACGATGAAGTAGTGAGCTTGGTGGAGCCTCCACTTCTGCTGATACTTTCCATAGACGCAAGGGATTTCCATCTCCAACCTACAAAGGTTATATTACAACTTTTAAATGACATATTGGTACTCTATCTGCCGGGTGACACTAACAAAATGTCATTTAAAATGGAAAGTTAGCAATACATACATTTTTAAAATCAAATAAAAACTGACACTACATTGGATAGGTTCACACATATTTTACTGATATTTTCCTTAAAGGCTTAAAGGGGTTCTCCGAGTTATATATATTGATGACCTATCCTCAGGATAGGTCATCAATATCAGATCGGCGGGGGTCCGACACCCGGCTCCCCCACCAATCAGCTGTTTGAAGACTAGGCGCGCGCCGTATCAGCGCTGCCTCCTCTTCACTGTTTACATGCTGGCCATAATGGGGTAGTGGTGAGTAGGTGTAATTACACCTAACTGCCCCATTCATTTCAATGGGAAGAAGCGCTTCCATAGACTTGTATGGAAGCGCTTCTTCCCATTGAAATGAATGGGGCAGTTAGGTGTAATTACACCTACTCACCACTACCCCGTTACGGCCAACAAGTAAACAGTAAAGAGGAGGCAGCGCTGATACGGTGCGCGCCTCCTCTTCAAACAGCTGATCGACGGGGTTGCCGGGTGTCGGATCCCCGCCGATCTGATATTGATGACCTATCCTGAGGATAGGTCATCAATATATATAACTCGGAGAACCCCTTTAAAGGAAATGTGTCATCAGAAAATGACCCATCGTTTTTTTCGTGTTTTTATGTTAAACATATTTAACATTCAATATATTTTTTTCGATTTTTTTTTTTTTTTTCATTTTTCCATGTCAACTGCATTAAATTACACCTAGAGGCTCCAAAACCAGGTGTGGGTCAAAAACACAGAATAGGTGCAATTCTGTAAATTATACCTGATCTCTCTGTAGGCTACACTACTGGTTTTGGCTCACAATAACTGATGGAAATAACTGACTAAATAACTGAAGTGTAAGCTAGACCTAATTCTGTTTGTGATAACGAGATAGCTACTAAAGAGTTACCTGTACAGAACAGGAATCATGAGTTGATCGAACGTGCTCGTAACGAGCACTGTAGTGCTTGGATCCCCTGCGCTCGCATGCCCACAGGCATCCGGATACGTCCTCACCTGACTGTAAGTCAATGGGGGCGGATCCGTTTGGTATGACACACGAGTGTGATACCAAACGGATCCGTCCGCACTGACTTACAGTCGGGTAAGGAGGACGGATCTGTTTGGTGTGTGATACCAAACGGATCCGTGCCCATTGACTTACAGGCAGGTGAGGACGGATCCGGATGGCTGCGCAGCGGATCCGAGCAGTACAGTGCACATTACGAGCACGTTCGATCAACTCTAATCATGACCTATTAGATCTAGTGGCCAGTGCGAAAATTGCAAGACTACCGTATTTTTCAACCTATTAGACGCACCGGCCCAAAAGACGCACCAAGGTTTTAGAGGAGGACAATAAGAAAAAAAAAATATTTTTCAATAGACCTCTGGTCAGACCACCAATCAGATGCCCAATGTTAATCCATCCTCAGCTGACAGCCCCAATAAGACCCCCAATGTTAATAAGACCCCAATAAGACCTCAGATCAGACGTCAATGTGAAAGACCCCCAATCAGACCTCAGATAAGAGCCCCATGCCTTTTATCAGACCCCCTATATGCCTTTTATCAGCCCTAGCAGTCTTATATAAGCCCCCCAGTGCCTCTTAGCAGCCCCCCCTCCAGTGCCTCTTAGCAGCCCCCCCCAGTGCCTCTTAGCAGCCCCCCCCAGTGCCTCTTAGCAGCCCCCCCCAGTGCCTCTTAGCAGCCCCCCCAGTGCCTCTTAGCAGCCCCCCCCCAGTGCCTCTTAGCAGCCCCCCCCCAGTGCCTCTTAGCAGCCCCCATTGCAAATTTCCAGCCCCCAGCAGCCTCATATTGACTAAAATAAAAACGCCACTTACCTGTCCTGGACGCCGCCGCTCCTCTCTGCCCACGCTCTCTCTTCTTCTCCCTGCCGCTGGCTGTGACCCAGCGTGCACAGCGTGAGGTCACAGAGCGCCCTCATGCTGTGCGCAGCACAGCTGAACGGAGGACTAGGGAGCGGTAAGTACAAAGTCTTCACCGCTTCCTTGTCCTCGGGTGCTAATGAGCGCTTCTATAATGGAAGCGCTCATTAGCATTCGCCCCATAAGACGCAGGGGCATTTCCCCCCCACTTTTGGGGGGGAAAAAAAGTGTGTGTTATGGGGCGAAAAATACGGTATATACATTTTTAATATAGACAGGGATATTGAAAAAGAAAAAAAAAAAAATCACCATTCTAAAAAATGTTTAGCATAAAGTGATCGGTACCCAGTGGGGGTCCAACACCCAGCACCTTTACTGATCAGCAGCCATGACACTGTGCCATGGAACCAAGAGTCACAGCGTTCCTCCTACTCCTCCTCCTTGCAGCCCCAGAGAAGGCCTTCAGTGGAGTCCCCTCTGTCTTTACTGCCCTTTCCTAGTGGGGTGTCTTCCTTTTTCCTAAGAAGTGGCAAGAAAACCCCACCACACCCTATGGCAGACTGTCAAGAGAGTCTCCCCGATAATGACTTGTATGAGAGCAGTCACAGTTTGGGCTGCCCAGAGGAGGAGGCTGGAGACCCCATGCATAGCTGTGTTGATGGTGGTGATAATAGTGGCACCTGTAGCCATGGCATTAGCGCCAATGGCAGTGGGGGAAACTGCAGAGCAGGGGAAGGGGGCACAGGAGCCCACCATGATACCATGAGTCTGATAAAAGCGGCAGGGAGGATGAGGACTCAGATGATGATTGTGTCCAGAACAGGACCTGGGAGCTGGCAACATCAGTGGAGAAGGACATTGGTGGCAGCAATAAAGAGTAGAGGCGACACTTCACCCATGTCTGCTTCGAGATCTGGTGATGCTGCCGACACTGTTAGTTAGGCCTAAAAAGTGCCAGAGCTAAGCCGAGCTTGGTGGCCTATAGCTCTGTATGAACAACTCAAAGTATGGCGTTTTTTTTTTCTCTACAAGACAGACATACAAATCCACAGTAGTGTACAAGATCTGCAGGATTAAAATAAGCCGTGGCTGTTCAAACACATACATTGGTACCAGAAGTCTATTGCAGCACATGAGGCAGCAACACTGAATCTTTTGGGAAAATACAACTGGCCAGCATTCCCAATCAGAACAAGTCTTTCTTTTCCTGGTCCTCTTTGTGGCAGCCAAAATGCATCCCTAGGCAATATGGTATCTTTGTTATCATCCTCATCACCACCTACTTCTTATACTCCTTGTCGTGGGCTCCATCATGAAACAGCTATAATGAAATGTTTCTCCACCAGCAATTAGCTTGTCTACAAGCTGAACCCCCACCTGGCCATGTTGCTGGCGGGGCACTTGCTGCAGTACCATTGTAAAAGTGCCTTGTATTCTCACGTGGAGAAGAATGCGGGCCAATCCTTGCGATTCTCACTCTACAGCAAGCTGCACTCCGCAGTGGACACCTGGAGCAGCTGTTATGGGCAGGGGCAGTACATGTCTTTCACGACCCATTGGGTCAATGGGTTTTTTTTTTGCGGCATGGAGAGGCAGCACCCGAGCACCATGGGCAGGTTCTTTTGACCCCCCTCCCCACCATATCGTCCGACAGGCTCCCACATTTATCTGCCTCCTCCACCATGGACATGGTCCCGTCCCCAAAAGCAACAGTGCACATTGTCGCTCACACTACACCTCCTTCCTATCACACGTGTAAAGTCACGTGTTGCCATGTGGTGTTAGAACTGATCGGTGTGGGCGAGAGTACCCAAACAGGCGAGTGGCTTCCAAAAGTACATCAAGCAGCAAACATCCTGCTGGCTGTCACCTGGCCGACTCCAACCAGACAAAGTGGTCAGCGACAATGGCCGCAACATCCTGGCCATCCTGAAACTGGGGGAAATAACACATGCTCCCTGCATGGCACAAGGTGCAGGCAGTGTCCAGGAGACTGTCCTCTTTTCAGTTATTCTCACTTGGCACTCCTGGACTTGCAATGTCAGAATGGTCTGCTGCTACACCGCTTAATCTGCGACGTTCCAACATTGCACATGCTCAAGCGTCTGTACATGCTCCAGACCGTCTCAGCAGGGAGTAGGTGTTGTTTCCATGTCGGGCGGTGGCAGCTCATGCTGTTCATGCTGCAGTTGTCCCTCATCCCCCTCATTTGTAATTCTGAACAGATGCTGATGCTCATGCAACAGGTGGCAATGAAGGAGTAGGAAGAACAGCTGTCCCATCTTGCTTTCCACCTTGTAGCTGTTCATGAGAAAACCAGACATCAAGAAGTCTGATAATTACTGGATAGCCATACTTTTATACCCTTGCTATCAAAGCAAAATCAGGGAATGCTTTGCTGCCGAAGAAAAGAAGGCCAAATTACAATATTACCAGGAAACTCTGTGCACGAACGTCTGCCTTCAACGTGTCTGAAAGAGAGGTACAGTCACACCCCTCCCGCCACCACAAACAGCAGCAGTAGAAGAAGCAGCCATTTCAGTCTCCTCAACATGATGGGGCAGTTTTTTAACGTGCTGGGCCAGGTTGAGGGCAGTCAGCAAGCTGACAGCTGCCTCCTCAATGCCCAGGTTCAGGCCTACCTGCACTGTAGCCAATCTCTGGCACATACCCTATTCGGGGCAGGCAGACAGGAACAGTGGCCCAAAATGGACAGCGCGCTCTCTTTCTTCTTTCTTGTCTCCAGTGTCATCTTAGAGAGGGTTTTCAGCACTGCGGGGCGGGGTGGGTGCATGGTGACACCCAAATGGACCAAGATGTCTTCTGCCAGTGTCCAAAACATCACTTGTCAAAATGAACAATGCCTGGATTTGGGAAGAGTTTCACACTACTCTGGCTGAGGCTGATGAATAGATCTGGCCTTGCTGACAGTGCCCCATCTTGCCACTGTTGCTGTTCTGTCACCATCATACCACTGCTGCGGCCTGCCAACCATCATGTTCTGTACGGTTGCTCCTATACTATTGCTGTACTATTGATGTCATTGTGTTCCAGAGCTTAGAGCGGGGGGAGGGTAAAAATGAAGATTACTTACGGTAATTGGATTTTCCGGAACCCAGGACAGCACGTAGAGAGAGAGGATCCGCCCCCAGAGACAGGAAACCTGCACAAAATAAAAAGGCGGAGACTCTCCTCCACCTCAGTGTGAGTATCCAAGCATGAGCAAAGACTTAAATAACGTTATTTATAATATCCATAGAAATATACCACATACATTTTTTTTTTTTTTAAATGCACACCCGTGCCACCCAACAATAACCAAGGGAGGGAAATAAGGGTGCTGTCCTGGGTTCCGGAAAATCCAATTACCGTAAGTAATCTTTATTTTTCCCAATCACCCAGGACAGCACGTAGAGAGCGAAATATCAGAGATAGAATCAGGGTGGGACAGCCACAGAAAGCACCTGTTCTCCAAAGGACAGATCCCCAGAGGATGAAAGATCAAGTCTGTAGTGTCTGTAAAAAGTGGACGGAGAGGACCAAGTCGCTGCCCTGCAGATGTCTTCAATAGAAACACTGCTTCTCTCCGCCCAAGAAGTTGAAACCGCCCGAGTAGAATGTGCTCTAAGATTCTCAGGAATAGAAACACCAGAAGAGGAATATGCAAGAGAAATTGCTGAGGTAATCCACCTTGAGATAGAAGATTTTGAAGCCGTACCGCCCTTGTTCTTCCCCTGGAAGATAACAAAAAGGGAGGAAACCTTCCTCCAAGCTTTAGTACAGTCAAGGTATTGTAATATGGCTCTTCTAACATCCAAACAATGAAGGTTCTGCTCTTCCTGATTTTTTGGATTTTGGAAAAAGGCTGGTAGTACTACATTCTGAGTTCTATGGAATTTACTAGAAACCTTGGGTAGGAAAGCGGGGTCTGGAGAAATCAAGACTCTATCGTCTAAAATAGTAGTGAAGGGGCGGGTTGATAGACATAGCCTGAATTTCACTAATGAGTCTGGCAGATGTAAGGGCAACTAGTAGGCAAACCTTAAGAGTTAAAATCCCAATCGGAAGGTTATCTAACGGCTCAAAGGGAGGTCTGGTTAGAGCATTCAACACTAGATTAAGATCCCAAGGAGCTACTTTTGGGGATACAGGCAAAGATGACCTACTGATTGACCTGAAAAATCTAGACACCCAAGGGGAATTAGCCAAATCCTGACTAAAGAGGGCCGAAAGGGCAGAAACATGAACTTTTAGGGTATTAACTGCTAAACCCATATCTAAACCCCTCTGCAGGAATTCAAGAACAGGATTCACAGGAACTGACTCTGGAAGGGAATCAAACCTAATACCAGAAAAGTCTAAAAATTTCAACCATACCCTATGATAAATTTTAATAGTAGACTTTTTCCTGCTTTTAATCAAGGTAGCCACCAACCTGTCTGAAAACCCCTTTTTCACTAACAGGCTCCTCTCAAATTCCACGCTGTCAGATGGAGATTCCTTACTGACGGGTGGAAAACTGGCCCCTGACCCAGAAGATCCCCGTCCTCCGGAAGGACCCAGGGATCTGAAATGGACATCCTCCTCAGCCAGGGGAACCAGGATCTTCTCGGCCAAAAGGGGGCTATCAGGATAACTCTTGCTTTCTCCTCCCTGATCTTTCTCAGAACTCTTGGAATTAAGGGGATCGGGGGAAAAGCATAGGCAAAGGGGTAATCCCACTTCTGAACCAGGGAATCTATCCCAGCCGGGGATCCCCTGGGGTCTAATGAAAAGAACCTTGGCAGCTTCTTGTTCCTTGTTGTGGCAAACAGATCTATCTCTGGACATCCCCAAAGAGCCACTATCTTCCTGAAAACCACTTGGTTGAGACCCCATTCTGCCTGGGAGAGATGCCGCCTGCTGAGGAAATCTGCCCGGGTGTTGTCTATACCCCGAATATGGACCGCAGTTATGGAAAGATGTTTCTCTGCAATAGAAAAAATCCTCTGGCTTTCTGACATTAGTCCCTGACACCTCGTGCCCCCCTGTCTGTTCAGGTAGGACACCGTAGTGCGATTGTCTGACAGGACCCTCACATCTGCCCCTCTTAACAAATGTAGGGCTCCCACCAGAGACTTTCGAACTGCTGTCAGTTCCTTCAGATTGGAAGAGTTCTCCTTTTCCGGACCCTCCCAGGAACCCTGCAGTAGAAAACCCTGACCATGTGCTCCCCAGCCTACCGGACTTGCATCTGTAGTGAGACAGATCATTCTTTCTAATTTCCAAGGAAGACCCTGGTCTAAATTCTCCCTTTTTAGCCACCAGGACAGGTCTGACAGGGTCTGCTCTGAAATTCTCAATTTCCCCTCTAATGAGACTCTGCCCCTGTCCCAGAAAGTAAGAATCTCCCATTGGAGAGCTCTGACGTGAAACTGAGCCCACCGGACTGCAGGGATACATGATGTTAGGGAACCTAAGACTGACATTCCCTGTCTCAGTGAGACCTCCTGAAGCCTTTGGAGGTCTGAGACTACCCGAAAAATATTTAGGATTTTTTCCCCTGTCAAAAAAGTCTTCTGGGAGACAGAGTCCAGAAGAAGCCCCAGGAACGTCTGAGACTGAGACGGGAGCAAGCGTGATTTTTCCCTGTTCAGAATCCATCCTAGCTCTATAATAATCTGGGACACTGTCTGAACCGCTCTTTTGCAACTGGTCTCCGAATCTGCTACTATCAGAAAATCGTCCAGATATGGGATGAATAAGATATCGTGCACCCTTATATGTGCACTCATCTCTGCCACTATCTTTGTGAATACCCGGGGGGCTACAGACAGACCGAAGGGCATGGCCCTGAACTGGAGGTGAAACAATACTCCCCTCACTGGGACTGCTACCCTCAAGAATCTCTGATGCGGTGGAAAAATTGGGACATGATAATAAGCATCTCTTAAGTCCAGAACTGCCATGAAACAAAGTGGGAAAAGCAGGTTGACCCCTGATTTTATTGACTCCATCTTGAACTTTTTTACATTCAAATACCGGTTCAGCTTTTTTAAATTTATAATTGTCCTGTAGGAACCATCCGTTTTTTTTACTAGAAACAAATGGGAGTAAAACCCTTTCTCTTTTTCTTCTTCTGGTACTTTTTCTAGGACCCCCTTGTCCAGGAACTTCAGAACTTCTTCCTCCATGGCAGAAATTCCTTGCTTTGATGCCTGCACCTTTGTTATTAGGAACCTTTTTGGGGGAAGAGAATGAAAATCTAACTTTAGACCATTTTCTATAATGTCCAAGACCCAGGAACTGTCTGAAATACGGGCCCAGGTAGGGAGAAACCTTTTTAATCTTCCGCCTACCTGACCTCTGGCGTCATTGGGTATCCGGTTTCTTTTTATCACCTCTAGACTGATTGAAGAAAAATCCTCTTCCTCTTTTCTGGCCTCTGTATCTATCCTCTTTTCCTTTTCTCTGATTGTCCCTGTCACGAAAGGAACGAAAGGAACGATTCTGTCCTCCCGAAAATGAAAAGGATGATGACCTGAAACCGGGGAACTTTTTCTTATTGTCTGCTGCCTTCTCCAATAATTCATCCAGTGCTGGCCCAAACAAAAACTCCCCTTCACATGGTACTCCACAAAGCCTCTGTTTGGAAGCAAGATCACCCTTCCAGTTCTTTAGCCATAACGCCCTACGGGCAGAGTTGGATAATGCCGAAGATCTGGCAGCGAGTCTAACAGAATCTGCAGAAGCATCTGCAAGGAAATCTGCCGCTTTTCTTAAAGTGGGAAGGGAGGCTAAAATCTCCTCTCTGGAAACTTTATTACGAAGCTGGGAATCAAGCTCAGAAAGCCACACAATTAAGGAGCGGGCGGTACAAGTAGCAGCAACGCTGGGTCTAAAAGAGGAGGTTGAAGCCTCCCAGGCTCCCTTCAAGAAACATTCCGCCTTCTTATCTAAAGGGTCTTTAAGCAACCCCGTATCCTCAAAGGGTAATGCTACCTTCCTGGAGACCTTAGAAATAGCTACGTCAATTTTTGGTGCCTTGTTCCATGTCACACATTCCTCCTCTTCAAACGGATATTTCCGTTTTAGATTCTTTGACAAAAATACTTTTCTATTGGGCTTTTTCCACTCGCCTTTAATCAGCTTAGCTATATTCTCATGGACAGGGAAGGTCTTATGCTTTTTTGACTCCAAGCCCCCAAACATAATGTCCTGAATAGACCTTGGCTCCCTATCCTCTTCTATGCCCTTTAATAATTTGTCCACATCCTCAGTGGGAAAACACGGACGGCCTCCCTCGTTTTCGTCCTCCGAGGAGGATCCAGAGGAGATATCAGAATATAAGGCTCCTTCTTCCTCAGGTTCAGAAGCCGAGGAGGAAAGGACCCCAGATGACTCTCGAGCGGGCTTAACGCTTTTAGAGGCGGTTTTCTTAGTTAAGGAGGAGGACACCTCAGATCTGACCAACGCCTGAAGGCACTTGTAAAAAGATGGAGACTCTTCCGCCACGGTCCTATCAATACAGGCCTGGCATAACTTCTTATCCCAATCTCGAGGAAGAGCAACCCTACATAGGGCACATTCTAAATTTCTCTTTTTAGAAATTACTTTCTTAGTTTTCCCCTGCAAATGGGATAGATACAAAAAATATATACACATAAGAAACTGTCTGGTTTAAATATCCAGAATCACTCACCCCTCCAAGAAAAGTACCGGAGTTGGGGTAGGAATGGTCACTTCCTCTGCTGCCTTCTCTTCCTCCATAATCGCCTCCAGGAGCCTCAGTCCGGTTGACTGTAGATAAACTGCATTACAGGCAGCAGGGACCTCTAACTGTAATAGGTCCCTTTATACTGGACACGGAATGCCTCTCAGTACTCCTCCGGTCACGTGGGCCCCGGCGTCTGACGTCATCACAGCGCGCTCAGCGCTGCGTTCCAAAGGACATCCCGCCTTTTTCTTCTACTTCCTAAAGCCGCTCAGGCCCGGAAGCGCTCCTCCTCCCTCCAGGACGTGGTCCACTGGATTCCCCTCAGCGCCCGAGACGCTCCCTCCGGAGGCTCGCGGCGCCTCTGCAGCCACCACACTCCGGCCACCAACTGCCGGGGTGCCGCAGGTAAGGGCTCTGGAGCGGGGGAGCTCAATCACTCAGGATACACTTGTAGCAGGCTTCCCCTCAGAGACAGGAAACCACACTGAGGTGGAGGAGAGTCTCCGCCTTTTTATTTTGTGCAGGTTTCCTGTCTCTGGGGGCGGATCCTCTCTCTCTACGTGCTGTCCTGGGTGATTGGGAAAAAATTAATAAAAAATAAATGAAAAGAGATTTTTCTAGGACACTAGAGGGTGTTATATAACAATTTTCAGGGCAAATGGAGCAACTTTGGTTTGGTCCAAATCAATTCGGGTTTGAACCAAACTTTTTCAAAAATTCAGCAAACCTAAACCGAACCTCGAGTGGTTCGCTCATCTCTATAAGGAATGGCATCTCAGAGAACTCTGGGGGTAACCCATGGTCCAACCAGAACCTTGTTGAGACAGTTGCACCAAGATTTGTGCCTCCATCTTGCATGGTATTTTTTCATCTACTATTTAAATGGGGTTGTCTCACTTCAGCAAATAGCATTTATCATGTAGAAAATTAATACAAAGCACTTATTAATGTACTGGTATTGTCCATATTGCCTCCTTTGCTGGCATAATTAATTTTTCCATCGTATTATACACTTTTCGTATCCATGGATCCATGGATACGACCACCCTGCAATTCAGCAGCGGTGGCCGTGTTTGTACACTAAGAAAAAGCTCTATGCACACTCTCACGGTCGCGGCCTAAGCTATTTCCTATAGTGTGCAAACACAGCCACCGCTGCTGGATTGCAGGGTGGTCGTATCCATGGATACGAAAAGTGTATAATACGATGGAAAAAATGAATTATGCCAGCAAAGGAGGCAATATGGACAATACCAATACATTAATAAGTGTTTTGTATTAACTTTCTACATAATAAATGCCATTTGCTGGAGTGAGACAACCTCTTTAAGTAAAGACTGTAAGTTACCTTTGTTCATCTCCACTCTGGTCTCCTGCATTTCACTATTAAGGGCACTCTATCTTCCTTAGGCCAGGAGACTCCACTAAGGGTGTGTCACAGGGAACATAACTACTATTCCTATTTGCAGCCCCAACATTACTCTGCCAGCCTTGGGAGTGAGGGAAGAGGACCCAGCCACCATGTGTACCATGAAAACTACTACTCCCATTCTCCTCTCAGTGCTACTGCCTGGTAGCTACAAATAGGTCATGCAGAAATCTATGTGCTTGCCTCCAAAACAATCCCATTCAGATGAAAGGAAATTATTTTCAGTATGTATTCTCCGAGCCCTATGGATGTTATCACTTCATTCCCTCACAGACTATTATATGAATATCACAATAATAGTATCTGGGAAGTCTCACCTTCTTACATGACAGTTCTGTGTTCTGAGGACCAGACATGGTTATCCAACCTTTAAAACGCTCTGCAGATTCATGGAGAAGAGTCTGTATGCTGCTGTCCAAAACTGCAGAGAAGTCTCTGGTCTCTCCCCCTGAACTTACACAGAGATCTTCCAGGGACAGGGGGCTGGTATCAGCAGCTAAATAGGAATTGCGGGACTGAAGCATCATATCATGAGGGATCTGCAGAACACAACAGAATATACACTAGTAATGTGCTAGCAGTTCATGGTAAATTATGGCTGTGATAATGTATTAACAACCAGCAGCTTACAAGACAATCTGGTTTTCAGGACCCTTGGCAACTGCTGACATTATTGTGCACCAATGATAAGCGCTCTAAAAGGGGAAACACTAGACATCCATTCCCTTGTCTGGTTGTCTTTTATGGCAGCATTACAGAAGAGCAGTGTAACATGTATTAAACCAAATCAAATGCCACCAACTAGTGCTAGTAAAGCACTTGATTTTTTCTTTGTTCAGTTCAAACTGTATCTAGCATTGAGCAGGAACTGCAATTCAGTCCCATTCATTTGAATACTGACATCAACATCTTTGGCGTCAGGCACACAACCGTATTTTCAGTCCGCATCTGATCCATATTTTATGAAGATTGGATGTGGACCCATTCATTTCAATGGGGCCAGCACATTGTGTGCTATCCGGATCAGTATGACCATTCTGCAGCCCCACAAAAGGATAGAACATGCCCTGTTTTGTCCATTGAGGCCAGTGATTGGTTGTAGTGGTCATGTGAGCAATGAATATATCATGTAAACACAGACCAGAGAGGCGGCTCTGGAAATGGTAGGGGGTTTACTGGCGAGTATAGGATCCTCACATTTAGTGGCCCTGGTCTAATTTTTTAATAATCGGACTAACCTCCTATAACAAATATATGAGCCTGGTCTCTCCTGTTGTGGGTGAATACCTAGCAAGATTCCTTCTGGATACTACTCAGATAACAAGCATAAGAATGGGTGGAGTGGAAGTACGTCTGGTTCTGAGGAAGAGTAATATTTACCCAATAATAATATATAATATATCTGGCATCTGTGATTTTTTGACAAAAAGAACAGCGTGGATCGCAGACCCACATGCTATTCATTGATCTAATGCTTCTCAGCATAATCAGTAAGTCAGTACATTAGGTATATTGTATATTTTTTGCTGAAAATGCATTGGCCCATTCACCACGTCAAGATGACCTGTTTCGAGTGTGTCCCTAATCTAAAATGACACAGCACCACTTGGCTACCACCACCACTGCAACACAGCAACTGCAGGCAGTGCAACCCAGCAGCAGTGGTGAAAGTGTCGCATGGCGTCATTTTACAATAGGTACCCGCTTGATAGAGGTCATCTTGATGTAGTGAGTGGGCACATGCATTTTCATCAAAAAGTATACCTCATGTACTGTTCATAAGTTATGCTGAGAAGCATTATCATCAATGTATGGCATGTAGATGTATGATCCATGCTTTCTTCTTTTTGTCATTTAGTAGATTTGTGATTGGGCTTTAGATTATAATAGACTCACGAATATTCGGTTGAAATCTTATTTGTCCCCTCCTTTTACACACTGGGGTCTGTTACATGGCAAACACTGATCTCTCAGCTGGATATTTGAAAGTTCAGAAGACAATAATGCTGGAAACATAGATTGAATTTCTTCTTCAAGTGATCCATGGGGCATAGTATGCCTTAGACCTACAGATGTAGCCACTGTTTATTTACAGTAATACAACAAAATCACGTTAAAGTGACCATCCTGGAGCAGGAGATGTAATGCTGACTATATCTGTCATATATATGATTCTTTTGGGGGTGGAAATATCATGCATTATTTGTCAGATTATGGGAACTAGCTTTAAGGTTGATCATCGGTTGTATTTGTTTCATAATGATGTTCTATCAGGTTGGGAAGGAAAGGTTTTACCTGTGATTGTCCATTTACTGTTATGTGCAGCTAAAAGTGAATTCGGAAGCATTGGGTAGAATCCCAACAACCAAAATGGTCAAAGTTCTTGGAAAGGATGATGAAGCTGATATTTCCCTAAAAAGTGGGGCCCTCATATTGATAAGAGATAGCGTCAGGGAGATAAAGAGGACTTCTTGAATATATTAAGAAGTAAGTACAATAAATTAAATTAAGTTCTAAGCCGAGAGCTGCACCCAGGAAGTGGGAATTGTATTTATGGTCTTATCCAAGTTATGGATGTCATATACATTGGAAAAGTATTAGAGACAAAAAAAACTTCTCACTGACCTGGAAGAGTTTCTTGCATTCTGTGATCATATGAAGAAGTCCTTGAGTGGCAGCCATATTCTCACTGAGATCCTTGTGATCTGGTTTTCCAGAGGCCCCCCTCTTATGCCTGATCCTGATAGATAAATATACATGCCAACTCTGGGTTAACTATACAGGCAAACAAAATTATATATACAATTCAAATTTCGCCTCATTGATTTGTCCTCAATGCCCCATAATTAAAAAGTGAAAACAGAATTTTAGAGAGGTTTGCAAATTTATTAAAAAGGAAAAACTAACATTTTGCATGGACATAAATATCCAGACCCTTTTTTTATGACACTTAGCTCTGGGGGCCTCCCATTTCTCTTGATCATCTTTGAGATGTTTCTACACCTTGACTGGAGTAGGCTTGTGGTAAATTCAGGTGGCTGGACATGATTTGCAAAGACACACCACTGTCTATATAAGGTCTCACAGCTGACAATGCATATCAGAACAAAAACCAAGGCATGCAGAGGAAAGAGCTGCCTGTAGAGCTCAGAGACATGATTGTGTGAAGTCACAGATCTGAAGAAAAACATTTCTGCTGCACTAAAAGTTCCCAAGAGCACAATGGCATCCATAATTCTTAAATGGAAGACGTTTGGAACAACCAGGACTGTACCAAGAGCTGGCCATGCCACCAATCAAAGTATTCAGGGGAGAATGGCCTTGGTAAGAGAGGTGACCAAGAACTCAATAATCACTCTTGCTGAGCTCCAGAGATCCCATGTGAAGATGGGAGAAACTTATAGAAGGTCCATCATTGCAGCACTCTACCAATCTGGACTTTATAGCACAGTGGCTGGAAAGAAGCATCTCCACAGTAAAAGACACATGGAAGCCTGGCTGGAGTTTGTAAAAAGGCACTTAAAGGACTGTGACAAACAAGATTCTCTGGTTTGAAGAAACAAAGAATAAACTTTTTGGCCTCAAATCTAAGTGTCATTTCTGGAGGAAACCAACTGATCATTAACTGTCCAATACCATCACTACAGTGAGGCATAGTGCTGGTGGCATCATGCTGGGATGGTGTGGGGGGGGGGGGGGATGTTCAGTGGCTGGGACAGGAGACTAGCCAGGGTTGAGAGAAAGCTGAATGGAGTAAAGTGCAGAGATATTCTTAAAAAAAAAAAACTAATTCAGAGTGCTCGGAAGTCCTGAGTAAAAGGTCTGAATACTTATGTCAATACAATATTTTAGAGTTTCCATTTCAATAAATTAGTAACAATATGAACATTGGGGGAGATTTATCAAACTGGTGTAAAGGAAAACTGGCTTGGTTACCAATAGAAAACAATCAGATTCCATCTTTTATTTTTCAGTGCTCCTATGAAATCTGATGGGTTGCTATGGGAAACTAAGCCAGTTACCCTTTAACCCCTTCCGGCCCTCCGCTGTACATGTACAGCAGAAGTCCGGTATTTTAAGATGGTGTCTGCTGTCCTTGTGTTTAAACAGCAGAGTACACAGCTAATGTTTGTGATCATCGATAATGCCGATTGCATACATTTAGCCCCTCAGATGACATGGTGAAATGTGACTAAAGCGTCTGAGAGCATTAAAACCGGAAAAAACACAGTTCCCAGCTCGAGCTGCCTTCCCCTGGCTGAGATCGGGAAGGCGTTCCGTACTAGTAATACCCAGTAGGGATTTTAAATTTGGCCAGCAGGTGGCATAATCTAACAGTGATTGTGGCAGACATTCTAAAATCAGCCTGCAGGTGGCAGCATGTCACACTGATGCTGCAGAAATTATAAATTCGGCCTGCAGGTGGCAGCATGTCACACCGATATGCTGCATAAATTATAAATTCGGCCAGCAGATGGCAGCATCTTACAATGGTGCTGCAGAAATTATACATTTAGGCAGTAGGTGGAAGCATCTCACAATCTAGAAAAAAAATTGAAAACTGGGAAGAGGAGACGGCAGCTTGGACAAGGTAATGTTAGGTTCACATCATCGTTTGTTTTTATGTTCTACTGATCTGTCAGGAGAACAGAAAACAAAAACGGATTCTTTATCTTAAGCATTCGTTATGCACGTTTTACATCCGTTTTAGCCGTTTCTATCCGAGATCCGTTATTTTAGGTGGAGAAAAAATACTTTGTGAATGTATTTTTTTCCATCTAAAATAACAGATCTCAGAAATGGCTAAAACTGATATAAAATAAGAATAGTGGGTGCTTAAAATACAGGATAGCCTTTCTTGTTTTTTTTTTTTTTTGTTTTCTGTTCTAACGGATCAGAAGAACGCAAAATGAAAGTTTATGTGAACCTACCCAATGTATTCTTCTTCTGGGGATAAGGGGGGCATATACAATAAATATAGGGCAATAGACTACAGTGTATATTGCAGGAATATGGCTGCACACATTACTGTAATCAATACATGGGTATATGGGGCTGAACTGCAGTTCCTGCAAAGCGCTGTGTAAATGATGGCACTGTGCCAGCAATCAGTAAGGGGGCACTGTATTAGGGAGGCCTGTATAAGTGAGTAATTAGCCAATTACTGTATGAGGTGCTATGGCTATTACTCTATTCTTTAACGCCAAAAAAACCCAAAACCCTCAGGCACCCTTCTTGTGGGTGAAAAAAGCATCTCAAAAAGACAGAATACCATGATTTCCTGCAATGTCCTGCAGTCTCTCAGCTGAACATTAATTAGAATGGAGATGGCTCATGGGCAGCACGGTGGCTCAGTGGTTAGCACAATACCTAATACTAAGAGACTCAGGGAGAACTATCATCATCATTACCACCTGCTATATACAACCTTTGGGAGAATCCTGTTAATTAATACCCAAGAACTGTGCCTGCTGTTTGCAGATTTCTACTGTAACTCCCATCATCTTTTCAGTCAAGAGATTTCATTTGTTCTAACTAAAATGGCCTGGTCATTGCCTCCACCATCCGCCGGCCCTCCAACTATTCTCCTGCCTTCCACCTTGCTACACATTCACCCAACATCAAGGGCACCACAGACACTATCATACAGGATCCCCCAGAAAGTCCAGGTTGTGCACCGACAGGAAGAAAAAGGAGAACCCTCCCATCAGTGCAAGGTTTGGGGAGCGCCAGGGTGAGGATTGCCGCGATGGGGGCTACTACTGCCATCCTTGCCATGTCACCACTCCTATCCTCCCAGTCCTCGCTTCCCCTGCAGGCTCACTGCATAGCTATGTATTCCATTCTCTCCATTCAATCTCCACCTGGATGCACCAGCCATCTCGTCAGGCAGCAATATGGTTAAGGGACGCCTTTTCTTGACAAATGTGGGACCAGCACCTTTTAGATATTTATGGTATATCCTGTGAACATGCCATAAATTTCCAAAGTAGGAATAACCTTATGTAGCGAATAAATGAAGTGGAGAACGGGATAAGATGATATTGCTTTTCTATCTTCCAATCTGAAACAAGTGTCAGCTGAGAGGTCCATACCGAGGAGAAGTGGTCTCCTTCTTGGATATGTTAAGATGGAAAACAGAAGGTGCTAGACAAACAGCCAGGTTCCCAGGAGTCATCTGATTCTCTTGAGCTGAAGAGATATCACTCAGAAAATACAGTAATGTCTGCAAGACTTCTCGGTTCTCATCTGGCATCAGTAAAATTGCAGCCTGCACCGCCCGCAACCTCTGATCTTTGGGTACATCTGGAGAAGAGGCAGAAAAAAAGGGTCAGTCAAGGATCCCATTCAGAAGAGCAAGGATTTCAATCTGTTACAAGTTATACTGAATTATCTCATAAAAACTATATAACAATCTGCTCATCTCCTGCAGCCTGCACATCGGACAGCTTGTTCAGTCTCACTTACAAACCGTGGGATAATGTACTGCAGGTCACAACAGGCAGCACCTGCAAGCATGGCGACATCCCCCTGAATAACTAGTCACAACTGCTAATGTGACACCATACATTGCACCTAAAGTGTTATAGCAGTAAGAGATGTGCTCACGCTGGTAAATCTGCAGGAAGGTGTCGGTCAGCTTGCTGGTAAAGATAGGTTCTGGCAGGTCTCTGAAATACTGCTTCAACAAATCAGCCACATCATAAGCCGACTGCCCCACATAGTTGACGTTGTCAGGTGAGGATTCATTAATTTGGCGCAGAACTTGAATCCGAGACTTCACACCAGACTTTCTGAAGATCCCAACCTGAAGAGGAGCAATGAAAGAGTTTACACCAAGGCTTGTACAAATCCTCATGCATGTATCGTGGAATTCTAAGATAATGGTGCTAATCATTACTTATATAGCACCAACATATGCTGTTGCGCTTTACAACTAGTAAAGTAACATAAAAAATAGCACAGTAAAATAAGTAATCAATACAAATGAATACATAATGAGACAAACGCATGTTCATAAGAGCTTATAATCTAAATTAAATGGAAGGAGTAACACAATGGGAAGCTTGTGCTGTGTCCGGCAACATGGATATAACATGCAGAGTAATGCATTGTGGGTAGCTAGTTGGAGAAATTTGTGACTACTTTCAAGTTGTGTACAAACTATGGACTATTGTCATGTGAATAGGGATATTCTTAGGAATCCTTAAAGGGGTTGTCTAACAGTTTTTAAATTTCTTTAAAGGGGTATTCCCATCTTAAACAATGGGGGCATATTGCTAGGATGTCTGATACTGGGACCCGCACCTATATCGAGAACAGAGCGGGAAGTGCTGCGCCTGGAGGACCCCAGGTTTCCCGGGGTCCGGCCACCACCACCAGGCGTAGCTCTCCGCTGCTCCCATAGAAATGAATGGGAGCGCACCGCACATGCGCAGCTACCGCTCCCATTCATTTCTATGTAGCTAACGGAAATAGCAGAGCCAGCGCTCACATGCGCAGTGCGCCCTCCATTCTAGATATAGGTGCGGATCTCAGCGGTGGGACCTGCACCTATAAGACAATGGGGGCATATCCTAGCGATATGCCCCCATTGTCTATGATGGAAATAACCATTTAAAGAAAGAAAAAGATTGCTATAAATCCCCCGATCCAGCATTGTGAGTCCAGTCTCTGGGGATTCTGGTCCCTGTCAGATCAGATGACGTCATGTTCATCATTCTTGTTACCACTGGCCTCAGTAGTCAGATGTACATGAACATGAGGCCAGTGATTGGCTAAGCAGTCACAAGAATGAAAAACGTGATGTCATCACTTCCAGAGCAACAGGGCTTGGAAGCCACGGAGACTGCACCCACAGAACTGGGAAGGAGGAATTTATAGCACCTGAGTTAAAGGGTTTCTGTCATCAGAATTAACCACTTTACACTGGCTGACATTAACAATGTGCTAATGTCAGCAGACCCTAACTCTGGTATTGTAAGCTTTATTCATGCCCCCGTTCAGGGGCGTAACGATTGTGGTCGCAGAGCGTGCGACTGCGACCAGGCCCGGCGGGGGAAGGGGGCCCGCTGCATGAAGTACAGTGTGCCGGGCCCTGTCAGAGTGCTCTTCCACTATGTGTAATATGCGCCGCAGGGGGAGCGCTGGGACGCAAGGGGGGGGGGGCAGAGCTCCCCCTGCAGGCCACACATGGCGCTACTGGCTGTGGGAGGAACGCTGAAAGCCCTGCAAGAAGCCTCCAGCACAGCCAGCAGCAGTGATGTGAGAGCGGGAGCACGTCCTCAGGGAAGAAGGTAAGTACGTGGGTTTTTTTTTGTTTTTAACAGAGGTAACAGAGTGAGGGGGCACAAAAGTGGGCACATTATTAAGGGGGGCACCTAATCTGGCATAACTACTGGAAGGGGGTAACTATCTGGCCATAACTACTGTGAGGGGGCACATACCTGGGCATAACCACTGTGAGGGGGCACATACCTGGGCATAACCACTGTGAGGGGGCACATACGTGGGCATAACCACTGTGAGGGGGCACATACGTGGGCATAACCACTGTGAGGGGGCACATACGTGGGCATAACCACTGTGAGGGGGCACATACGTGGGCATAACCACTGTGAGGGGGCACATACGTGGGCATAACCACTGTGAGGGGGCACATACGTGGGCATAACCACTGTGAGGGGGCACATACGTGGGCATAACCACTGTGAGGGGGCACATACGTGGGCATAACCACTGTGAGGGGGCACATACGTGGGCATAACCACTGTGAGGGGGCACATACGTGGGCATAACCACTGTGAGGGGGCACATACGTGGGCATAACCACTGTGGAGGGGGCACATACGTGGGCATAACCACCTTGAGGGGCACATACGTGGGCATAACCACCGTGAGGGGGGCACATACGTGGGCATAACCACCGTGAGGGGGCACATACGTGGGCATAACCACTGTGAGGGGGCACATATGTGGGCATAACCACTGTGAGGGGGCACATAATCTGGCAAAACTACTGTGAGGAGGCACATATTGGAATAACCACTGTGAGGGGCACATATCTGGCCATAACCACTGTGAGGGGGCACATATCTGGCCATAACCACTGTGAGGGGGCACATATCTGGCCATAACCACTGTGAGGGGGCACATATCTGGCCATAACCACTGTGAGGGGGCACATATCTGGCCATAACCACTGTGAGGGGGCACATATCTGGCCATAACCACTGTGAAGGGGCACATAATCTGGCAAAACTACTGTGAGGAGGCACATATCTGGAATAACCACTGTGAAGGGGCACATATCTGGCCATAACCACTGTGAGGGGGCACATATGTGGGCATAACCACTGTGAGGGGGCACATAATCTGGCAAAACTACTGTGAGGAGGCACATATCTGGAATAACCACTGTGAGGGGGCACATATGTGGGCATAACTACTATGAGGAGCACAATGTGGGTATTAGTGCTGTGTCCTAGATTACCCTGCTATACATTGGCATAGCTCAGTCTTACAGGCCAGAACAGCGCCCCCTGCTGTGATTTCACAGGGGCAGTCACCATCCCTTCCTTATGTATTTATTCTTTTTCTTCTCTATCACCAAAGGGACCTTGTTCTGGATCCAGCGGACATCACGCCGACACCAGCGACAAACACCTGGATGAGGTAGGACCAGATTTTATTAGTTAGGACTGGGTGAGTGTAGAGTGTAGCACTGCATTGGGCTTAGTGTAAAAAAAAAAAAGAAAACTGCCGCCTCTTTGTATAAATGGACGGGCCTGATCCAAACTCTGCACTGGGGCCCATTATACTCTATTTACGCCACTGCCCCGTTCCTTCAGAATTTGTACTTTTGGTATATGTAAATTAGCCTCTAAGGGCGGAGGGCGTAGCTCATGCTCCTACAGAGACTCTGTTCTCCTACCTAATTCCACACTCCGCCGTCCTTGATTGACAGGGCCAGGCCAGCGTTCGTCTCTTGCTGCAGGCCCTGTGTGCTGGGTAAACTACACGGCGCATGCGCGAGTTTTACCCAGCACACAGGGCTGGCAGGAGAAGACGAAGGCTGGCCCTGTCAATGAAGGACGGCTGGGAGTGGAATTAGGTAGGAGAATGGAGCCTCTAGGAGCAGGAGCAACGCCCCCCGCCCTTAGAGGCCAAATTACATATAACTAAAGTACACATTCTGAAGGAACGGAGGCATGAATAAAGCTTACAATACCAGAGTTAGGGTCTGCCAGTGTAAAGTGGTTAATTCTGATGACAGAAACCCTTTAAAGGGGTTGCCTCACTTCAGTTGATGTCATTTATCATGTAGAAAAACGTAATGCGAGGCACTTACTAATATATTGTGATTGTCCATATGGTCTTCTTTGCTGGTTGGATTCATTTTAACATTGTATTATACACTCTTTGTATCCAGGGGTTACGACCAGCCTAAAATTCAGGAGCAGTGGCCGTGCTTGCACACTGTAGGAAAAGCGCCAGCCTAAGCGCACTCACACAGTCCCGGTCACCAGAGAGGCCGGTGCCTTTTCCTCTGGTGTGCAAGCACGACCATTGCTGCTGTATTGCAGGGTGGTCGTAACCCTCGGAAATGAGCAGTGTATAAAGTAATAGAAAAATGAATTCACCCAGCAAAAGAGGCAATATGGATAATAACAATATATTAGTAAGTGGCTTGTATTAACTTTCTCTACATGATAAACGCCATTTGCTGAAATGAGACAAGCACAAAAATAAAAACACACATATAAAAAGCGTTTCCTGTAATTTTTTGTAAATCCACCACCTCAATAACAGAGAAGTTACCACCACAGAAAAGTCCACAGCCAGACGTGTATTATCCATGGTGCGCACATACCTGGTCAAGGCACTGGCTGCGGATATAGCGCATAGCTTGCTGGATACACTGTGGTAGAGGTTGTCCTGTCCTTTGCACATTTATTATTGGAGGGACCCCAAACACAGCTCTTCCTCTGTAGTCCAAAGGCTTACTTCTTTTCATAAATTTAGGGACAGTCCTAAAAACGATATATTAATGAGGATTATAAAGCGTAGTATGAAAGATGTACCGTACACCCTACAAAAGCACATCCCAGGCTAAGGAGGTAATAGTACATAGATATCCAGTATTACTGGTCACTCCCACGTCATCCAGGCAGACACATGGAAGTAACAGGTTTGTGTTTAACCACTAGGGGGGCACATGCATCATTCTAAGAGCTAAGAGATGATGGAAATATAGAGGCCTTTATGTCCACAAACTATAAGGCCTCTTTCACACGAGTGTCATGGATTCAGTCCGGATGCAATGCGTGATTCACGCAGACCCATTCACTTCAATGGGGCCAGGGCTGCGTGAAAAACGCAGAATATAGAACATAGAACTGATGCGTGAAAAAACATGTGAAAAGAACCATTGAAATGAATGAGTCAGGATTCAGTGCGGGTGCTATGCATTTGCATCACGCATTGCACCCGCGCGGAAATCTTGCTCGTGTGAAAGGGGCCTAAGTGCACTATACTTGACAGATTTACGGTACAAGCATACTATTGTATAATGTTAACTGTCTGCATGAATAAATCTCTCTCATTATATATTATGTACTAAGCATTTGTCCAGGTAGGAAAGGGGGCGGAAGACCCCCCCCCCCCCCCCATTTCTTGGGACAGGTGCTGGTCCCAGAGTTGAGACCCACATCTATAAGTTATGAATCATTTCTGTCAGATCCTGTGTCTGAAATCGGAATAACCCTTTCATGATGGACATAGATTTGACAAGTTTGGGAGTAGTATATTCCTTATAAAGCCTTCTACTTTTGGAGCCTGTATTTCTGGGCTATATACTTTTCTGATTTATAATAAATGTCAGCCCTCTAAAGATCTTACATTCTGTATTGTAGGGAGGACTTTTAACGTGTGCAGATCGATTTCCTAGATCACCGAATTGCGCTCTTTAGGGGCAATTATCTGTCATATAAAAGGAAGTAAGGCCCTCATACACAGTATACTGTCAGACGATACTGCCGAGAACAGCAGATTTGGTTGACAATCTAATGGTTATGGGGAGTTCCCGACTCTCCCCCATCATATGAAGTGAATATTTCTGCCCATTCCTTTTATTCTCTCAGGAGATAAGTTACCACCAGAAGTGAATGGCAGCGGCTTTCTCCCCCTCCCCACTGAGAATACAGGTTCAGCCAAACCGACCGTAGCTGTCAGGAGGGAGTTGGGAGACATAGTGTACGGACAGCATATGTTGTCTGCTTAGGGAATTGTTACAGAATATCTTAAGAGAACATCCACATTTGTTTTCATCATGTATCATTTTCCACTTGTGTTTTGATGGGCTTTTTTTTTTGCATGTATTTGATGCTTTTTAAACGTGTCTTTACCATGTCCCATTGACTTCAATGCATAATACTTGTGGAATATATATTAAGCAGTGACATCACTATTTTTGTTGCACTAGGATTATTTGAAATCAACTACGTACATAATAAACTATGGGGCGTATTTCCTATTAACACCAATGCTTGTGGGACATATTTGGTGTGCAAACACAATGTCAACATAGCCTAAAGGTTTATTCCTAAGCAGTATATGGCCCTCAGTATTCAGCAGCTTCTCATAGTGTACCCCTCACGACTATTCTTAAAATGCACCAGTAATTGAACACATGAAAATCATTAGCTGGGCCCCTACATGTAATCTAGTCGTATGCAGGGAGCACGGACTTGACTATAATGTCTAAAATTGATCATCTAGTGTCACAGCAGAAGAGATACCGCGCACATAACAGCACCAGCACCAAGCACGCCATTTATTTTCTATTCTGCACCAGTGTGACCGCAGGCTAGGCTGCCATAGTGTCTTCATGTTGAGAGGCACTGTAATGGTAGAAGAAAGCTGTGTAATAGGTGGAACTCTACTCACCATGCCCATCCCTGCTTGCTTGGCACAGAGTATTTCTCCATGATGGCGGTAAGTCTGAGTAAGGATAACTTCTGCAGGAGATTGAGCTGAGCTGCCGATTGCCTGTTAATCTCTAAGGATGCGGAGCTGAGGCTTGGCCGATGTGAGTTCTGGAAGCTGTGCCAGCGTAACTTCCTGCCGGGGAGAGAGTGTCAGTGACAAAAGGATTCGGCAGATTAACCCGGCTAAAACCTAACCAAACCAGGAGCAGCTTCCTCATCTCATCCCTCTATGTCCTACCAAGGACAGAAGAACGATCGCTCTGCACTAGAGAGGAACAAGTGCAACAGCATGGCAGACTCTGACAAAATATCCCATGTGTGAAGGTGCACCTCTAAAGACAACTTGACACCTCTGCTGACCGTCTATGTCCATGGCAACCATGATGGAGCATTTTTACTTATAGTGCTGCATTGTGCCATTCCTCTGTTGTTCTTCCTAGAAATGTATGAATAAATTAATAACTGGGAGGCTCAGTGCCGACAGTGTTGGGACACGCCCTTAAGACAAGGAGGGATGGTAACAAACAGCTATCAGTTCATAAATTTCTGAGAGGAATAACTGAGGAACTGCACAATTCAAAATTGTAAGAAAATATTTTCTAGAATACATGGGGATACAAGCATATGCAGACAAGTACCATTTAAGATATTTAACAATCACTGATAGTTATATGAAATTAATTGTCAATGCCCTGTGGCTATTCTCCAGAAGATGAGCAATCATCTCCAGGCTGCATGTTGCCATTTAGGAGTTTCTAATCTGTCAATCAATGGAGGTAGACTGTAAGAAAACAGCATGTAGTGTGTTTTGTGGTCTATAACAGAGACACAGTATCTACCCCACAAACAGAAACAGGGTAAATGATGACAATGCCATGGATGCACAGTCTCTCCAGGAAATCCGAGTCACAGTAGTTATGAAGAAATAAAGTTGTCATCTGATGTTCGATACGAAAGAGGGTGACCAAGTGTGGATCCAGATCACCAGCTCATCATTCAGTCTGCCTTTAATAGTGACTTATAAGTGGATATAAAGGAACACATACGTATTTAGAGACTGGGTATAGAGGTCATGCTAGTCTCCAATAGCACTAGAACAAAAGCAAGCACTTAGAGCAGCACCAGTGGAAAATAAATGTATTAAATGATAAAAAAATATGAGGCGTGAGAAGGTGAGTATTCTATACAGACACAATATACACATGTAACCCTAAACATACATATGCAGGAATAAAAGCTAGTTACAATAAAACTGTACACACACAAAGGAATACCCTAAACATATTACAAAAAAAGGTTTTAGGGCAAGCATCAGTCACTGACCACCAAATACATTTTGGTGGTGCTTCATCAGGGGTGTTTGGTGACCAGACGCAGTGGTGCTGCTAGACTCCTGGGATCAGGCATGGGATTCAGCCAGTTCCCTCCAGTTCTCCAGATCCGGTTGTTAAAATTACTGGAGCAGCTGGAGATGTTCACTTCCATTGCTTTGCGCACCACTGATAGTTTAGCTCCTTAGTTGGGTGGTATGTGTGTGTAGTGTATTTATGTATGTGTACCATATATATGGGGTATTTATGTGTATGTGTGTTGCATATATATGGTGTATGAATATGTAAACATGTGTCATGACGCCACATGTCCATCGTTGAGTAGGAAACCTTTTTGTTAAAAATTTGAATCCCACCCCTGCCTGGGACACATTGCGTTACAGTAGTCACAAATAGAACTCGAAGTACGGATTGGCGGACAATGTCCTGGGACATGTTACCCTGGTGCCTGGGTCTAGTAACACCACTGGTTCAAATTCTCACAAGATTTCCATGATAACACTCCTCCTGATAGACACTGGGAACTTCAGAGGCCCCAAGCCTGTAACCATTGCAGTATAGAAGAGCAAACAATCTTCACATTTTTATTGCACTGTAAAAAAAATCTGTTCTGTTCTGTCATATTTCCTTATAGCGGTTGTTCAGCCTTTACTAAGTGATGGTTGATCGGGGGGAGGTGGGTTTGTCCCACACCCCGTTGATCAGTTCAGGGGTAGGTCTGTTGCTGGAAGTTGAATCCAACACCATCAATCTTCTAGTGGAGGGAGCTGATTACTACATCACTGCTCCCATTGACTTCAATATCAATAGCTGATTGGTGGAGTTGCAGGGTGTCAGAGCCCGTCAATCAGTTAGTGATGGCCTAACTTGGGGGTAGGCCATCACTTAGTAAAGGCTGGACAACACCTATAAATCCTGTAGCTGCAGCTCTCCATTCTGGCGAATAGAGAGGCTCTATTAATCCTAAAACTGTTTATGTAAACTGAGGTGGTCCACGCAGCATTACTTTGAGTCCTGAACGTTAAACTACATGGGAAGCAATTGATTTATCAGTCTTTACTCTACACAATTTCACAAACTCAGAAATCAAAATGTTTCAAACAGAATGAAAGTAGAATCGGCTGTACAGTGACAAACATGGAAGGTTAAGGAAAAGCAGATTATTATTCAGAAGGTAATACTTTGTGTATTGTAGTTTCTGTTTGTAATGTTTCAGGTTAGGTGTATTCAGTGGCTCTAAAGACTTTCTACAAGTGTCTACTGCCCACTCACCTGGATGGCCTGGTTAAGGATGCCCCCACTCCAGAGTCCCTTCTCTCTCTCATTTCTCCGTCCTCTGTTTCATTGAGAGAATTGCCCGTGCTGTCAAAGTCACTGGCTGAAGTGCCAACATCAGAAATTGATCTTTCTTCATATGCAAGGTGACCAATTTGCTCACCTCCAGAGTCTGTTTCTTCTTCATCAAGCTCTGGACACACAGTTCGTGACCAGAGCTCCACCATCCTCTGTAGTCCTTTTACATGATTGAGAACATCATCCAGATGGCCAAAAAGATCACTACTACCTCCAAGTTCTAAGATATCCCCACTGCCAGTCAGTGAAGCAGGTACGTTGTCATATATGCTTGAACGGCTTCCAATAGAACTATATGACCCTCTTCTCTGTCTCCCTTCTAGTCCATGAGAGTCCATACTGCTACAAACCGAGTGTCCTAAAGATTTGCTACCCATTTTCCAATCTTCCAAGGGTACATGATTTGTAGGGCATAAACTTTCAATCGAAAGAGACCTTGGGAAAGTTCCAGGCTTATGGTCCATCGGGATGCATACTAGACGATCAGATTTTTGCGATAACCTGTGACGCATACTATCCTTTGCCAAAATATCATAATCCTCCAAATAAACCCCCCTACAGTGACCATCCAAATGTGGCTTTCTGATACTACCAATAGATGCACATTTAGTCCTATAACCTGGATGAAGAAAATCTTTGTCATATGCATGAATGTCCACATCATTATCATCACACTGGTTGTGGAAATTTATTTCATCTCCCTGAGACTGTTCCAGGTCATCAGAAATCAATGTTGCAAGATCCTTTTTGTCCTTATCCTTCTTACGCAAAGACTCCATCCTTTTTAGAAACCCCTTGGTCTTCCTTTTCTTTGATTTTTCCTTCAACCCTCGACGGTGAGAAGCCAGAGACTGGTCGCTGAGACTCCGGCATGGCTTACTGCCAGATGGGGAACAAGGTAAAGAGGATAATTCCGCTGGAGGTGTAACCACTATGTCCATAATACCTCTGGTGCTTCCTGCACTGCGCAGAGAGGTGGCCTCCAGTTCTGTGCTCAGATCTGTTAAGATACTATCCCTACTGGATGTACTTTTCATGGTGGGTGGCCCATCAAATTTCGGAGAGAGCAGTTCAATAGAGTCCAGTCGAGACCATCGTCCCTGGTCCCTCTGGAATGCCCAGCGATCACTGATCGCACATTGATCATCATCATCAGAGTCTTCAGTCTATAAAAAAATTTAAATAAAATTCTATTCAATGAATCTGAAATTACATTTCCTACCTAGGCGTGTAACATCTGACATTTATGACACATGTAGATATCTACATACATATATACTTTTACAGTCTGTATTTTAGTTCTGCTGCCCAGAAACGATGATTTTACGTGGCGCATAAAAGATGCAATCACCTGATGAACAAGCGTTCGCTCTTTCATCGGGTGATCAGACACATTTATACAGGGCATTTCTACATAATTCCCCAGATCCTAGGCTCCTGTAACAGCTTAGCTGAGTTGCTGTGGCTGGACATGGGCTATGACCCAACCAGGGACCAGTACAAGAGAAGTCAATATATGTATGAAGTGTTACTCCACATGAAGATTATATCAGAACTGGGAAAGTGAACCTGTGCTTAGACACTGAGCACTTCCCCCACCTCCCCCATGGTGACTATAGTCCATGCTATGCCACTGAGATCACCACTTGCTGGCTGGATGAGACACACTGTAGACAGTGGTGTGTGGTACATGCATTATTCTTTCTCAAGTTTATCCTTTCTCAGAGGTGTAATTAGGCTATTCACCCCCTGAAGGCAAAGATTCAGTTCACTGTCCCGGCACTGTATCCAAATACACTCTGTCATCCACCCGCGGGCACCTTACACCTGGGGCACATGCTCCACCACTGCACCTCTGCTTTCTCAATTAACGATCTGTGCTAGACGATGACGTGGACTGTGTGTGAGTGAGCATAATAAATAGTATTTGTCTCTGTGAAGGCAGGTGTGTTACAAAAGGATGGCCATATGTGCTTTATGTCAATTTCCACGTGGTTTTTTTTTTACCAGATTTTGTTAGTACAAGCCTTTGTTGGCTTACCTGTTTTCGGTGATAATGGACATCCAGCCTCACGGACGTGCATGAATTTAGGGTCATTAGTCGCCTGCAAATAATAACACATAAATGCATCTTTTTTTGATATCACTATCATCCACCTGCTGTCTGTGAAGTAATGGGTTAAATCCTTTAGCACAACCTGTGCTGACATTTAGCTACTCTCTGGATTAACAATACTAAAGACATTCTTTTAACCCTAGCTAGTTCTTGGCGCTTGCGGAGCCACATGCCAGCATGGTTCTCATTTCATTCCCTGGCATCAGGAAGGGTTAAGCTAGAATTCAGGCCAGAGAGAAAATCCCAATTTCAGGTTCCAAGATGATCTTCACTAAATGCCACCCTATCCCGCAGCTTTATCAGGACGTAAGTGGAAAGTCATGTTATAGCCAAACCTTACAGGGACTCCAAACACATTTTGTAGTCTAATAATCACACAATAATATGCTGAGGCTCTCTAGCTGTGATGGAACTACAAATCTCAGCATGTCCCAACAGGGCGTTTGTCCCATCAGTTACCTCATATGACAGCAAAAGTCTTTACAATACATCCCGTAAGAATAGCCTACAGTTTACCATTCCTGCAGCTTACAAATCCTCTGCTCGCCTAAACGGAGCATGGGTCTACAGCAAAGGTGCGAATTCCAGCCAGTACAATATATACACAAGTCTGATTACTGCTCATATGTGAGGTTTCTACATCCATCTTACTAATGTACTTCAGTAATTATACCCTGCAGTTATTGGGATGAGTGGAAGAGGAGCAAGTTAGCAAACTATGGAAAAAATGAAAAGACTGAAGGGTGCGGTGGAATGGAGAATGAGTCACTGAAAGGTGTCTGGGAGTAAAACTGTATGTCCAACAGCGGCATAAATTGTATTTCCACTCATCAGAGCCAAGTGGCCACTGAATATATACAGACTTGTGCTCAGGTAAGTGATGTCCTTACATGGAACGGACCACGCTGTTCCCCACCATGCTCACAAAAACAGCCCAGTGCCTTTTATCCAGTGACTTGTTCATTACTGGAATCTGTTAGAAAACGATCATTGGAATCACTGTGTAGACTGTGGGGATGGCAGAATTCAGATTTCAAAATGCCCTGGTGCCTGAAGACATATCGACACAATGTGAAATCAAATCAATAGTCTTGTATCCAAATGACCTTGCCAAAGTAAAGCGCCTCCGCCAAACTTTTTTAAATCATGAACTCCAGAAAAGTCCATGCTGGTATCCAGTTCTTGAAGTGTTACATATGTTATATGTCTCACTGGTACCATTATGTTCCATAACACTAATGTGGAAGGCAGATGTCATATAGAGCACTGTTTATCATTTCTGATACCCCATATAAACTGGGGTCACACCTAGACTTTTTGGAGATTTTTGATAGATTTTATGCAAGATTGTATACAGATCAATTTACTGCTAGGGACTACAACTGCCACTCAATAGTTAAAATCAATCAAAAGTGATACAAAAAGTCTAGGTTATAGCCCCAAGTATTTTGACATATAGTATCGCACAGGCCCACCAGAGTAGCAGAGGACCCTCCAGGGGGCCAAGCTCTGATACCAAAGGTTAATAGGAAAAAAAAGAACATTTGGAGCTGCCTTTAGAACCAATAATTTTCCACTAGGGCCTATTTTTGTGAATCAAAATCTATTAGACTTTATTGATAATATGGGGTTAGGCCCCAAGAATAATTTCCTCTGGTGAGCCCAAGGAACCCAGGCTGACCCTGTTGATATAGTTTTCCTGGCTTGTCATCAATCCTTACAAACATCTTGGTAAAAACAATCATGACATCATTGTATGGGTTATTAATATGTGGTGTGGCTTTATGTAAAGTACCTGCAGAGGGATTTAAGGGAATCTTGATCCAAAAAGCTATGATCTCTCTTCACACATGCGATGTCCACTGGAAACTGGGAATCTGCAAAAGGAAAAGCAGGGTGGTGATTAATACTAATATACAGGCCGAACTGGATGGACAGATGTCTTTTTTTGGCCTTATAAACTATGTTACTATGTATATGGAAGGTTCACCTGAATAATTCAAAAATATGAAAACGTGCTCCAAAGCCTAAAAACATATAAAAGTAATCAGTGAATTTTAACCCCTTCCAGAACCATACATTTTCACCTTCCTGGCACAGCCTACATTTGCAAAAAGTGTCAATTTATGTGGAAATAACTTTGAAATGCTTTCACTGACCCAAGACATTTTGAAACTTTTTTTTATCAAATATTGTACTTTATGTGATTGGTAAACTGTGGTCGATATGTTTTACCTTTATTTATACAAAATAGTGATAAATAGTTATTAACCCCTTGATGCTGCAGGTTGTTTTGGCCTTAAGGACCAAGCCAAATTTTTTAACTCTGACACGTGTCTCTTTTTTTGCTAATAACTTTTAAACGCATTAACGTATCCCAGTGATTTTGAGATTGTTTTTTCGTGACATGTTGTACTTCATAAAAATGGTACAATTTGGTGGATATGTTTTGTGTTTATTTATGAAAAAAGTGGAAATTTGGTGAAAATTTTGAAAAAAAACATTTTCAAAATTCTAAATGTTCTGCTTTTAAGACAGATAGTCTTAGCACCGAATTTCAGTGGTATCTTAAACTCCCTATATGTCTGCTTTATGCTGGCATCATTTTTTGAATATCCTTTTCTATTTTTAGTGTTTTTAGAAGGCTTAGAATTCCAACAGCAAATATCCAAGAAATTTTCAAAATCCATTTTTTAGTGGCCAGGTCAATATTGAAAAGTTTTGCATGGCCCATATTTTGGAATACCGCCATAAATAACCCCATTTAAAAAAATTGCACCCCTCAAGCTTTTCAAAACAACATTTGCAAAGTCTGTTAACCCTTTGAGTGCTTCACCAGAATTAAAGCAAAATGGAGGTTACATTTACAATTTTACCTTTTTTTCAATAATTCTTTAATTTAGCCTTAAAATGTACTTATTGATGAGTGGTTAGACAAAAAAAATAAGAAAATTTGTTACACAATTTCTCCCGAGCACAAAAAGACCCCACATGTGGAAGTAAAGATCTATTTGGGCACACAGCTCGGCACAGAAGGGAAGGAACACAATTGGGCTTTTGGAGAGCAGATTTTGCCCAAAAAGTTTTCAGGTGGCACAATGCGTTTGCTGTGATCCTAAAGAACCTACACATTGGAAACCCCCTACAAGTGACCCCATTTTGGAAACTACAGCCCTCAAGGATTTTATAAAGGGGTCAAGTGTGGATTTTGACCCCACAAATACAGTACAGACCAAAAGTTTGGACACACCTTCTCATTCAAAGATTTTTCTGTATTTTCATGACTATGAAAATTGTAGATTCACACTGAGGCATCAAAACTATGAATTAACACATGTGGAATTATATACTTAACAAAAAAGTGTGAAACAACTGAAAATATGTCTTATATTTTAGGTTCTTCAAAGTAGCCACCTTTTTCCTTTGATTACTGCTTTGCACACTCTTAGAATTCTCTTGATGAGCTTCAAGAGGTAGTCACCTGAAAAGGTATTCCAACAGTCTTGAAGGAGTTCCCAGAGATGCTTAGCACTAGAGATGAGCGAGCATGCTCGAGTGCCATTTTTGCGTATTTGCGTACGCATTTTAAAATTCGTACGCTAATCATACACATATTTTAATCTATACGCAAATGCGTACGAATAGCGTACAAATTGAATTTGTACGCTATTCGTACGCATTTGCGTATAGATTAAAATATGCGTATGAATAGCGTACGAATTTTAAAATGCATACGCAAATACGCAAAAATGGCACTCGAGCATGCTCGGCCGAGCACGCTCGCTCATCTCTACTTAGCACTTGTTGGCCTTTTTGCCTTCACTCTGCGGTCCAGCTCACCCCAAACCATCTCGATTGGGTTCAGGTCTGGTGACTGTGGAGGCCAGGTCATCTGGCGTAGCACCCCATCACTCTCCCTCTTGGTCAAATAGCCCTTACACAGCCTGGAGGTGTGTTTGGGGTCATTGTCCTGTTGATAAATAAACGATGGTCCAACTAAACGCAAACCGGATGGAATAGCATGCCGCTGCAAGATGCTGTGGTAGCCATGCTGGTTCAGTATGCCTTCAATTTTGAATAAATCCACCAGCAAAGCACCCCCACACATCACACCTCCTCCTCCACACTTCACGGTGGGAACCAGGCATGTAGAGTCCATCCGTTCACCTTTTCTGCGTCGCACAAAGACACGGTGGTTGGAACCAAAGATCTCAAATTTGGACTCATCAGACCAAAGCACAGATTTCCACTGGTCTAATGTCCATTCCTTGTGTTCTTTAGCCCAAACAAGTCTCTTCTGCTTGTTGCCTGTCCTTAGCAGTGGTTTTCTAGCAGCTATTTTACCATGAAGGCCTGCTGCACACAGTCTCCTCTTAACAGTTGTTGTAGAGATGTGTCAGCTGCTAGAACTCTGTGTGGCATTGACCTGGTCTCTAATCTGAGCTGCTGTTAACCTGCGATTTCTGAGGCTGGTGACTCGGACGAACTTATCCTCCGCAGCAGAGGTGACTCTTGGTCTTCCTTTCCTGGGGCGGTCCTCATTTGAGCCAGTTTCTTTGTAGCACTTGATGCTTTTTGCGACTGCACTTGGGGACACTTTCAAAGTTTTCCCAATTTATTGGACTGACTGACGTTCATTTCTTAAAGTAATGATGGCCACTTGTTTTTCTTTACTTAGCTGCTTTTTCTTGCCAGAATACAAATTCTAACAGTCTTTTCAGTAGGACTATCAGCTGTGTATCCACCTGACTTCTGCCCAACACAACACATGGTCCCAACCCCATTTATAAGGCAAGAAATCCCACTTATTAAACCTGACAGGGCACACCTGTGAAGTGAAAACCATTTCAGGTGACTACCTCTTGAAGCTCATCAAGAAAATGCCAAGAGTGTGCAAAGCAGTAATCAAAGCAAAAGGTGGCTACTTTGAAGAACCTAGAATATGACATATTTTCAGTTGTTTCATACTTTTTTGTTAAGTATATAATTCCACATGTGTTAATTCATAGTTTTGATGCCTTCAGTGTGAATCTACAATTTTCATAGTCATGAAAATACAGAAAACTCTTTGAATGAGAAGGTGTGTCCAAATTTTTGATCTGTACTGTATATAGAAGGGGAATACTTGTGTAAAAATTGTCCAGATATAGATTATACCCTTTGTCTAAAAGGGGGTAAATTAAATCCCAGACAATTTTGCCACTTATACCCAGGGATGGGGGGCAATCTGGGGGATTAATTGCCAAATCTTTTCCCTCAAACTTTAAAGCGGTGTGTGTAGCCGGTGGTGCTTTCACACAATTTGTACATCTTTATTCCGTACCGCGCCCTTTTATTTGGAAGGTACGGCCGAAAATGCAACCTCCCTTTAAAGTTTACGAGGGATTCATCGACCGATACATTTTTTTGGGGGGTGTAAAGTTCTGAAAAAAGTTTATTATAATGGTCGATGAGTGGCCTGATTTTGTACAGCCTGTCATAGCTGGGGTCTTGGTGCGGTGGGCAGAGGGAATTGTCACTATAATTAAGAAATTTCCTAAGGGTCTTAAAGGGTTTCTGTCACCAGTTTTGGGCATATAAAACAGGATGACATTTGCAATGTGCAAATGTCACCTGATGCCCAAACTGGTAATCATTTTTTTACTGGTGTCCCCTTTTTGTAATAAATCAACTTTTGTCATATGCAAATTAATCTTATTAGGTGCAAGGGGCGGTAACCCTGCACCTAGTAGCGCCGTTTCCCTACCTTTATTCATGCCCCCTTTCTTGTGATGGACAGGGCCAGGCAGCTCGCTCTATCTGCTCCTGGCCCTGTCCGTGCTGGAAATCCCGCGCCTGCGCCGTTCGGACTTCATTCGGCGCAGGCGCAGTGAGTGCCGATGGCTGCCGGCTTCCTCACTGCGCCTGCGCCGATGACGTCACAGTACACCCGGAAGAGAAGGCGGCGCAGGCGCGGTGAGGAAGCCGGGAGCCCGGCAGCCATCGGCACTCACTGCGCCTGCGCCGAATGAAGACCGCACGGCGCAGGCGCGGGATTTCCAGCACGGACAGGGCCAGGAGCAGCTAGAGCGAGCTGCCTGGCCCTGTCCATCACAAGAAAGGGGGCGTGAATAAAGGTAGGGAAACGGCGCTACTAGGTGCAGGGTTACCGCCCCTTGCACCTAGTAAGATTAATTTGCATATGACAAAAGTTGATTTATTACAAAAACGGGGACACCAGTAAAAAAAATGATTACCAGTTTGGGCATCAGGTGACATTTGCACATTGCAAATGTCATCCTGTTTTATATGCCCAAAACTGGTGACAGAAACCCTTTAAAGCGCGTCCTGGTCATGATGCTGGCATAAAGTGGGGTATTGTATAAAATGTCAGAAGACCAGTAGTCCCTAAATGTCGTTTTTTTTTTACAAAGCCCAAGTTAAGCAAGAGGCCCCAAAATTGCCAAATTTCTTTTGAATTTGTGGGGATCCAGTTTTGGGCTTTTGCATAGTGGGATTGCGGGTTTTGTGCAAGAAACTGGCTTGCATAAAGATTGGTCTGCTGGACCATCAAATTTATTAATTCGTCCGTGAAAAACAATTTTAAAAAATCCAACTCTTGAAATTCTGCTGTCTGTACAGTAATCCTTGGACGAGCAGTAAATTCTGGAATTTGGGGACCATAGCCGACAGTTGGTGTCCACAAATCATGACTTGGGCCAGCTTGCTCAGGACTAGCAGCTCTTGTGCGCTGTGCAGGGGGTTCCTCTGACTCACTAGATAAAGATGAAATGACAAACTCCATTTCATCTTCACTTGCGGACTCTGTGTCAGAGCAAATCATGGAGTACACTTCCTCTGCAGAATACAATCTCTTTGCCATTTTGACGGACAGGTGGTAGAGACAGTTACTATTGCTGACACTTAGATTGATGGAGGGGGTCACTTGTAACTACTGATGACACAGCGGTAGTTGACGGAAGGGGCCACCGGTCACTATAAACTTTTTTTTTTTTTTTAAACAAAAAAGGGGAAGAACAAAAACTATTGCGCTAGAGGGAACGCCTGGATGCAAAGCAAAGCGGTCACCACTACCTACAGATTTAGCTGTAATGACAGTTACGGAAAATAAGTGACAAGTGGAGGGGCCACAGGTCACAACAGGAGTAACTAAACAAATTTTCTTTAATTATTTTTTATATTTTTTTGTATTTTTTTTTTCAAATTTGTTTGGGGGGGGGATTTTTTTTTTTTAAATATTTTTATAAAACCGAGAAGAAAAAAAAAGGCAAATAAAAGGTTAACAGGTGATGGCTAAGGGTCAGGGGTCAGAACAGGTCAGGATGGGTCAGGAGTCAGAATAGGTCAGGGATCCGGAGAGACAGGATAGTGTAGGAAGTGTATGTGTAGTGATTATTTTGCACTTTATTAGATTTTTTAACTTTTTATTTCCCCTGACAGGGCTCAGGAATAGCATAAACAATCTCTGACAGAAAGGATGAGATCTTGGAGCTTGTCAGAGGCGGTGACAGCTCATCCTGTCCCTCCCAGCGATCGTGATTGGCTAGTCAGCTCCGGGAACAGGTAATCCGGCGATTCTTCTCCCCCGGTGGCCGCGGGCGGCGATTACCCGATGGACGGAACTGTACGTCCATTTGCGCCAACTCACTAGCGAAATGGACGTACAGTTCCGTCCATTTGCGCCAAGGGGTTAATCAACATTCCCCATATGTGTACTTTATGTTGGAATCATTTTGTAAATGTCATTTTATTTTTTTAGAACATTAGGTAACTTAGAATTTTAGATTTTTTTTCAAGAAAATTTCCAAAAATGGCTTTTATTAAGGACCACCTCAACTTTGATAAATGACCCATTTTAGGCCCCTTTCACGCTAGCAGCAGCACGGATCCAGCGGGTGAAGGGTCCCGCCAGATCCGTACTGCCGCAGGTGCATGTGTGGGGCTGGAACCGCGCTCCAGCCCCACACGTGTCAGACACTATGAGGAGGGGGGGTTACTTACCTGTCCCGGCAGCTTCCGACCTGTCCCAGCTCCGGACCTGACCAGCGAGGAGGAGGAGGACAGCGCACACAAGGGTAAGTTTCCCCACAGCGCCCCCTGCTGGAGGGAGGGGAAACAGTAAGGGGACGGATCCGTCATGAACTCCATTGAAAGTCAATAGAGGATGGATCCGTTTCCATTGTGACAACGGATCCGTCCCCATAGACTTGCATTGGGGGTCATTCCGGATCCGTCTGGAGACTGAAGAGAACTGAACGGAATGAATTTAGGAGCATTCCGTTCTCTTCAGTTCAGTTTTGTCCCCATTGACAATGAATGGGGACATAACTGAAGCGTTTTTTTCAGGTATTGAGCCCCAATGACTGAGCTCAATACCGGAAAATGAAAACACTAGTGTGAAAGTAGCCTTAGAAACTAAAACCCTCAAACTGATTTTAGAAACTCTGTTCCACAGTAATTAATGTAAAATGGAAGTAAAATTTAAAAATGTCATTTATCTTGCAGAATTCCAATTTTAATCAGACCCACACAGCAGTTTATGACCACATATAGAGTATTTCTTTAAAATGCGGAACCAAGGTAATTAAGGTAATTTTGACCTCATAGATGTTTCTTCAGAAATGAATGTGAAGTGGATATGAAGTGCACCACTCCTGGGGGTACTACAAATTTATATTTATTGCTGTGCATTGTATTTCACTGTTTGTCCCCTGATTTTACTAACAGCAAGGAAGGTATGGCAAAGGTTAGCAGGATCGGGATTAATAACCCTGTTTCTCCCCTCTTGATAGGAGTGGACTGGTCCTGCTTCCTGCCAGGAGGGGGAATTCCTGTGTAGCTACAGGGTGGAGAGGATACAGCCTGCAGTGCTCCTACTCCTATTGTAGAATTCCCCTTCTCCAGAGAGAACTATTACTAGATTGCCTAAAGTCATGCCTTGAGAGAATAAAGACAGCAGAGGAAACTGCTACAGTATATTGAGCTTTGACAGACCCTGCTGTTAAGTGAGGGAATACAGCTAAAGACACCCTCATCACTAAACAACCACTAGGCCTGTATAACCCAAGTGCGGAATTGCCACCAGCCAACCTGCCTCTAAATCCTTGCTGGTGCCAGAGAAGTATTGCACTAAAGCCTGCTGCTAATGTATATATTTTCAGGTTCTACGTTGCACTTAGTAAAAAAGGACTTTGTTACGTTGAGTTCTGTCCTCATTCTTGAGTGCTATAACTCGCAACAGACTGCGACGGACCCAAAGAAGCAACGGCCCGAGGTAGAACACTGTGACACATCTACAACACTACATCAGAGCCACTGTCACTCCCATCCTCTACGTTGGCTCCCACAGGGGCTTGCTGCAGATAGTGAAAAATTAAAATGTCGATTCTTCCACAGACATTCCAGTCCCAATATGTTGTGCCCAACTTGTGCCACTGTAAAAAGTTAGCTCTCTAATTATTAATGGGGGGGGGGGGGGAGTGTCCATGCACAGTCTACACTGGCAGCACTGATTGGGTAGTTTCAGACTGTGCAGAGACACCTCCAACTGGTAAGGCCCAAATATACTTCATTGCTAACTACTGGCAATCCATTTATAAACTTCTAGGAATGTAGGAATAATAGAGGAATAGTACAACAAAAAGTTATAAGAATAGACTTTCCAGAATCATTATTACATAAAGAATGCAAATAATAACTAAAACAGACATGTCAGTAGAAGTGACAGGTCTCTTTAAAAAGGGCTTTGCAGGGGTCTTATCTGATCAGTGGGGGTCCAACACCAGACACTGCCGCCGATCAGGTGTTTGAAGAGGAGTCTGCACTCCATGCAAGTGCTAGTTCCTCTTCATTACACTGCCCGTCTTCTCAGAAGCAAGTGTAATTACAAGGACTCCCTCCAGTCACTGGAATGGAGAGAGTTCTTGTAATTACACTAAGCCGTTGCTACAGGGGAGACGACGTATAGTGTAATGAAGCAGCACTCGTGTGGAGCAACACCTCCTCTTCAAATAGCTGTTCAGAGAGGGGACCGGGTGTCGGAGCCCCGCCAATCAGATATTGATGACCTATCATAAGGATAAGTCATCAATAGAAAACCCCTGCACAACCTGTTTAAAAACAGTTTATCCACAGGAAAAAAAACTGCCCTACACCACCATAAATAATAGCATTACACACTGCTGGCACTACTGTATGTTGGAGGGGGTAACTGGTATCATTTGTATGGCGCATACTATTAATGCCTGCCATAATAGGGACACTCTGGCTTAATGTGTGTGTTATTTGTGTACTGTATAGCAGAACCATTACTACATTTGAATAAGTGTACAATATGGCAGTAACATCTTCTTCCACTGTATAGTGACATTATTTACTTTACAACAATGGGATTAACAGGGATTAACAGGCGGAGCTGCATATTTTTTGAAGAAAAAAAAAACAGACAAGTCCCTTGTACAATTTTGTGTCAGTTAAAAACTGGTTAATAAAGCAATGTTTTAGCCATTTTCCGTGTTCTGGGGCTGATTCACCACTTCCCTCAGGAACAGGAAGGAAGGTTTTGCACCTAGTTATGAGCTTAAGTTGTTAGCAGTTGCTGTCATCTTTGTTATTTGGGAGCTGTTTTCAGGAGGGGGTGATCTGGAAGTCACTTGGTCAGACAATGGTTGGCCTGACACTTCCCCATGATGCCATGCTTCCAGCTATTGTTCCCGCAGTCTGTTCCATCCTCTCAGCCCCGTGTGAGTGTCGGAGCCTCGATTCCTGAGTTTGTGGCTCGGGCTGAAAGATACTCGCACTGAGGTAAGCAGCAGAGGACCGGGCACACACACTCCAGGAAGGATATGCTCCAAATGTGCCCGGTGATAAAGAGACACAGGTTCAGGAAAATATTACCTTCATACAACTGTGCATACTGGGGGAATCCTGCAGCCCGCAACCAGTCACAAGCCTTCTTGGCCTCAATGTCTGTAATAAAAGAATAAAAAACACTAATATTAATTATGTTCCCATACAGTCTGCATTCTAATCCAGTAAAACAAAGTTTTATTATCATATTTAGTCAAATCTGAACAGATTGGAAATTCTAAAATGAGGCACAGAAACGCTTGTGGGTAAATTCATACACAGCAGATTTGTTGCAGGAGCCTCTGTGACTGAAAATCTTTCCCATGCATCTGAATGGGATTGCTCTGTGGTAAACTCATGGCTGCATTCAGATGAATTGGACTGTTGCAGACGTTTCTACAACAAGCCTGCCATGTGCAGTTCATAGTGGTCATACATTCTATGCAGACATTTTCTAGGCATTTCTTTTTCTGGAAAAAGGGGTGACAACCAATGTAGAGGACACAAAAAGGTCCCCCCCCCCTGCTTTTACTGATCTCTGGCATAACCATGAGAAGATTGGGTGTTCACAACTCTGGGAAAGTTGGGTGACAAGCATGGTGGAATTGCAATGGTAGCCATGTTGACTTCCAGGACATAAAAAAAAACGAACAAACTGCTGGACAGACTTATTGCACTGAAAATATCTTTCTATGCACTGAGTGGTGGCACATGTCTCATAGTCCACAATATTTATTTAGTTTATGCAGTTATATAGCGCTACTATATTCCGCATCAAGCTGTCCCCATCGGGGCTCACAATCGAAGTTCCCTATCAGTATGTCTTTGGACTGTGGCAGGAAACCGGAGTACCCGGAGAAAACCCACACAAACACGGGGAGAATGACAATACACATTTATTACAACCGCTCTTTACAGACACAGTCGAGGAGAAGTCTAGCGTCAGTCAATTTGCTTATCATTCTTAGAACCCATTGTGATTCTCCCGCTCCGGCACGTTTCTAGAGCTCCCCCTCCCCTACACTCTGCTAAATAGTTTCCACTGCCAAATATTTTCCAGCAGGAGCTGAGAGAAGACCTTTACAACCGTCCTCTCATTTTTAGATCATCACTTTAAAGCATGTCGCAGGGCGAGATGCCCCCTGCACTATAACTGGATGTACATGCCTCAGCCGTAGTAGAAGGTAAACTTAACCAATGTAGCAAACTAATGACCATGAATGACACATATTTCGGAAATGAATCACCTCTAGCTAGAACCCTAAGGCTGTAAAGCCATTAGACCCTACTACTGAGTCATTTGTAAGAATGTTGTCAGTAGGCTATCATTACACTGGTGCATTTCCTATGTCAGCAATGCATGAATGTTACCCTGTAACTGAATATGCATAAATCACTACATGCAAGTCAGGTCAGACACTGGTGAACATGACTTCATTACTGAGCCAAGACTAGACCTAGCATGCATCAAGTGTCCATGTCCTTCACGAGTCTAGTTCACATGGTAAGCCTCTAGAGTCACTGAGGCATACTAGTTGTGTCAATGTTCCTGCAGCAAGCCTCAAACAGCTTTAAGAGATACCTCAGCAGAGGCCAGGCACCAAGAAATGATCTTTACTGAGCCATAATAGTTGTAATGTTCCTGCAGCAAGCCTCTCACAGCTTTATGAGATACCTCAGCAGAGGCTGGGCACATTTTCTTCACTGAAATGTATATGAAAAAACAACTGCAACAGCACTAAGGCCCTGACCAGGTTGCACAGCATAACAAGAATTGCTTTAGAGGCCGGAATATATGTTTGTGACATTTATTATAAAGCAGAGAACGTTGTTGCATATAAATGTAATATACTAGACTATATAATGACTTTAATAAAGCAACCCTCTCTAACTAGCATATAAAAACATTTCATGGGCTGGAGCACCTCTGAGAACCAACCATGGAAACCATTTCTTGGAGATTTTGACTGGTAATAATACCAAACACAGGGGCATGCAGTGCAACATTCAAAAAAGCAAAAAAAAAAAAAAAAACTTTTTTTGACCCCTTAAAAAATAAGGTATTCATCACAAAGGTATTCCTAAGGTTTAAGACCATTCATTTTGCTGTACATCTAAAAAAGGCCAAAACCTTTACCACATGGCCCAAGCCCGGGCCTAAGCACAATAAATGTTTAAGTCTCTAGTTTTAAATGGTGGCCCTGACCTCCTTCTTCTCTTGCATTGCCAAGGATCAAACACAAGGAGTGAACATGTGAAGCTGTATATTAAAAACATGTGCAATTTCTTGTAACATCCCACCCCCCACCTGACATTTTATTCTTTTAAAAGAGATTTTTTTTCCCTCAGATGTCCAGACACAACCCTTGTACATTGCCTCCTACAAAGCTAATATAACATGTTAACTCCTAACACTAAAGTGATGGAGACTGAGGCACTAATAGAGATTCTGATTGGGTGTGATTTATATACTAGTTTTATTAGAACCAGACGCCATATTTCTGTAAAGACCCATTTCATGGCCCTGATTTATCATGTCCTCACTCCACAATTCTGGCTTCAAAAAGTTGCAAAATATAGATTCACGGGCAAATTATCGGTAATGAGCATTCACGGGAATGAGCATTACGCAAGAAAGTTCATCCCCAAAAATTTGTCCATGTCAATCCACCTTTAGGTTTAAGGACAAAACAAATTTAACAAACGTGACATTTGATAAATGTAGAATAAAGTACTCCAACAACGAAAGCAAAACCGACTTCCCCTCATGGTAAATTCACCCCTTTGTCTTTTTCCCCTGGTTACAGGAAAGAAGTCCTGTTTCATAAATCTGTCTGGCTTGAAGAGGACCTCTCACCACTCCTGACATTACTGTTTTAATAGCTTCATGCATTCCCCATGTAATAACAAGTCTGGAACATCTATTCTTATGTCTGTATGTTGTGCCATTCCTTTATTATTTGCACTAGACGTTATAAATGAATTGCTATTTGCCTTCAGTAAGGGAACAGAGGGGAGGTAACAAGCTGGGGGTGTGTATCTGCACAGTCTGAACATGACAGCACTGATTGGATAGAGTCAGTCTGTGCAGGTACACACCCCCAACTAGCCACCTCCCCTCTGTTCCTTTACTGAAGACAAATAGCAATTCATTCATAACTTCTAGTGCAAATAATAAAGGAATGGCACAACATAGAGACATAAGAATAGATGTTCCAGAATTGTTAGTACGTGGGGAATGCATGGAGCTATTAAAACAGGCATGTCAGGAGTGGTGAAAGGTCCTCTTTAACATACTTTTTCTGTGTCCCTTTTTTCTTATTTTTAAATGGCCACATTCCACAAACATATCTAAATCCTGGCTAAACGGGACGATAGTTTCTATGAAAATACAAAACTGAACCAACACAACCTCACAAGATACCACCAGTCAGGACCAGCTTCTATAAACTGCATTATAAAAAGCAGACGTTCTGTATCTGTGAGGAGTGGAGCATCCCTTGAGGCAATACCTGCTCGGTCCTCAGAGGAAATGACTGCGTGGCAAAAATTTTGGTCACAGGGTAGCAGTTTGTCTCAAGGCCAATAACCACAAAGTAAAAAGGCACATGGTATACTGCAAACTGTGGCATATCTGGAGCAATTACAGGTGAAGCACACTGCTTTTGTGTGCTTCAGCTCTACTTACTGGGCATGAAACGGGAATTTGTTGGCATACAGCATGCCCTGTGGTTTTCAGCCATCTGGCACACTACCACTCACAGTTGTAATAAAAAAAAAAAAAAAACAACAAACAACAACCTGAAGCAGCATTCACATGACCATACGCAAAACACAGACACTTGCCATGCACACTCTACATCAACGTGCAGATACGTAAGATTCGGCAAAAGTCCTTTCTTTTGCAGTGCAGAGACACTGACCCAGAAGCACAAGGAATAACTTGTGTGTTTGTGTGCTTCTAGGTCCATGCTTGTGTTTTGCAGTTTAATGTCCTTAACATGCCCATCACACTTTCATGTTAATAGGGTGCCCCTACGTGTTTAGGCTTTTTGATGCAGTTTTTGAAACCAAAAATCAGGCTTGAATCACAACAGTTTTCAATCCACTCTTGGTTCTGGCTTCAAAACTACATTAAAAAAACCTTAACGTGTGGCAGCACCCTAGGGGTCCCTACACATACACAAATTTGGCCCTGCATTTTTTGGTCACTGAAAAAAATAAAAATCACCGTAGAAATTGCTTGCATTTTTCCATACCACTAGTGGTTTTTGTTGGTGTTTTTCATAAAGGCAATGTTTGGATGATTTTGAAAAAATGCCAAAGCCTCAACATGCTGCATTTTGAAAACAACACCAGGATTAGAAAAAAATCATCATTCCCCATCCACTTGTTTTTGGCTTTAAAAAGTTGCAACTCTACTGGATTTGTGACTTTTCTAGTCACAACTGGCATTTTACACTGCCCTCGACAGTTTTCCAAAAAGGAGCGTGGTGAGGGAAGAGTGTGGCGGGCCCATCAGTCCCGACTCGTTCATCATCATTTATGCCAGAAACTTGCGTAAATAATGACTGAACTCTACTGCAGCTCCGAGCTGCTGCAGATATCTTTCCAGCAACCTGTGTCTCGTCATAAATTACATGCCTCTGGCAGAGCAGGCTCCATCTAGACCGGTGTAGCAGATGCTGGTCTTGATAAATCATATTATCAAATGTGAAGTCTTTCATAAAAGGCCTCTTTTCAGGAAAGAGCTAATTTGTCTTATGGCCCACTGGTTCAAACCTTGGCAATGTGAGGTCACGTCTATTTGTAAATGCTAAAATCAGGATCAAACCATCAAAAAGAACAAAGAGCAGATAGGTCACAATGTCTTTATACAGAAGCCACACACCTGGATATTTACCTGGCCGGGCAGTCTTGTGAAGGAAAGAAGGACAAGGTCTATTCTGTGAAAAAAAGTGTAACTATGTACTTTATGTATGAAAATGGCCCTCAGTCCCTGCTTTCATATGTAACCAGTACAGGCATGGCGACACATTGTCCTTGTCACACTATACACCCACTTCATCCCAGGCTCTGCAATCTGGAATGAGTTATGTCACCGTCATGCGATTTGGACTGTATTATACTTTCGGCTGACTAATCCATATTACAGCCACAACCTGCAGACCCCTTACAGCTCCAAGTTCACTAAAATTGTGAGGGTCAGGTAAGGAAGATATCATGTATACTGCAATAGAAGTAATCAGGAAACCTTGCTTGACATCTACTGGAGCACAGGAACTCACTCTGTGGCACTGCTGTGTTAAGGAGTCAAATTTGCTATAAATTCAACTACTGCTCAAGCTAAAAAGCAAAAGTCATTACTCAGCCCTGGTCTAAAACAAAGTGTGACATGGATATGAACTCAGCCAGTACTCAGGGATTCCTCTTACAGATGCCCTGCAGTTACCAGACTCAAAGTACAGAGACACATGTCCCCCTCTTGCCAGGGATCAGGTCCATATCTAATAATCTGAATGAAACGTCACCTGGCTTCTAGAGATGAGCGAGCACTAAAATGCTCGGGTGCTCGTTATTCGAGTCGAACTTTTCCAGATGCTCGGGTGCTCGTTTCGAGTAACGAACCCCATTGAAGTCAATGGGAGACTCGAGCATTTTTTGCAGGGGACCAAGGCTCTGCCTAGGGAAGGCTGGGTGAAAACCTGGAAACCTCAGAAAATGATGGAAACACCACGGAAATGGACAGGAAACAGCAGGGGCAGCATGCATGGATGCCTCTGAGGCTGCCTAATCCCACCATTACCCCAAATTATCAGGCAACAGCCTGGTGGTTATCCTCATGGCAATTGTGCTCACCCAGACCAAGAAAGGCGAGGCAAATACCCATCACATGTTAGGGAAGCACCCAACTAGGTGCAACGAAGGTCCATCACCGCCTGCAAGTGACACCACTGCTCATGCTGGCACTGCAGCTGAAATCAAGTTTAGTATCTGTTCTTATCAGGTTCGATTCCCGTCTTTTGCAGGAGAAGATCTAAAAAAAAAAAAATCAGTACTATATCTAATACGTCCCCCTACCTGGGTAAATTGTTTGGAGAGAGGGCCTGTAGGTGGGGGGGGAAGGAGGTTTCGCTGGAAGAGCCAGAGGAGTGCCCCCTGGGCTAGCGTGTGTGGTGGTGACAACAGCCGGGTGTAGTTAGAATGACGACGCAGGACCCCAACTTAAAAATTTAGCATCAACCGGTACAATTGTCAATTATGAGCTCGATCAAGTGTGGCATGACTTTTAAATGGATATTGCATGTGGTCACGTACTCCCTGGAACCCCATAGTCACCCCTTCCCTGATGTGCTAGCCCAGAACATTCTCTTCCCCAATTCGCAAGACCTTTTGCTGTTTCCGTGTGCTGACAGTGGGGATTTACCAGTGTTGTCTGAGGAGGTGGTGGACAATGGCGAGACACAGGTGTCGGGGGGTGAGGTAGTTGTATGGGAAGCAAGTTACAGTGGGGACTCCTTGGGGGGACTTTCTCATGATGGGACAGATTCAACTTGGGTGGATCAGGCACAGGAACAGATCAATTTTTTTTGTGTTTATTTAACTTTTATTTAGCAAAAATAACCAGAGATATTTATTCGTTATCTTCTCTGCGCAGTCTGGCGTTGGGGTTCGTCACTTTGATGGCGAGCTGTGCCGCTCTCTCCACAATGGTCTTTAGGTTCTTAGATGGAGACGTTGTCGGCGATTTCAGCACAGAAGGACTTGTTGCTTATCAACAGAACCTGGACCTCCTTGACATTGTGGACCAGGAACTTGCGGGTGGACCAGGAATTTGCGGAACCCTGTGGGCAGCATGTGTTTGGTCTTCTACTTGCTACCGTATCCAATGTTGGGCAATATAGATACGCAGGTAATATTATTTTTCACACCTATCCCAAAAATAAAATTTACGCAGTTTGCGCAAATAAAACTGGAAACTGGAACTGGAGAGAGGGCCTGTAGGTGGACCTCCGGAAAAATTTTTGGACAGAGGGCCTGTAGGTGGACCTCCGGAAAAATTGTTTGGACAGAGGGCCTGTAGGTGGACCTCCGGAAAAATTGTGGTAAAAGAGTGCCAGTTGGACCTCTAAAAAAATGGCGTTTTTTGGGTCAGCGTTAGGCAAAGACGATATGGAGGAGGAGTAGGAGGAGTAGAGAAGAGGAATCGGATACATAAGTAATGTTAATCTTTAGCTGCTTTCCCCCAGAGGAGATTTGAATTACGGTGAAATCCAGGCTTTGTTCATTTTAATAAGCGTCAGCCTGTCAGTTGACAGGCGTGTACGCTTATCGGTGATGATGCCACCAGCTGCACTGAATACCCGCTCTGACAGCACGCTAGCGGCAGGGCAGGCCAGCACCTCCAAGGCGTACAGCGCCAGTTCGGGCCACGTGTCCAGCTTTGAAACCCAGTAGTTGTATGGAGCAGAGTGATCGCTACGGACGTTGGTATGGTCAGCTAGGTACTCCCTCACCATCTTCCTGTACAGCTCCCCCCTACTCTGCCTAGACTGGGGACAGGTGACAGTGTCTTGCTGGGGTGACATAAAAGTGGCAAAGGCCTTGGAGAGCGTTCCCCTGCCAGTGCTGGACAAGCTGCCTGCTCGCCTCCTCTCCCCCGCTACTTGGCACACAGAACCATGCCCTCTGCCGCTAGCGGCGTCAGATGGGAAGAATTGTTTCAGCTTGTGCACCAGGGCCTGTTGATATCTATTCACTCTCATACTCCTTTCCTCTGCAGGGATGAGAGTGGAAAGGTTCTGCTTGTACCGTGGGTCCAGGAGAGTGAACACCCAGTAATCGGTGTTTGAAAAAATTCTTCTAACGCGAGGGTCACGGGATAGGCAGCCTAACATGAAGTCTGCCATGTGCGCCAGAGTCCCAACACGCAAGAATTCCCTCTCCTCACTGGCCTGACTCTCCATTTCCTCCTCCTCCTCCTCCTCCTCCAAGTCCTCCTCTTCAGCCCATACACGCTCAAGAGTTAAGGACTGAGCACTGGTACCCCCTCTACTGTCTCGCCGACATTCTCCTCGTCTTCCTCCTCATCCTCATTCCCCTCCTCCGATACGCGCTGAGAAACAGACGTATCTTCCTCCACCGTCTCTTGTGACAAGCGCAAAGCATCCGACTTGATGCTGAGCAGTGAGTTTTTCAACAGGCAAAGCAGCGGGATGGTGAGGCTGATAATGGCGGCATCGCCGCTGACCATCTGTGTTGACTCCTCAAAGTTGCTCAACACCTGGCAGATATCAGACATCCACGTCCACTCCTCATTGTAGACTTGAGGAATCTGGCTGACCTGACTACCAGTTCTGGTGGAAGTTGACATCCGGCAGTCTACAATCGCTCTGCGCTGCTGGTAAACTCTGGATAACATGTTTAATGTCGAATTCCATCTCATGGGCACGTCGCACAACAGTCGGTTAGCGGGCAGTTGTAGGCGGCGCTGCACTGCCCTGAGAGTGGCAGCATCTGTGCTCGACTTGCGGAAATGCGCACAGATGCGGCGCACCTTGGTGAGCAAATCAGACAGATTGGGGTATGTCTTGAGGAACCGCTGAACTATGAGATTGAACACGTGGGCCAGGCATGGCACATGTGTCAGTCTGCCGAGTTGCAGAGCCGCCACCAGGTTACGCCCGTTGTCACACACAACCATGCCTGGCTTGAGGTTCAGCGGTGCCAGCCACAGATCGGTCTGCGCCGTGATGCCCTGTAACAGCTCTTGGGCGGTGTGCCTTTTGTCACCTAAGCTCAACAGTTTGAGCACCGCCTGCTGGCGCTTACCCACGGCACTGCTGCTGCGCCTAGAGCTACCGACTGAAGACGCCGTGCCCATGGATGGTAATTCGGTGGAGGAGGAGGGGTCGGAGGAGGAGGAGGCATAGTAGGAGGCATTGCGAGGTAGGCCCCGCAATCCTCGGTGTGGGCAGTACATGAGCGGCCCCAGGGTCAGACTCGGTCCCAGCCTCCACCAAGTTAACCCAATGTGCCGTGAGATGTAGTGTCCCTGCCCGCCAGCACTTGTCCACGTGTCCGTGGTTAGGTGGACCTTCTCAGAAAAAGCGTTGGTCAGGGCACGGATGATGTTCTCTGACACGTGCTGGTGTAGGGCTGGGACGGCACATCGGGAAAAATAGTGGCGGCTGGGGACGGAATACCGAGGGGCAGCCACCGCCATGAGATTGCGAAAGGCCTCGGTCTCTACCAGCCTATAGGACAGCATCTCCAGGCTAAGCAATTTGGAGAAGTGGACGTTGAGGGCTTGGGCATGTGGGTGGATGGAACTGTATTTCCTCTTGCGCTCCAGCGTCTGCTGTAAAGACAGCTGAACGCTGCGCTGGGACACATTGGTGGACACTGTGGAGGATTGTGGAGGCGAAGGTGTAGTTTTCCGGCGGGAGGCGCTCGTTCGAGCAGCGAACACTTACGAGTACCCTAATACTCGAACGAGCACCCAGCTCGGACGAGCATGCTCGCTCATCTCTTCTGGCTTCTGAATCGTAAGGCTGGCTTCACGTGTAACATAGTTTAGTAACATAGTTTATAAAGCCGAAAAAAGACATCTGTCCATCCAGTTCGGCCTGTTATCCTGCAAGTTGATCCAGAGGAAGGCAAAAAACCCCTGTGAGGGAGAAGCCAATATTCCTCATTTTAAGGGGAAAAATTCCTTCCCGACCAGAGGTCGCGCTACGTTTTTTTCAGAAGAGTAAAAATACTCCTCTGACCATTTTTGAGGAGTATTTTTACCCGAGGAGGAGTACGAAATCTGCGGTAATTAAAATACATAATACGCAGGCCTGCACTTGCTCACATCTGTGTTGGAGGCTGCATTTGGAGCCTCTGTTGCAGATTCTGTTGAAAGACCAGACAAAAAAGCCTTGTATGCAGGAGTTTTGTGTCTGGTAAAAAGACAGATCGCAAATGGAAACTGAACGGATCCCATTGTAGTCGGTGGAGTCTGTTCAGCTACCCTGTAGGGTGACAGAAGGAGGGGGAGCAGGGTCACTAGTGGGGCGACAGGGGGAGCAGGGTCACTAGTGGGGCGACAGGGGGAGCAGGGTCACTAGTGGGGCGACAGGGGGAGCAGGGTCACTAGTGGGGCGACAGGGGGAGCAGGGTCACTAGTGGGGCGACAGGGGGAGCAGGGTCACTAGAGGGGGGAGGGCTGGGTTATTAGTGGGGTGACAGGAGGAGGGGGAGCAGAGAACTGGGAGACTGGACAGAACCATGGTTGGGGGAGGGGGAAAATCACTCACTTGAAGATGGACAGCTTTTCACTGCCACAACTCTCCTATCCCTCTCCACCTGAGGGACACAGGCCGGAGGCAGCTCTTCTCCCAGGCAACAGTGACATCAGTCCGCGGCCCTTTACCTCTCCAGCCGCACTGTTTTGTTCCCCAGGGTCCATGCTATGCGCGCTCTCCTTCCAGCCTCGGGAGCAGGCCCCTCCTCCTTACAGCTCTCTCCGGCTTCCTCTGCCTCACCCGACCTGTCTTGCTCTGGCGCACCAATAACAAAGCTCCTTGCTGTAAGGAGCTTTGTTATTGGTTATTTCAGGCACAGGCAGCATTGCTGTGCTGCCTGTGCCGTTCACAGCGCTCACTGCGCTGATGAAAAACTGAGAAAAGTCTTAGGCGTAGTGGTACGCCTTAGACTTTTTTCAGGGAGTAAAATTGCCTAAAAACGCGTCTATGACGCATTTTTATGCGTTATTGCGACCTCTGTTCCCGACTCCAATCAGGCAATCAGAATTACTCCCTGGATCAACAACCTATCTAACAACCTATGTAACAATTTTTGTCAGCCACATGCTAAATACATGTGACATGCTGAAACTTTAGTGTCATCCAGTGCATGTATTGAACCAACTCATACACCCGCATTCACCCAGCTGAGGTTCTTTCAGCCTCCTTTGGGCCAGCATTCATTAGGGATAGGGTTTTTCACGGTATGGAACAGCACTGCAGACAGGACTGTTCCATACAGAGGCGTCCAATAAGAAAGTATTCCAAACAGTATAACTTTTATTTGTTCCTTTGTTTGTCAACATGCAATGTCAGTGTCACCCATTAAACTGACATCAACAACATATAAATCAGTAAATCCTCCTGATGGAAACCTGGGAAGCCACTGCAGACACAGTGTGAAAACATCCTTATATTGGCCTACCAACCAGGCATCTGAACAGGCTAAATATAAAAACAGAGAAACATTATATGTCCAGCCATGATGGAAATACAATTTTAAAATGGAGGAGTTCACGTGTCAGCTATTATTGTAAAAAGGAAAGCAATAAGTCCGGAAGGGAACACATCAAATCACCCTCAAACTACTTGGTCAAGGCCAGGCTCATTTATAATGTGTTTTTCTAGTATTTATGTGCAGATAAATGTTGTGATCACTGCTTCTGAAGGAAAGTTCATGTTGTTGCTCCTAGTGTTAATGATATTTCAGGACTTATAATCGTAAAGAGAGGGGAGAGCCGCCATAAGGGAATTTCAGAATAGGAGGAAAAGGAAGCTTCCTCCCAGCCTGTATTGTACTTGACGGAACTGCATTCCAAACTATGATGACTGCCGAAAGTAAAGGAGAGGGTTAATGAACAGCAAATGAACAGTCATTTTTACTCAAGACTGTAAAGTTAGGTTGCATACAAAAGGTGGATCTACACAGGAGAATAACCTAGCGTTACAGTAGGCATTGCAGGATATACAATACACTCATTGACAAAAAAATAAATATATATATAATGCACCCAGATACAAATGTTGGATTGTTGCATGGAGTTACGTCTCAGGCAGTCATGTAAATGATTACAAGTGTAGTCAGTAGCGATGAGCGAGCCGGAGCGGCAAGATTCGGGATTCGCACGAATCTTGCCCGCTTCGGCTCGGCATCCCGAGGCAGCGCGGATTCGTGAAGATTCGTGAGTCACTGCCAATTTGAAATGCCCGGTTTTTTCAGCCAATCAGCATCAAAGGGAAGCCTGTGGGAACGCCTGCTGTGATGTAACAGCCCCTATACCTCCCTAGCAGTGATTGGCTGGCAGTGACATGTGACCTAAATTTACACAAGGTAGGGACCTGCAGCATCAGCCTCAGGCCTCATTCACACGTCCGCAAAAATCGTCCGCATCCGATCCGCAATTTGCCAGGTGCGGACCCATTCACAGTCAATGGGGCCGCAAAAGATGCGGACGGCACACTGTGTGCTGTCCGCATCCGCACTTCCGTTCCGTGGGTCCGGAAAAAAATAGAACATGTCCTATTCTTGTCCGGATCCACGGACAGGAAAAGGCATTTCTATCATGTGCGTTCTGCAAATTGCGGACTGCACATGGGCCGCTGTCCGTGTTTTGCGGATCCGCAAAACACGGACAACACCAAACGGATGTCTGAATGAGCCCTTAGGGAGCCTCAGAGGCAGGGGCGTTGCTAGGGTCTCAAAAGATCCGGGGCCCAAGCCCCAATGAATATGGTGCAATTCTCTATGTCGACCCTCGCCCCAATCCTACTATACAGCAGCACATACCTCACATCCAGGGCCTCCCGGGTGACTTCTCCTCTGATGTAGATCTTCTCCACTTGGTCCAGACAACTTCTCTCAGCCGCTCCTCATCTCTGCAGAATGTGACACACAGACCTCTTAGCTTCCCCACATTTCTATCATCATCCCCCAACCTGGAGTCCCCACAGTCTTATGCTGCTGCTCACTGTGCCCCCAAAACCTCCAGATACTATCCTGGAGAAATAATACTGCCCCATAGTAATAGTCCTACCAGTAGTAAACGGCACCCTACAGTGACCCCAGCACTGATAATGCTCCCCAAGATTGTCCCCATTACTAGAAGAGTCCTCCAGTATTAATAATGCCATCACAGAGCCTCCAGTAGTAATAAGGCCCCCTATTGTTCCCCCATTGGTAATCAAGCTCTCTACAGACCCTTCAGTAGTAATAATTCCCCCCATAGTGCTCTTAGTAGAAATAAGGCGGATCTATAAGACACTCCTATAGAGCCCCCAGTAGTAATAAGAACGCCTAATGTGCCCTGGATTTATAATAGCCCTACAGTGCCCCCAGTATTTATATCGCTCCCCCTACTGTTATAATGCTCACCCTGAAGTGCCAGCTGTAGTTATATTCCTCCCTTTAGTGTCCTCAGAAATTATAATTCCTCAGCCCCTCCACCATACAGTCCCATGTAAATAAAGCTATGTCCCTCCTATGTAAATAACATCACACCATCTCTCCAGCCCCCTCCAAATACAGTCCCATGTAAATAACATAATTCCCATAGCCGTCATCAACATACAGTCCTATGTAAATATCACTCCCTCCGACAGCCACCTTCAACATACAGTCCCATGTAAATAACATCACTTCCTTCCCACATCCACCTCCAACATGCAGTCCCATGTAAATAACATCACTCCACGCCACAGTCCAATGTAAATAAGGCTACTTTCACACCAGCGTTTTTGCTGGATCCGTCATGATAACACAACCGTCTGCATCAGTTCTGAACGGATCCGGCTGTATTATCTTTTAAATAGCCAGTTTTGATCAGTTTCTTCATGCGGACACCAAAACACAGCAAGCAGCGTTATAGTGTCCTCCTCCAAAACGGAATGGAGACTAAACTGAAGCAAAACTGATGCATTCTGAACGGATCCTTTTCCATTCAGAATGCATTAGGGAAAAACTGATCAGTTTAGGACCGTTTGTGAGAGCCTGTGACGGATCTCACCAACGGATCCTTACAACGCAAGTGTGAAAGTAGCCTAAGGCTAGTTTCACACCTGCGGCAGGGGACTACGGCAGGCTGTTCTGGTGGGTGAACAGCCCGCCAGATCCATGCTGCAGCAGGTGCACGTGTGGGGCCAGAATTACGCTCCTGCCCCATTCACTGTAATGGGGGCGGGCCACAGATCCAGCCACAGCATGGCAAACCCTGCCGAGAGGCGGCTAGAACAAAAGTACAACATGCTGTGCTTTTGTTCTGGCCGCCTTGCGGCAGGAGTTGCCATGCTGCGGCCGGATCCATGGCCCGCCCCGATTACAGTGAATGGGGCAGGAGCGTAGTTCTGGCCCCACACGTGTACCAGCGGCAGCATGGATCCTAACAGCCTGCCGGAGTCCCATGCCGCAGGTGTGAAAGAACCCTAACAGAACCCTGCCCAAGTCACCTCCAACACACAGTCCCATGATAACATCCCTCCCTTCTGCCCTAACATACAGTCCCAGTTAAATAACCACAACTCCCAGCATCCCTCTGCTTCTCCCTTCACTTACCTCTTCTGATATAGCAGTGCTCACTGCAACTTCTTCCCCACAATTCTCCTCTTCAGTTTAGAAGACCTTAGAAGGGGAAAGGACCTGTGATGATGTCACAGTCATGTGACCAGTGCAGGATTGGACCGCACTGATCACATGACCTGTGATGTCATCATAGGTCCTACATATCTTGCAGTCTATTGTGTTTGTCTAACAGGCAGGACATTCGGGGCCTGGGAGAAAACATCAGGGGCCCAGGCCCTGAATGTTTTAGCCTAGCAACGCCCCTGCTCAGAGGCATCCCTACATGCTGCCCCTGGTGTTTCCTATGCATTTCCAAGGTGTTTCCATGATTTTCTGAGGTTTTCACATGTTGGGGCAAACTTGACTGTGCAGAACCTTTGGCCCCTGCAAAAAGATTCGGGTCTCCCATAGACTTTAATGGGATTCGTGATTCGGCCCGAATCCACGAATCCCGCGGTTGGATTCGGACTGAATCCCCGAATCTTTTAGGATTTGCTCATCTCTAGTAGTCAGGTTAGACACTGTGTTTTGCCACAGAGGCTACTTTTGGGTAGTGTAGCTCTTGGTGAGAGGTTGCTAACTGCTAGACATGCTTCTATGATGGAATGGAAGAGATTTTGCCAAGTTCATGGACTTCAAAATGAGGCACCCGATTGGACTAAGAGAATCAAGATGGTTGTTTTAACAAATCACCCACCATCTAGGCCGTTTTGATCTATCTGTTAAGAGGTGTTGGGAGCAGTAGTTATTGGAGGGCATGCACACACGGAGAACAGGCCGCGGAATGACCAGACAAACCACCAATAGCCGACGAGCAGCTCCAACAGTTTTGTTATCCACCATCCAGATACCTTCATAACACTTCCTCTGTCTCTGGCCAGACCATACCCACTCGCTTAGCAGAAGGAAATTTGGGGGCATGACACTCATTACGTGTCCTGCAATTGACAGCCAACCACCACCACTGTCTTTGTTGGCACCTGCTACAGACTGGAATTATATAGTCTTTAGTGACCAATACAGGTTCTGTTTGGGATCCCATGACAGTCGGGCCTTGTCGTGAGTGCTACAATCCTGCTTTTGGAGTGACAACACTGCCAAAACTGTCTGCGTGAAGATCTGGGGACACGAACAGCTCAGCAATATGTGTCAGACATTCTGTGGCCACATGTGTTCCCTCTCCTGGAAGGATTTCAAAGCAGGATAATGCTTGTCCACACACAAGGATTTCCCAGGAATGTCTTTGCCAGATTGCAACACTACCTTGCCCTTCCAGATCACAAGATTTATCACCAATAGGGCATTTATTAGACCACCTGGGGCACCAGCTCCAGCAAATTACAAGTGTGCAGGATCTACAGGCCCAGCTACAATATCTGTGTGCAAATGTGCTGCAGGATACTGTACAGAACCTGTATGTTTCCATGCCATTTTTCCAAGTAAACTTATCCTTTTGCTCCAATATTGTAATCACTTACGTATATCATCACATTCTCGGTGATAAGATTAGAGTGCTGGTAACTGCACACTACTGCTTGTGATCTAATAATGGTCCTTTATGGGTCGGTACATTCTAATTTATGTGAACACAACCAAGATGAACCTAAAAATATGAGCCATACAATGCACTCATTCTCCATGAGGAAAGGGCACGCTATGAACTCATGAGCTCAACAGTACATGCTACTGTATGTTACTGGACAATTCTTCAGAGAACAGCATTCCTTATTCTTAGGTTAGAAAGTGCTTTTGTACACACCATAATTATCCTTGAATTCCAGAACAGCGTTTTAGCCGAAGCCTCCAATAATGAGAATTGTCAAGTACAATCAGTCTAAAGTAGGGAAAATTTCACCCTTGAACATCATTTAACAGCATACAAATATGATTTACAGAAAAAGTTGAGTAACATTATGTTATTTATCTTGCAAAGATCCAGGGTTTCTGCTGTAAGAGGTGTATGTGGCAACAAGCTTGCCAATCCTTTCTAATAGCAACCAGAAGAATCGTAGCAGTAACTCTAGAACATGGACTAGAACATGGGTTGTAACAGGATCAGATTGTACGGGTCAGAACTATCCTTTGATTGATGATAGAGAGAAAAGAGAAAACTTTGTGACCAAGTCTATATACACACACACACACACAACATATAATACATGGGTTGTGTATTGTAGTGCTTGTAGGGCGGTATTACATGGGTTGTGTACAGTATGAACTTTGAGATGGTTCAGATCAAACCTACACACTTCCCTGACAACCTAGCTTACAGAATTGTGGTGCCATACTGCATACAACAAATTAGATGATATAAAGATTAAACGGTAATTTCATACTTAGATTACAGTAGCAGTGTGACAGCAGCCAACATGGCTGCAGAGCTGGACTTAACATATAAAATATTCATATGTCCGTATTTCTGTGAATAGTAGTTTAGTGTTCACATTAGCTTACTGTTAAAGGCCAATGTCATACACTGTCATCGATGGCCGGCAAACAGTCTGCAGCTTCCCTGGCCTGTCGCCGGCTATAGAGGCCACTCATAGAAATACACACATTCCTGTTAATTTCATTAGCACACAATGAGAATGTGTAAAATTCTCATGATTTGCAGGGATTATGGCGGTCATTTATGTACAGATATACGCCACTTTTTGGCGTATATTTGTTGCAAAATCAAATCTAAGAATTTTTCATATTTTCCGTCGCAAAAGGGTGGGCCGGCAGGCCTGTCTCATTTATCATTTTCTTCACTTGTTTTAGGCGTAGAAAATGGTTTAAATCTACACCAGCAAGGAAGCTGCCATAGATTTAGACAAATGTAAAGTCTGCCTAAGTTATGTAAGGCCAGCTCCTAAACATAACTTAGGAGGATTAACCGCCAGAGCAGGAGGGACGATGACCGGCATCTAAATCGCCTGCTTTCATAAATGTCCCCCTATATGTCCAGAGCTCAGAGAAACAACTAAGGGCACTGATGGGCTCTGCGAGAGAGATGGAGGGAGAAGATTGTCTCCCAGGGATTGGCTCACCGCAGGGTAGAAGTCTCACAGCCAGAGACTTTTAAGGATTCTAAAATAATAACCTGATAGAGAGAAGTCTGATCTATAAGGTCTGGCCCCATTTCACACAATAGTGAATTACAAATGTATGGCATCTCTGTTCTCCACTGACAGCACATGTGCCCACTTATTTTAATGTGTTTATTGACACCATACCTCCCAAGTTATGGGAGCACACCACAGCAAATTATTTAGTACAAAGTGATGCCTTTAACTCCACCCACTGCATATCTATACATGTCTAATCATGCCCAGTCCCCTCAGTGGCCCTTTACAGTAGTTATGCCCACATTGTGCCCCCTTCACAGTAGTTATGCCACCATCGTGTCACTCACGATGCTAGGGAGGCTCGTCCCCCATAAAAGTTTTCATCCACGCACGAGGAGAAGCAGCGGCGGCCATGCGGGCTTCATAAACAATAACGGTGCTGGGGGCCCGGGCATATGGGGGGCATTTCTGGGGTTGGATAACTCCTTTAAGGACTCATGGGTACCATCTCCATTTCCGTTTTGATGCAGTGTTACAAGCTCTGTACATATGGAGTTGGCTGCTTTCAGAGTGTACGTTAAACTATTAAAATGTACATTATGCAGCGTAAGTGAAAAGGAATTTAAGAATCCCTTTTCACGTGTTGCTTTAATTAAGTCATACTCCTCTGCACCCATCAGAGCATATTATATAGTACATTGCATGAGGGCAAGACCAAGGCTATGCTCACATCTGTGTTACAGGCTCCCGTCACAGATTCCGTCATATTTGACAGGAAAAAAATTAGACCTTATTCCAGTCAAAACAACCAACCCCAAAGGACCACACTGTACGTCAATGCGCCAGACCTTACACTGTAGTGTAGTGTCCATTTAAAATGGACACCAGAACCCAGATGTGGAGGGAACCTTTATCCCTGCTTTTGTGTTGAATGGAGAGGTGAGAGTCATGCTATGAGGGTGTATGGTCACAGTGCATTTTTTGCCTATGATGTGTCCCTGAAATCAAAGAGCACAAAGTTTAGATCCTGCAGTATAAATCTCACTCGTGCAGGGTCATTTACTTTTTTTTTAGCAGATTTATATGTGAAAAGAGGTGAGGAAGAGGAGGCAAGAATGAACATTTCTTGTAGTGAAACACGCTGGAGCAGATATAGTATATGACAATACAAGCAGCTAAACAGTTATGAAGTGAACCATGCAGGACACGTCTTTATTTTGATCATTTTTTCTGACAGTTCTTTGCCTAAACATAATTTACAGTAAACCTTGTGTTCCCCAGTCTAAGCCATGCTGAGTTGAATCTTGTCTAAAAGCATACAAGCTACAAGGTGGTATACATAATGGTATGATGCAAATAGGCATTCCTGTAGCGCACATTGTGTCGCATGATTGCCACTTACACCATCACATGGCACAGTTTCTCCCATGTTCCATAGAATAAAAAAAAAATCTTCACAATTCTGGACACATTTAACAATTAAGAACACCTAGTATGTATTATTCATAAAATACCACACATTTAACACACTATTCATAAATACAGCAAAAAAGAAAAATGGCGAAGGCAAAATATTCTGGCGCTATGAATAAATCACCCCCACACATAAAGAACAAGGGACTGTGACACTGTATACAATGGTCCAGAGAAAAAGTCTGGAAAGTACCTGGTTACAAGAGTAGAAAGAAGGATATGTTCTTATTTTCCAAGCCATTTTCAGAGAACAGGTTTCTACAACTAAATAATAATAATAATAATCAATTTACAAGATCAATTTTATAACCAGCTACAAAAGTAGGACAAGGCACCCGTCTATGGCGTCATTCAATTTCAAGTACAGGGTGGATCATGAAAAAGTAGACCCCCTCCAATATCTCCAAATCAAACTGCCTAACGGTAAATCTGTCTTAGTTGTCCATAGCAACAGAGGTCAGCTTTCATTTATTCAGAGCCCTGTATAAACTGAAAGCTGAGCTCTGATTGGTTGCTATGGGCAACTAAGACTGATTTATTATTAATTTTGATAAAAGTGGCCTATTTTGTCAGAAAGATGGTGTTCTCCCTGGAACAGCGAATAGTGATTGTGGAAGGCTACGTGCGAAGCAGATTGATCAAGGAAATGCAAGAGACCTTTGCCGACAAGAACCCAGGAACAAAACCACCAGCTAAATGCTGTATTCAGAGTCTGGTTCGGAAATGCTATTAAACTGGCTATGTTGCAAACATGAAGAAACCAAGGCCTCCATCAATCAGGACGGCTGAAGTTGTGCATGAAATTCTACAATTGATTGCAAGAACCCCGAAAAAAATCAACGCGAAGACTGCCTCAGCCTGTTGGTGTATCACGAACGATGTGTCAGCGAGTGCTGAAATCTCCAAACCTGAAACCGTACTGAATAACGTATCCAGGAACTGAAAGAGTCTGACAAAGCTAAACACGGAAATTACTGGACTTAGTTGCTGACAGACATTTGGACCCATTGCTGTACTTCATGATGGACAAAGCTTGGTTTCATTTATCAGGTCACGTAAATTCCCAGAATACGAGGTACTGGTTCGCTGAAAATCCCCCATTTGACTCACGAAACAGCACTTCATGACCAGAAAATTGGCGTTTGGTGGGCTGCATCAGGAACACGAATAGTGCGCCCAATTTTCTTTAAATCAACTGAATACTGCAATTTACCTGGACTTCTTTGAACTGTTTTACAACCAGCTAACACCAGAAGAAAAAATGTCCTGCTTTTTCCAACAAGATGGGGGAACATGTCATACCTCACAGAACTCACTGGCACGGGTTCATAAACTGTTTACGGATGTGTGACTTGTGGGCAAGGGGTTATGGCCACCACTTTCCCCCAAAAAACGGAAATGACTGTGTGCAATGTCCACATGGCCATTCCGAAACAGAACATGTCCTATTTTGTACACATTACAGAAAACGATAGGACGCGGAACGCACACAGCGGGCATCCGTGACCTGCAGAAGGCAAAACATGCAACAGTCATTTTCATGAGACCTAAGGGTGTATTCATACATTGCAGTCATATTGTACTTTTTTGAAATCGCAATAAAAACATCAATAGTACCCCACCATGTGAACACACCCTTGACCATTAAAATGAATGGGTGAACATCTTCGGAGTGGGAGGCACTCATTGAAGTGGCTCTTGCTAATAGAGAGAAGTCCCAAGAAGGGAGATTCTGCTTCTGTGCAATCCTTGTGCCCCTTCACCCCCATAGACAAGGTCAATGTAGAGTTTTTTTTACTTACCAACAAAGATGTAATAGGTTAGCAACAAGTAGATGGCAAGGTAACTGCTGCAGGGTTTGTAAGTATGGCCGCTGATTGGCCAGTGGTAATGAAGACTGGAAGAGACAGGTACTGATGTACCGAGCCAGAAGCCGCAAGTTCCACTGCATCGCCATCCTCATTGCCGTGCTACTTACTGGCAGCACTATTGAGGTAATTTTTAATACTGGCAACTGGACAGTAATGGAGTCACTGGGGAGTTCTAATACTGAGGCACTATAGGGAGATTTTTTTTTTGTCCTGGTGCATTATTATTACTGGGGCAGAAATTTTGGGGGGCGGGGGTTATTGCTGGACGCACTGTAGGTGAAATTATTAATACTGAGGGAACTATATGGGCATTGCTGGAGGCACTGTGGGGCATTATTACTACTAGGGGCATTTTAGGGGTCAGTATTTCTGGGGGCACAATACAGACATTATTATTGTCGGAGGCACTATAGGGACATTATTACTACTGGGGGAACTATATAGGTATTATTTTTAATGGAGATTTTTTTCATTACTACTGGGTCACTTTTTAGCACTATAGTATTTGAGGGCATTGGTGAGTACAGCGGCACAGTATTGGGGGTAGCAGTAGGATGCCATTGTCAGGAGGTGGAGTTTGTGTAGAGAAGGTGGGAGGTTGATGGAAAAGTGAAGAATCTAAGATGTCTGTGTGGCAAACTCTGCAGAGACAAGAGGTGGCTGACAGAATTTGTAATGGCCCATGTCTCACCTCCTCCACCTACTCCTCCAATTCTTAATTATAGACAACAAGGTGGGTGTGGGGGTGCAGAAGGTGGCAGCAGTATATTGTGCTGCATTGTGATATTAGGTTCTGGTGGGGCAGAATGGTTCTGTGGTGTTCTGCAGGGGAAGTATATTGTGCTGAGCTTTGGTATATGGTTTGAATGGAGAACCAAATACAAAAGTGTAGCACAATATACTGCCCCTCTATGGTATTGCCGACCCCATCTACATGCACTAGCTCCACTTACTTGATTGACCCAGCCTACAAGTGTAGGCCCCACCTTCTGACAAATGGGACCTACCTACAACATGAGGTCGCTTTAAATTTCATGTCCTCCCCAGACAGCAGCTTCTCTGTCTGACCCTCCCTTCATTCTGGGCCTGATGGGTAGTATTCAGACTTTGCCGCCACCCTAGGCACCAGCTATAAATATAAGCTGGGCACAGGAGAATGTGTACATAGCTATTAAAATTACCACAATTTGATAAATATGGAGAAGACAATTAGTATTTTATGTCTATGTTCATCTTTCAGCTATATTTCAAAATGTGAAGAAGGCTAAGGGACACAGTCTACAAGTTACTTGCAGCTTTCTTCAACCAACATTACAAGGCCTATTTATCATAAAAGCACACTTGCCAAGTGAAACAGAATTATAAAAGCAGACTGATAAATTCAAATACCAACACCGCTCTCTTATAAAGGCTCTATTAACAGGACTCACACATACGCAGGTTGACATATTTGTAATCTGATGAAAGCGAACTATTGTAATGTGTTATCAGCCATCTCAGGCCATGGAGAGACGGCTGCAGGTTCCTTCAATGAGATTTATTGACTTGAAGTGTGTAAGAAAATATCATGTCTCCACCCACATCCTCACTTAGCAAATTCATTTCCTGACAAACTCCTGGAAAGTATTTACTTCTGAATGTTATCATTAATGCTTTCATATCACCCGGCAATTATTGCAACGTAGGCGTCCACAACCAATTACAATAGCGGCGCTTATAAGCACTGTGTGCGGCATATGAGGCAAAATAATTACTACAAATAAGGGATTGTTCACATATCAGTTATTTGATCAGTTATTTCCATCAGTTATTGTGAGCCAAAACCAGGAGTGGACACTAAACAGAGATCAGATATAATGAAAAGATCTGCACCTGTTTGGTGTTTTTGATCCGTACCTGGTTTTGGCTCACAATAACTGATGGAAATAACTGATCAAATAACTGATATGTGAACAACCCCTAAGGGGGAAAGTCTGCATGCAATGAATACTAGCACACCGGGCGTTTCAGCGATCCTTTCTCTTAGGGCTCATGTACACGACCACTGTTGTTTTGCGGTCTGCCAATTGCAGATAAGCAAAACATGGATACCGGCAAAATGGCGGTAACACCGGCCCATAATAGAACAGTCCTATCCTATTCCGTAATGTGGACAATAATAGCACATGTTCTATTTTTATGGGGAATGCACACAGAGTCATTTCCGTTTTTTTGCAACCCCATTGAAGTGAATAGTCCCTGATACGGTCCACAAAAAAATCAAGCTTGTCTGCACGAGCCCTATTTATTTCATCAAAAACGTGAATGGATCAAAGTACAAGAGAGAAGTATCCCCCAGTATTCCCTTTTGTCCTGAACTGGGATCTTCTCATGCACACGCCCATGTTACTAATCCATACAGCACCATACTACGGCACATGACAGAATGGCGACAGGGTCACCTACACAGTCCTGCCATGTGCATCTGGTATCTGCCCACCCAAGCCAAACATTTAATGAATCATTTTGCACATTGACTTCTTGTTAAACAAGAAAATATAAAAGGGTATCCCCAAGGGGCAGTATATTCGTATCAGACGGAACTGTTCAGACATACCTACCTTTATTCATCAGTCCAAGGACCTGAGGGACAGGTTCTTACACAGGGGGTACCCACATCACACATTGAGTGAGGCTTTCAAACACTCCTTGAATGCTGATAGGAAAGATCTGTTGAAACCACAGAAGGAACAACCATCCAAGAATCCTATTAGGATAATTGGTACCTTCGATAATGCCCATGAAGAGATTTTGAGAATATTGAGGAGACATTGGAATATTTTGCTGACCGATCAAACCCTCTCTGATGTTCTAAATCTCCATCGGTTACATACAGAAAGGGGAAATCACTCAGAGATCGTTTGGTCCATAGCCTTTACATGAAGCCATCACCCAAAGGGACATGGCTGGATCGTAAAACTGCTTGGAACCTTCAGGTGTGGAGGATGTATAGCATGTCCCTTTATTAATGTCTCCAAATCAACCAGGCAAATTATATAAAATGTGGCATTTTGCCAACTGTAAAACCTCGGGAGTTGTTTATTTAATTACATGCAGTTGCCCATATAATTATGTGGGTAAGACAAAAGGAAAATTGAGGTGAAGGATAGGGGACCATCTGGATGATATTAGACACAGTAGAGACACACCTATTGCCAACCATGTTGTCCAATATCATAGAGGTAATCCACATGAATTAAAATTCCAGGTAATGGAGGTCATCAGTCCATCTCCCCGGAAGGGAGACTGGAATAGAAAGATTTTGCAGAGAGAAGCTAGGTGGATCTTTTTCCTGAAAACAGTTCACCCAGATGGTCTCAACAAACAGATATCCTATAGCTGTTTCCTCTGATCTCATTTACCCCTTTTTTATCATCTTGTATTTAAGAAATATTCCCCTCTGCCATCTCATGTGAACAGTGACTCTTTAGATGGTGCCTCTATCAACCAATTATTCTTATACCATTATAAACCATCTGACAGTTCCTATTTATCTTCTATTGATAGATAGATATAGATATATATATATATACACCAGTGGTCACCCATTAGTATCGGACCGAAATAGGTTCCTTTATATATTATCATTTTGCGTTTAGGAAAGAAAATATATCAGTTCAGAGGTAAAATCATCCTTTGCACACGAGGCTGGATACATGTCTGTTCAGTGCGAGTTGTATCAGCTTTGTCTGCAATAGTTTTCCACCATCAGGATGCATTCATTTTACATGCTGTCACTTTTTATCACTTGACTTGAAAGGACCAATCCTGCATGAAAAATGGATGAAGATAGAACATGCAGTGATTTATCCTCAACAAACAGTCAGTGAAAAATCATGCTCATGTGCATGCGCCTATTAAAATGAATGGGTCAGGGTTCAGTCTGGAGGCTGTCTATTCACAAAACAGATCGCGTGTGTGAAATTAGCCGAAGACCGTCTATCTGTCCAGAAAAACCTGCAGCATGTTCTGTCAAACGTTTTTCATGCATAACTAGTCCTTTCAAGTCAATGGGCAGTGAAAATAAAACTGACACACGCTCATGGGGTACAGACGCACTGGAAAAACGGATGTGAAAAAAAGTGTAAAACTGAATGCAACTGCAGACAAAACTGATGCAAAACCATCAGTACTGCATTGAATAGACCCCGACATTTCGCTAGGGTGGCCACATTCACAACCACAAAAAAGGACATCCTAGGTCACGCCTTTTACCTGTTAAGTCCCACCCACTACCTGTAAGCCACGCCTTTTCTGGCAGTAACTGTGTGAAACTTACTGGAGTAGAGTTATCACCAGTAAAGGAAAACTGCACAACTAAGCTAATCAGATTCCAGTTTTAATCCTTCAAAGGAGTTCTGAAAAATGAAAGGTGATATCTGATTGGTTGCTATGGGCAACTAAACCAATCTTGATAAATCTGCCCCACTATGTTAACCCCTTAATATTTTGTTCTCTAGCACTGCTTGGCCAGCCTAGTACAAGCAGCAATCCAAGCGGCTAAGTGCTTTTACCCAGGGGCATAGCTATAGGGTTTGCAGCGGTAGCAGTCGCTAGCGGGCCCAGGTATTATAGAAAGTGCATGCTGGGAGGGCTCTGTTATAGATTTTATGTGCTCCCCTGCCCCTTTCCACAAAGCACTGAGGGAAGGGGGGCCCCAAGCTGAACTTTTGCACCAGGGCCCATCAGCCTTTAGCTACGCCCGTGCTTGTACCATGTAGAATTCTATTTCTATGGCTTACAAACATGAAGACTGGGCATTTACTGGGTGCCGCCAGGAATTACAGGGCAGGCTGGGGCTCCTGATGCCAGTAACACACCTTGTGGTCCTTGTGGTCATTATAGCGACTTTCCGCTCTATGACTGCCCGAGTGTCACCACGCAAGATATTCGGTCACCGCTGGACGCACTCTGCAGTGAATAGCTTAGATCACCCAGTCACAGAGCAGGATGTCATGTCGGCTGGCTCTAGTGACTGAGTGTGAGAGCCAGTCGAGTCAGTGTGTGGCTGCAGCACACAGCGCGTGACTGCTGTCTGGGCGAAAAGAAGGACTACCAGGTGTCCATCCAGGCCTGATGGAGAACCAGGAGCCCAGAAGCTGGACGTCTGGACACCTTACCTTCGTGATTCGCTCATGTGAAAGAAACCTGAGTGGAAGTCATGAGTTTTTCACTGTCAGAACTCTCGCTTGAAAGAAGCCCAAGTTTAATTACAAATTATATTAACAAATTTAGTGGCACGCGCCCAGAAATAAGAGTTGTGGAGAATAGGCATGTTACGGCCATACTGATATTAGAATGTCAGGTCTGTGAGCACGGTATGCACAGGAGCCACACTATACCACTCTTAATAAGGCATTCATAAACTCACTCAGTATGATAGGGTTAAAGCATACCAAGTGTTCACTCTCAGAATGGGCCTATGATGGTGGGATGCGATTGCCTGACAATTGCCTCCTTATTTCCCAGGCTGACACAGACACTCCCTGCTTACCCCCAGGGGCACAGACGCTGCCTGGGGTGGGATGTGATCCCACACATTGAAAACATACAGGGTCCTTTCTACTCTTTCCAAACATGCAGCACGCCTCTGCAGCAGAGTATGTCATCAAGGGCATGTAATTAACCCCTGCACAGACAGAGTCCTGTACTGAACTGCCCCAGGAACATTCCTTACAGAGGAGGCCGAAGAGTGGGGTCAGGGAGACATGAGACCCCATCCTTAACAATATCACCCTGTTAACCTTTACTTCAATGATCTGACCATTCCTGTGGCGTCAGGAAGGACAGTAGCTCCATAAGCCCCAAACCAGGATGAAATAGTGAAACAGGACGTCTAAGCAGAAGGCCACCATCTAATAAGAACCCTGCATTGCTACAGAATATGGCCACTCATTCAAAATGACATAATGACATCAGGCAGCTGATGGAGATATGTACTTTGCATTCACTTTAAACCTCATCCGTGGGGCGTCCAAATGTTGTTGTCTTTAGTTATATTTTAGGGAGCTCTAGATGATAACCAACATCTCGCAGAGTTAAACCTTGGCATACATCTCCTTAATCATTGTGTACCTCTAGGAGAGCTGGGTAAACAAGCCTTGTTGGAGAGGTAAGGGTCCCTATGCATACAATATTTGTCTGGTTTTTTTTTTGGACCATATATTCTTTGTGTTTTTGCAGCACTTTTTCAGGCATTTCTGGAAGACATAATGTTTGACCAGTAGCGTATTCTTCATGGGATTTTTCCCCTATTGAGAATCTCCTCCACAGTATGGCTGGAGCCATTGCTCTTCTCCATACAGAATAATTTTTTGCTGGCACCAAACCATGATTGGATGGCACAATTTGCCGCCGGCAAACAATTTTTTAGCATTCTTAAAAATTGCGACTGCACGATGAATGAGCGTTTCTCGTTACTCTGGTAATCAGCGGCACTTTTACACAGGAAGATCATCGTTAACAAGCATTTTTCTATGAATGCTTGTTAGAGATGATCCGCCCAACTATCTCCAGGTCTAATACAGCCCTAAGTGGGCCCTTACACTCTGCAGATTTTGTTGCAGAAATTTCCACATCTTAAAGTCAGTTCAATGCATTGGATAGGGCGACAAGCACATGGATTTCTGCTAGCCTCATTCAGATGAATGGAACTGATTTTTAGTTGCGGAAAATTCTGCAACGAAATCCGCATTTTGTGAAGACGCCCTTACAAAAACGCTAGTAACAAAAAACAGGCTTGCGTGTCCTGTGTTCCCTATTTCCCACAGACGTTCAACTAATATCTAGAGCTGGTAATTTACCACATAAATTGCAGCAAAAAAAAACCCAACAAATACAAAAAAAAAACAACTCTAAAAACGCAGAAAGTGCAGAAAATGTCATCAAAAAACGTACATGAACTTACAATGGTGGCAGCAGGTCATCACACAGCCTTTCCAGAAGCAAACAGTACCACTGATAGCTCAAAATTTGACAAATGAGGTTGACTGAAGGATTTACAGTATATTTAGACTTTGTTCACAATAGCATCCATTCATAAGAAAGTCATAACTGCTGACAGATCCATTTCTGAAGATTACTTTTTCATCTGGTCCACATCTTAGTTTCTCTCCCATCTGAGACAATGGTGACATATCACTGGGACTTGCACCTACACCGAGAACAGAGCGGGGAAGGTGTTGGCTGGAGGACCCTGGGTTTCTCCAGGTCCGGCCACCATCAAGCGTTCTGTCCATAATACTGAATCTGTGCAAACTGCACTTGCACATATCGATATGACTCCATTGTCTGAGATGGGAAAAACACCTTTAACTCATCCAGCAGGCTGTTCTCTGGATGCGGCCTAGCCGAATACTGAAGTTCACCACCGGATCCCATTGACTATAATAGGATCCGGCAAGGATCTGGTCCGTTTCTGGCATGAGTGTCGGGTTTCGACTGGACAAAAACTGATGCATGCAACGTTTTTTTGTCTGGCCGAAACCCAGCACTCATGCAGGAAACCGGCTGGATCCCATTATAGTCAATGGGGTCTGGCGGTGTACGGCAGTATCAGGCTAGGCCGGATCCGGTGAACTCCGGCTGGATATCCTCTGCCAGAACAGTGAAACAGAGGTGTGAACCTACCCGTAGGCTAAGGTTAGCCAGTGACATTGTCCTTAACACACAGCCAAAGATCAAAGTGTAGTGCTGCCTTTACCACAAGTAATGGAAATGAATGCGGTTGCGCTGCAACCTGCAAGTTGCTGCAATACAAGAAATCCAAACCCTCAGAATTTCTTTCAGCTGTTGTATTACGAAAACTTGGACTCCTTTTCATTCGACGCGCAGCACTATACTGCAGTCTTTGGACGTGTGGCTGTTGTACTGCGGTGACTTGGACTTATTTTCATTAGTCGCCATGCGCACAGCACTATACTGCAATCTTTGGATGTGCGGCTGTTGTAATGTGGTAACTTGGACTCATTTTCATTAGTCGCCATGCACCCAGCACTATACTGCAATCTTTGGACATGTGGCTCTATGATACTTGACCCAAAAAAACATCAGAACCTATTATGGAAAGGCAAAGGTGTGAACAGAACCTTACTGGATATGTAAGTGAGGAACAGAGTGCTCTGGTATTGGGGAATCTGCCTCATTGAATTTCTGATGACTTTTTGTACAGTAGTCCGTGTGTCTATTACTTGTGTGGGTAAGCCTTTCTGGAAAAACCTGAGTGTGTGCACAGCTCCTCTGAATATGTTAGTGCTATATACATAACAGGGAGAGATAAATATATTGGCACAAACGTTACACATTTTTCCATGGATCTTATGTCATCTGGATAACTGAGCCTCAGAAATCTGGAGTGACAGCAGCAACATCCTGTCACCTCCCACACACCAAATCTTCCCCCTACATCCTGCCTGGGAGTCCTCCAAGGAGTGACAAATGTAAAGCACTCCGAGGCCTGCGACAGCAACACACCAGTATATAAAAATCCTTAAGTAATATTTTGGGGGTCATTGTCCTGCTTTATAGTCATTCCTTCCTGCCTTCCTCAAAATCCTACAGATTGTGAGAGCGGGGGTGAGGGGAAGCTCCCTAAAGGGAAAATTTTAAATCCTGGCAACTGTGGCGTTCTTACAGAAGTATTTCCTGCTATAAGAGAACTCCCAGAAAAGCTGCATTTCTGGAAAGCACTGCATTTCACTCCAGAAATTAATGTGAATAGAGCCCTTTGGGGGCGCACAGGGAACCTTATAATTCCAGGCAGCCCCCTATGCAGTTATTTGTATATTGCGTAGGAATATGGATCCATTCCCCCAGGTTCACTGTTATCTCTTGTCAGGGCTAGAAGACATCTGGAGCGGCACTAGGAGGAATGTGGAGAAAGCTGAGGAAGAGTAAAATAAGGTAGCATCATAGAAACTAACTCAGCACCAACTTCACTCCTGAAGTCATGGACACGAGTTGCTGGCATCACCCCACTATCTTACGTCTGCCACCCAAGGTGTCATATTGTAACCCCGCTGTGCCACTTGTATCTTCCAGAAGTCAAATTAAATATTAATCACTGAAAAAAAAAAATGAACAAAACATAGCCGGAGTAAATGAAATCACATTGTCATTGACATTTTCCTTCTAGAGGGCAAACGCAGAGCCAGATCTAACATTTAACCCTTTAACAGCGCATCTTGATAACGGTCTGAGTTAAGATAGTGATATGTAAACTGCATTAGAAAAATCACACTTGTGCCAGGTAACAAATTCAGCTCTGCTAAACATATACAATCACAGAAAGCATAAGGAAAACTAAACAAAAATGTCATAGTTCCCTCTGACTCCAGTATAGCGCACCCAGCCTTACCATTCTTGCTTCTCTTAGTCCTGATCCTATTCATTGGGCTGCATGGGTTTAGCCCCAGTGGAGGGGGCACAATCCTGGGAAGGACAGGGGCTGAACATACAGGGAGAGGTTGTAGCTCTCCTACACATAGCCTGCTAATGGCAGCATCTGGCCCTGCTGACCTCACTAAACTCCCTTCCTCCAAGAACAAATGTTCCATGCACAACCCTGGCAGTCCTGGGACAGCCCATCGGGTGGGAAGAGGAAAAAAGGGAGAGTGTTGCTTTAACCTCTTCACTGCCTGCCATAAAGCTCTGGCTTCTGGAGCTTACAATACAGCCTGCTGATCTGTATACTTGTGTATGATACTACCATAGCACAGCAGCTCAGCACCTCCGCCTGCTCCTCCTGGCACACACTAATTGATAATGTTCTGATGGACCAGTATACTTTTACAGTCCCACCAACTGTAGCTGAGTGCCTTAGTCCAGGGGAAGGACCCAGGGCCACTCCCTCATGCCGCCACACCACTGGCCTTCAGAAATGGTTCTTAGGCTCCATTCACACGTCCTGTTTTTCTTTCCTGATTCGATCCTGATCCTGATCTGGATCCATTCATTTCAATGGGTCCTGAAAAAATCAGGATCGAATCAGGAAAGAAAAACAGGACGTGTGAATGGAGCCTTACCCTGTGGTCCATTCCAACAATTCTTAGGGTATGGATGTGTTTTATGCTCTCAGTGACTCCTAAATGATTTCTCCAATTCAACATTAGTGTATGTGACAGTGAACACAGACTGACAGATATTAGACATGCCCCACCCCATATGCCGTTACTCCAGGTATCGAACTCAGGTTTACCCTTTTTTCAGCTGTGGTATTTTATAGGGGTTATATGGTTTTGGAGTTTATTCACCTTTAATATTAAAAAAAACAACATTTTTTTTTAAAGCAGTCTTGTATAGCTATGGATGCAGCAACGGATCTTTTATTATAAGGAGTACTTGCATGAACTTTTATTCTGCCAGGTTATGCTCCTATAAGTGCACTGGAGGCGGAGCTTCACTGTGAAGTGCTTCTGTGCGCTGAGCTGCTTCACAACCCCTCCCCCCTTGCTCGTTTGGATGTCACTGCCACATGCTGCTGCAGTGTTAATGCCTTCTCAGTGCTGCCTCGTGTGGACTTACCTTCAGAAGAAGCCACCGAGGCTAAAATCGCAGTCATGGGACCACTAATTTCCAGATAGAAGGAGATCCCAGTGTTGGAATATCTGCCATAAATGTCTTTGGTCTTAACACCATTTTAGGCTACATTCACACAACAATGAAAAACAGACATGTGTAGGAGTTTTTTTTATGGCTGTCACATGTCCGTTTTAAGAACAATGGTAGTCTCTGGGGTTATTCACACGGTAGTTTTTTTGACAGCCAGTGAGTAACGGACATAAAAAGCTGGAACGTGTTCCATCATGTCCGTATTCACAGAACAACAGCCCCCATACAATTGAAGAGGACCATTTTTAATGTCCATTTCTCAGAAAGGCATAAGGGGAAAAAAATCAGTTAAAAACGGACAGTTTATCTGTTTTTAATTGACATTGTTCACTGTCATGTGAATGTAGTCTTCAAGGGGTTTTCTATTCAGACGGCCGTTTGATGTCGGCAAAAAAACAGATTGCATTCCGTATTTTTGTGGACCCATAGACTTCAATGGGGCCATGTCCTGATTTTCACTGACAAGTATAGGACATGTTTCATTTGTTTTGCGGAGCCATGGAATGGAAGAAAAGGGCCCACAGAAGTGAATGGGTCAGTATGTAATCCGCAAAAAAAAAGGATCCGCATTTTTGCGGACAACATACGGCCGTCTGAATGAGCCCTAAGGGCCCTTGCACACGACCGTATGCGCTCCAAGACATACAGGCCATATGTTCAGGAGCGGCATTGATCGTGTGCAGGGGAGCGTACAGCATCATAGGTCACTGTAATACTGTCGGGTCGCCCACAGAACTATTGTCCTGCACTCATATGATCTAATGAGTGCAGGACAATAGCACCACGGGCGGCCCAACGTGCACAGTATTACAGTGACCTATGATGCTGTACGCTCCCCTACACACGATCAATGCCGCTCCTGAACATATGGCCTGTATGTCTTGGAGCGCATACGGTCGTGTGCAAGGGCCCTAATACTGATGACCTATCCTCTGAATAGGCCATCAGTGCTGAGCGCGATACCAAGCACAACCCTATACAATGTATGACGCAGTGCTTGGAGAGAGGTACTGCTGCCTTCTCAAACAGCTGATTGGGGGGGGCTCCCAGGTTTTGGACCCCCACCAATCAGTTATAAAGTCTTGGAAAACCCTTTTAAGCCCAGTTTCCTGAAGTGGATTTATGAAGTGGATGACAGACATGTTTTCCAAAGTCACCACTGGGGGGAGCTCAGTGCATAGAGATTTTACAGTTTCCATTAAGTTCAATGATAACTATAAATGCAAGGGAAACAGGGGGCACAAGACAAGATGTTTTGGTAGTTCCCTGATAGATTCAAGTAGCTTCATGAAAAGTTATCTCTGACACATAATATCCCAGACATATTGCCACATAGCATGTAATTGTGCTTTACATGTTAGCGTTCCCGGCCATGCAGAGACTGGGGATAATTCTGGAGCAGCTTGTGTCTGGGTTTGTGTAATATATGAGTTGCATACACAGAGTAAGTGATAAATTATATGCAGAATGAGATCTGGCAATGGAGCTGTTTATACGAATGTCTGACTTTTATACACCAATAGCCCGAAATTCCCAGATGTTGGTGAGTCTTGTTGCACCGAAATAGCTTCTTTCTTTCCTCTAGGTGATTAGTTAACCTCTTCCCTGCCTGACCATAATTCTATAGTAATAACAGAGCTGACCAGTGTGACATGAAAGTTTAATGAAAATAATGTCTTCAATAACTTCCATATAAATGAGGACTATCACTTACAGTATAAAGAATTTTATATTTAAAGTCGCAAAAAAAAAAATCCAACTTGAATGGGTTATTTGCAACTGTCGCATCGCAGTCGCAGCATCTCACATTGCGACACCATTGAAATACATTATATGAAATGTCGCCGTGTAGACGAAACCCAACTGGCCATACACATTTAATAGCTGTTGGCCGACATCCATCTCTCCCGGCTTCCCTACACCCGAACATGTCTGTTCATGGTATGGGGAGAGCGGAGAAAGACACTGCCAGACAGTTCTGGTCGTGACTTATCTCCAAAAAGGACGGGTGGAAAATATTAATTTTGCCCAATTCTTGTCGGAAGTTGGAGGCTCTCCACATACGTCAGATTGTCAGCCGAATCCACTGTATGACCCACTTTACATTTAAAGACGCACCAGATTTATCAGATTTTGTGCCAAATGTGACTCTTGCAAAACTGACTTTAAACATTCCCTTCTATGGTGATCTGAGCTCTTGTAGGTGACCTGCAGTATGGCTGCTAAAACACAACCACCTGAAACCCAACTTCTTGGAGACCAGTGGAACAATGAAGAGCACATCAAATGTAGCATCGACTGTAAGGGGTTCGTGCAGCCACAATATAGCGCCATAAATCCATTTTACAAAGGCATGACGTTTTGTTCTTCAATAAAAGTTTCTATTAATGTAAAGTATATTCTTAAAAGAGGACTTGTTTCCACTCCTGACAGGTCTATTTTAGTAAATCCTCATATTTTACATGAAATAATAATTGTGTTGCATCTTTTCTTAGAATAGTGTTGTATCATTCCTCTGTTATTCCTCTGAGAAGTGCAAGAAGAAATTAACAACCAGATGTTACCAGATGGGGTATTTTCCTGTACCCTCTGACATTATTCAATCAGAGCTGGGGCACAGACTTTTGACTTAACAGGTGTCAATTTTGTCATACATTTCTAGAAGGAATAATTCAGTTTAGTTAAACATACATGCCATATTAGGAGTGATGACAAGTTTTAAAGTAAAGATGTCCATGGCTCTATTTGATAGGGTGGAGTCTTCATAAACAAGGATAAAGGTATGAAGAAGACATTTTCAAAAAATGTCTATTATCTTTAATAAAATAAATTAAAGTGTGCCTTGAAATATGACCATGTTTCGAAAGGTAATGGTCTGTGCGCCAAGTGTCATAGAGCACTTGTGAAATGAGGCGCATCTGCAACGCTCATGCACAATCCCAATCTGCTGCATCCCCCACCGCAGCTACGGCAGGTCCGCTTGAAAGGGACTGAGCATGACAGGCCCACAAAATGGCTGGACTACCAAAACTGTCCTACTAGGCAAAAAACACATATAGGCCAATCACAGAGGACTGTTGTACTATTAGTTTGTCAGGAAATGTTGCAGTTTACTCCAATAATAATCCATGTTTTAATGCTTCTATTTTAACCTTCAAACCAGGTCAGGTTTTTAACCCAACTGCATAATTCTAGTTTCACAATTGCAGCACAGCTCTCCGGCAGGCTGTATCAGCTAATCTGGCATTGCCAGATGTTACCAGAATGCCCGCCGGCCCCATTATCTATAATGGAGTCCAGCAAAGATCCGAGCACTACCCGGCAAATATGCTGGATTCAGACAGAAAAATCATCTGCACACAACAGTTTTTGGCCAGCTGATTCCCAGCATCCCCGATACTATGGACGTCTCTCACAGAAGGAATGTAATGGTGTACATAAGAATTGATGGATTATTCTTTAGACTGCATGGATCAGGGTTACTGGAAATATTTATTTTCTCACTTAGAGGCACAACGCTGTGAGTGGTTACTGTTACTTTAAGTGGCACACAAGCATGCTGGTTATATCCCACTGCTATATACACAGACCAGAACGCTGTCCCAGTAAAAATATAACCGCATCAGACTTCTTCCATGAATTAGCTTCATTACACTGTATAATTACTGCAGTACAATTATTATAAGCCTGACATTAGTGTAGCTGGCATTCCCACAGCACACGTCAGTGGCTTTGAAATGAAATGCACTTGTAGTGGACATGACGTATCACTACAGCTTTCCATTTACTGAACTGTAGGAGTACCCAAGGCTCAGTATAAACAGTAAATGGTTTTTAATACTGGTCACGTCCTTTGCTGCATACTTTCTAAACCTCTGAATGTTGAGTATAGCCAGGCAATATGATGTTTCACATGCCAGCTCACATTCATATAGTCACGGAACAAGCTGCCTCTTCCAAGTAGTCCACTTCAGATATACACGGACAGAATGCAATTAGTGGTGTGCTGTAATACAAAGCGATGGCTATTCCAGGTCAGGCTTTGCTAGCTTGGCGCAGAAATGGTGACAACTGAAGGTTGGCTGTGTGACATAATGCATCCTAACCCTGACCACCACCAGAGTTTATGGCTAGAAGCTAGAGGGTCTGATATGAGGTCTGCTGAAAAATATTTTTTTTCTCATTTTCCTCCTCTAAAACCAATGTGTGTCTTATAATCTGACACATCTTATAAAGCGAAACATGTGGTACATTTTTTTTCTTTTCCATCAATGTAGTCATAAGGGCCTGTTTTTAGCAAAACAAGTTATAGTTTTAATGGCACCATTTTGGGTTGCACATAATTTACTGGTAAATTTTTATTAACTTTTTCTGAGGGGTTGGGAAAAGCAGCAATGCTGACGCTGATTTTTTAAGTTGTAAATTTTGCAGTGTTCACTTTACAGCATAAGGGTCCATTCACACGTCCTGGAAATGTGTCCGCATCCCTTCCGCAATTTTGCGGAACGGGTGCGGACCCATTCATTTCCAATGGGGCCGCAAAAGATGCGGACGGCACACATCCGCACTTCCGGTCCGAGGCCCCACAAAAAAATAGAACATGTCCTATTCTTGTCCGCAGCCACAGACAAGAACAGGCATTTCTATTATAGAGCCGGCCATGTGCGGTCCGCAAAATGCGGAACGCACATGGCCGGTGTCCGTGTTTTGCGAATCCGCAATTTGCAGACCGCAAAACACTTGTGGACGTCTGAATGAAGCCTAAATAACATAATAACTATTCTCTGGGTCAGTATGATTACAGCGATGCCAAATACATTTAGTAGTTTTACTTTTTTCTACTTTTGCACAACCCCTTTTTTTTTTCAAAGAAAATGTTTTTTTGCATCACCACATCCCAAGACCCATAACTTTTTTATTTTTCTTCCTACAGAGCCATGTGGGGACTTGACTTTTGTGGCACAACTGCATAGCACCATCTTGGTGTGGCCGATGTGTTTAAGGTGGTTTCTACAGTTGACTATAACAACAATGCTGCAGGAAGTACTCACTAAACTACCAGCACAGCAGCACAAAGTGTTGATTCAGGGATATCTTCGGCCAAATTTGGAGTTGGGAAGGAATTTTCCCCTAACATGAGGAACATTGGCTTCTACCTCACAAGAGGTTTTTTTTCCTTCCTCTGGATCATAAATCAAAATGCTGGTACTTTGAGGAGATCTCAACAAAATACTAATAAAGAGTCAACGAAGATCTAACTACCAATCAATACAATTGTGCGTTAACCAAATCGGCTGTGTCGGCACCATACCATACATACTGTAAAATACACCATATGTCTGCCTTGCTACAAGGTCACTAAGTAATCGCTGATCTGATATTGATGACCAATCCTGAGGATGGGTCATCAATATTAAAAAGCAGACAACCCCTTTAAGTTCGCAGTCCGCCCCTTCCTTTAAGGATCTTCCCTGAATAGAACAGCAATATTTCCTAACCAAGGATGAAGACAATGGGTTGTTCCCTTCCTCAAATTAAATTTAGAACTGTCACTAAATTAGCATGGATACTGTATGTCCTAAATAGTGCCATGTTTACACCTACTTCCCTCTCTGATATTCTGCCGGCCAACTGCTGGCCATTACCAGAACTAGTATTAGCTGATTTATGGGAAAATGTCTCAGAGGATGTCGCAGGGTTAAACCAACAACCCAACAATAATCATACCAAAAGAAATAAAGAGGAGAAGCCAAGAATTCCAGGAATGAAAAGGAAACATTACAAAACAGGATGTATATCGCTGGCTTCCAGCTATATTGTCAGTGCTATACACCTCACTCTGAATACCCACAGATAACTTCTTTATCTCTGGTGTGAGGAAACTAAGTAATGTTTCCTAATAATTCAGAGGTCATCACAGTGGTGAAATATACTACATGGAAACCTAGCCGGGTGTGAACAGATCTCATATGGTCCCATAGCAAAACTTTGTATGGGCCCTCCTGCACCACCAATATACCAGTATATGTGTATCAAGCCCTCCCTGGTAACACAGAACAGAAGCCGCAACACCCAAGAGTTCAGATAAAGTTACAATCATTTTAATTTCTCACTTTTTTTTATACCAGACAACTGTCATAACTACACAGATGAATCTTCTGCATCATATATTACAAAGCTGTCTGACTAGGGAAAGCTTAGTGCATAGGCGTTTATACGCTTATCATTGTCTGCAGTGGAAACTGTAATCATCAATTTGCATTGAGCTCCCCTACTGGCAAATAGGCAGTGTTTTCCCATTGGGAACATAAAAGGAGTTTAGCGCCAGGGCCCTCCTTCTCCAGGACCTGCAGCTGTCGCATGGTCTGCCTCCATTGAAGGAAACCTGGGGTAGATAAGAGAGTCTCCATCTATTTTTACTTTTACTAAGTCTGATTAGATAGGGCCGGCGTTAGGGTGGACAGTCAAACTGGGCAATTGTCCAGGCTCCTGATTCTCTAAGGGGCCCCCTGCTTCTGATTGTTGGGACTCCAGAGTGGGGAGCTTCCTGGCTTAGGAGTCCCTGCTCTGACTCCATATATGGCTGTGTGGGGTAAATTTTTGCGGGAGTTCTTCTTTAAATACACAGGGTGTCCACGAGCATACTGACAATGCAAATTTTTTTTATTCTCTGACCTGTTAGAAAGGTGCATGATGTAATCTATAGTGAATGCAATCTTCTTATCAGAGACTGTATTTGTGAATTATCCCCTCTCTTCTAATTGTAGCTGGGTCATGTGACCAACTCCCTGACCTCCAACTGACCCAGGACAGGAAGCCAGTTACTTCTCTATTCATTCCTATGAGGCTGAGAGTTAGACTCCCATAGGAATGCATAGAGAAATAGACTTCCTGTCCACACATAAGATCCTGTGTGAGTTGGTGAGTCTGATTGCTGGTCACATGACACAGATGAGAAACATCAGGGAGATATAACTCACAAATACAGCCACTGGTAAGAAAATGACATTCACTACAGATTACATCATGTACATTTCTAGCAGGACATGGAAAAAAATTTTTTTGCGGGAGTTCTTCTTTAAAGAGGACCTTTCATGACTTTAAAAAAATGAATCTGCACTATCTACCTGATAGTGCGTCCCCCACTGATGCCAGCAGCGTTGTTTTCTTAGCAAATTGTCCCCCGGTGGCTTCACACGGGCCCCCCGTTCTTCGGTCCGGCTTTATGCTAATTAGAAGGCATCGGAACAGGGAGGAGGAGACTCCCTGTTCCTCAATGGGCGTTGCTTCTGCCCTGCTGTGAGCGCTGTCCAATCAGAGCGGACCGCTCACAGCAGGGTTGAACTCCTTCGGCCCTGCTGTGAGCGGTCCGCTCTGATTGGACAGCGCTCACAGCAGGGCAGAAGCAACGCCCATTGAGGAACAGGGAGTCTCCTCCTCCCTGTTCCGATGCCTTCTAATTAGCATAAAGCCGGACCGAAGAACGGGGGGCCCGTGTGAAGCCACCGGGGGACAATTTGCTAAGAAAACAACGCTGCTGGCATCAGTGGGGGACGCACTATCAGGTAGATAGTGCAGATTCATTTTTTAAAAGTCGTGAAAGGTCCTCTTTAAGTCTAATTTAGCCTCTATTTATCTACATTAAGGGCAAGAACCTTAACCATTGAGCTATAGAGCTCAATGCTAAACTATTGCTGAAACACCTCATAGAAGTTTCTTTTGCATTAGGTATTCATATACAGCAGAAGTATTTTATTTCATTTTTTTAGTAATTGTAAAAAAATGTATGGTACAAAATAAATATGTAATTACAAAAAAATATATATAAAATGATACTTCTGATATATATGAATGCCTAAGGTGTGGGAAAGTACTATGAGGGTTTTTAGTCATAATATAGCTATAGTAGTTTAACATGGAGCTCTATATCTCAGTTGTAAAGGTTCTTGCCTTTAATGTAGATGGTTGTGAGTTCAAATCCCCACAGAAGCATTTCAAAAATAGAGGCTAAATAAAAATGAAATTCTCAGGGTGTCCCCAACAGTGAAAAGTTTGATTTTATTGAAAAAAATGGAGCAAAACTTTAAATATTATCAAATAACACCCACATTAATCCACACCAATCTTTATAACTTTAACCAGTATTTTTTGTTGGGAAAGGTGGCAACTCTAGCAGCACCCCCACTCAGGACCTCTATAGGCCCACTCACTGCAGCAAGCCCAGCCTCAGTAAGCCTCATCAGGACTCACTTTGTAAAAAATTATTTTTTTCTTATCATCACAATATTTTGACCATCATAACTTTTTTATAGTTATGTCTAAGGAGATTTGTTGGGACTCATTTTCTGCGTGACAATTTGTGGTTTTTGACAACACCATTTTGGGGTGTGTATGATGATCACTTTTTACTCAGTTTTCTTGGGAGAGAAAGTGATGAAAAAATGGCAAATCAGCCTTTTTTTCTGTTACACCATTCACCATTTGGGCTAACTTTATTTTAATATTTTAATAGTACAGTCGTTTTCGCATGCGGCGATGCCCATAATATTATTTTCTTTTTTGTTTATTTTTATTTTGGGGAAAGTGGGGGTTTGTTTTTCGAATTTCAGAACTTTTTTTTGTTACTTTTTGTTAGGTCCCCAGGTGGACCACAGCTTGCAATCAACAGATTACAACTTGCTCCATTATTCTGTATAGAAATCACTGTATCACAGTTGAGTGCTGCCATCTAGTGGCCTGAACTGGGATATACTAAAAATGAGCTTGGAAGCCTAGTACAGGCTGCGGCTCATTTTTAGAACTGGATGCTTTCCCCCATCTCCGCTGGGGGAAAGAGCGCCTAAAGAGGAAGCCTGCGCTTCCGGTTTTTAACACTCTCAGATGCCATGAGAGAGGGGAACTCATTGCTGTAAGGGGAGTGGGCATGTGGTGTATTCTGAGGCCATGAGGGTGCAGATTTGTGTGAGGAGTTTTATGGGGTGTAAATCTGTGAGGGAGGGCTGGAATTGACTGAATCTAACTGTGTTGTTAGTACATTATTACAAGATTTGGGGCCCCACTTTTGATCATGCCCAGGGCCACATTTTGTCTAAAACCGGCCCTGATTTTATTACTGCCTTGCCTGGACATAACTACAGGGGGAGAAGTCACTCAGGGCACTTTGAAACCAGTGTTATAAATATTACACCCCCTGTTACCACCCTCTGTAGGCATGGCGTCTCACAGTTCTTACCTCACTATGGCACAGCTCCTCCACCCGGATCTCCTCAGTGAGTAAGCAGTGGGTCTTCCTTTTCTGCCAGGGGTTGAATTGCTCAGTACACAGTCAAGGGATAAGGATAGAATAAACTTGGCAGATTTGTTGTAAAACATTTAAACAGTAGCGGGCCAAGTAGGAGGAATGTAATTATAGATAAGTGCAAGGTAAAGTCACCTATAGCACCACAGGTAGGCTCTGGAGTAAATCAAAGCCCTTGAGGTAGAGAATGGTGTATATATGCCAGGCCTGGCAAGGCTAACAGTATATAACAGTAGAAAAACTGTAGCAGGTTTGACAAGAAAAAGGTTACTGTTAGTGATGATCGAGCACCCCAATGTTCAGGTGCTCGGGCCGAACACTAGGTGGTGCTCGAGTGCTCGGCCAAGCACCTGAGTATAATGGAAGTCAATGGGAGAAGACCAGGCACCCCCTGCTCGGATGAGGGGAGGGTGTCTGGTCCATAGGGAAACGTCAGGAAATAGTGGAAACACCACAGAAATGGTTAGGGAACAGCATGGGGAGGATGTCTGGATGCATCTTGGACACCGAAGTCGCTGCTATTAACGATGATGTCCGACTATTATGCCACTTTTACGGAATGACAAAAATACCTCCCAAAACCCAAGATTACATCAATTTTACAGTAAATATTGTTAGGAAACATAGATTTACTTGTACGTTAAGTGCAAGTGCTGCCAAAAATTACACTGATGAGGCACTCCCATACAACCGGTATATCATATAAAGGAGGGCCTCATTCACATTGTGGTATAATTGTGGGACTCCGACACTCATAAAGCCTATGCACTAAGGGAAAGGGCTGCCAAAAATTACAAGGATCAGGCACTCCAATACACCCTTTATTACACATAAAGGAGGGCATCAGACACACCCGTGAAAAATTATCATTGCTGACAAAAACAATAGGGGTGACATGCTGCTGCCGAGCTGACCGCCCAAAAAAATTTAAGGGTCACATGCTGCTGCCACCGCACCGGCGCGTGCTGCGTCGGCCGTTTGACTCTCACTCTCCGCTCACCACATCCAAGGAAGGCAGCAGGCGCACAAATTACCCACTCCCAACTCGGGGAGGTAGTGACGAAAAATAACAATACAGGACTCTTTCGAGGCCCTGTAATTGGAATGAGTACACTTCAAATCCTTTAACGAGGATCTATTGAAGGGCAAGTCTGGTGTCAGCAACCGCGGTAATTCCAGCTCCAATAGCGCGAGGCGAGCTACCACCTGTCTGCGCCTCCCCGATGCTCTTGACTGAGTGTCCCGTGGGCCCGAAGCGTTAACTTTTAAAAAATTAGAGTGTTCAAAGCAGGCCAGGTCGCCTGAATACTTCAGCTATAAATAATGGAATAGGACTCCATGCTGCTGCCGAGCTGACCGACAAAAAAATTTAAGGGACACATGCTGCTGCCGCCACCGCACTTTGTCACACTGTCCCAAATTTAAGGTTGACACGCTGCTGCTGAGCAGACCGTCCAAAAAATTTAAGGGTGACACTCTTCTGCCGAGCTGACCGACAAAAAAAATGTAAGGGACACATGCTGCTGCCATCGCACTTTGTCAAACTGTCCCAAATTTAAGGTTGACATGATGCTGCCAAGCAGACTGTCCAGAAAATTTAAGGGTGACACTCTGCTGCCGAGCTGACCAACAAAAAAATTTAAGGGACACATGCTGCTGCCGCCACCGCACTTTGTCAAACTGTCCCAAATTTAAGGTTGACACGCTGCTGCCGAGCAGACCGTCCAAAATATTTAAGGGTGACACTCTTCTGCGGAGCTGATCGCCCAAAAAAATTTAAGGGACACATACTGCTGCCACCGCTCTTTGTCAAACTGTCACAAATTTAAGGTTGACACGCTGCTGCCGAGCAGACCGACAAAAAAATTTTTAAGGGAGACATGCCGCTTAGCTGAATGTCTCAAAGATTAAAAGCGACATGTAGCAGAGCTGAGCGTGTTAAAAATTATTTTTGACATGCTGCTTAGCTGAACGTCTGAAACATTAGAAGTGACATGTAGCAGAGCTGAGCGTGTAAAACATTATGGTTGAGGACCTGCTGGTGAGCTGACAGGCCAAAAAAGTATGTTGCAGGCCCAGCTGGTGAGCTGACCGGCTAAAAACTTAGGGTGCAGGCCCAGCTGGTGAGCTGAGCATGTAAAACATTATGGTTGAGTGCCTGCTGGTGAGCTGACAGGCCAAAAAAATTATGTTGCAGGCCAGGCTAGTGAGCTGAGCGGCAAAAAAATTCAGGTGCAGGCCCAGCTGGTGAGCTGAGCGTGTAAAACATTATGGTTGAGTGCCTGCTGGTGAGCTGACAGGCCAGAAAATTATGTTGCAGGCCCAGCTGGTGAGCTGAGCGGCTAAAAAATTCGGGTGCAGGCCCAGCTGGTGGACTTCGAGGGCAGCCTAATAAGCAGTTTCATATGATGGAGGAAGAGGACGAGAAGAGGAAGGGGTACATGATAATACAGTGTATTCAATACACCCTAAAAGCCAGATTTAAGCTTCCTTCATGTTAAGCCGCTTTCCTCTGGTGGAGTAGAGAAGTTAGGGGCAATCCAGGCCTTGTTCATTTTGATAAGCGTCAACCTTAATTAATAAGGTAATTATGCCCCCAGCGGCACTAAATACACCCACTCAGACAAAACGCTGTCGGCAGGGCAGGCCAGCACCTCCAAGGCATAGAACGCCAGTTCGTGCCACGTGTCCAGCTTAGACACCCAATAATTATACGGCACATAGGGATCGCTGAGGACGTTGATACGGTCAGCTACGTACTCCTTTACCATCTTCCAAAACTTTTCCCTACTTGTCACACTAGGCCGCTCATCAGGGTGAGGGTGCTGGTGGGGTGTCATAAAACTGTCCCAGGCCTTGGAGAGTGTCGCCTTGCCTTTGTTGGAACTGCTGTATTTTCCCCTCGTCTCCCCTCCTCGGTTGCCCAAGGAACTATGTACTCTACCGCCAGCGTTGTCAGCTGGAAATTTTTGGAGCAATTTTTCCACAAGGGCCTTCTGGTATTGCAACATTTTACTTGTCCTCTCCACCACAGGAATGAGAGATGGGAAGTTCTCTTTGTAGCGGGGGTCGAGAAGGGTGAACAACCAGTAATCGGTGTTGCCTAATATGCGTATAACGAGAGGGTCACTGGAAAGGCAGCCTAGCATGAAGTCAGCCATGTGTGCCAGAGTCCCAACAGACAAAGCTTCGCTCTCCCCACCAGGAGCATGACTCTCAATATCCTCCTCGTCCTCTTCCTACTCTTCAGCCCATCCACGCCGAAGAGATGGTGTAAACGTGGAATCGATACCCTGTGTGTCGGTGGCAACCGTCTCCTCCTCCTCCTCCAATTGGCGCTGAGAAGACGAATCAAGGGTGGTCTGGCTATCACCCTGTGTAGGGTCTTCCCCCATTTCCACCTCTTCCACACGCTGAGCATCGGCCTTTATTGTGAGCATCGAGCTTTTTAGTTGACACAGAAGTGGGATGGTTACGCTGATAATTGCATTATCGCCGCTCACCATCTGTGTAGATTCATCAAAGTTGCGTAACACCTCACAGAGGTCAGACATCAATGCCCACTCTTCGATTGTGAAGAGCGGAAGCTGACTAGAAAGGCGCCGACCGTGTTGCAGCTGGTATTCTACTATTGCTCTCTGCTGCTCACAAAGCCTGCTCAACATGTGGAAGGTGGAATTCCATCGCGTGCTCAGGTCGCACAGCAGTCGGTGACGGTTGCCAGGCCGGCTGAAGCTGTCGGTGACTTGAGGAAATGGGCACACAGGCGACGCACCTTCACCAGTAGCTGAGGCAAATTAGGGTAGGTTTTCAGAAACCGCTGAACCACTAAGTTCAATACATGGGCCAGGCATGGTATTTGTGGGAGGTTGGCCAGCTCCAAAGCCGCTACCAAGTTGCGGCCGTTATCGGATACAACCATGCCTGGCTGTAGGTTGACTGGCGAGACCCACAGCTCAGCCTGTTCCCTTATGCCATGCCACAGTTCTGCGGCGGTGTGCTGTTTGTCACCCAGGCAAATAAGCTTCAGCACGGCCTGTTGCTGCATACCGACTGCTGTGCCACACCGCTTCCAGCTACTGACAGAAGTCTGAGTGGTGCTGCAAGATGGCAATTCTGCATGGGAAGAAGAGGAGGAGGAGGAGGAGGTGGAGGAAGAGAAGGAGTGGTTGCAGCCTCTACTGTAGGTGGCAGCGGAAATCCGGATGGAAGTAGGGCCCGCAATCATCGGCGTGGGTAGCACCTGTGCCATCCCAGGGTACAACTCGCTACCAGCCTCCACAACGTTCACCCAGTGTGCCGTCAGGGAAATGTAGCGTCCCTGGCCAGAAGAGATTGTCCATGTGTCAGTTGTTAAAGGGGTTGTCCGGGTTCAGAGCTGAACCTGGACCTACCCTTACTTTCACCCAGGCAGCCCGCCTGACTAGGGCATCGGAGCATCTCATGCTCCGATGCCCTCCTTTGCCCTGTGCTAATTAGCGCTGGCCAATGGCATTTAGCCCGATTCCGTTGACGAACCGGGCTCTGCCAGGCGGAGGCTTCCGCCCATCAGTGAGCCCGGTGACGTCACCGGTGCTGATGGGCGGGCTTTAGCACGGCCCTAGCCAGTAAAACAGCTAGGGCAACACTAAAGCCGGCCCATTACAGCCGTTGACGTCACCGAACACGCCCGACAGCGTGTATAATGTAAACAAAAAACCCTTGTCCTACGCAATCCAGCGCAGGGCAAGGGAGGACATCGAAGCATGAGATGCTCCGATGCCCTAGTCAGGCGGGCTGCCTGGGTGAAAGTAAGGGTAGGTCCGGGTTCAGCTCTGAACCCGGACAACCCCTTTAAGTGGACCTTGCCAGCAACTGCGTTGGTCAGGGCACGGGTTATGTTTCTGGACACATGCTGGTGTAAGGCAGGGATGACACACCGGTAAAAATAGTGGGGGGGACTGGGGACTGCATAACGAGGGACAGCCGCCGCCATCAGGCTGCGAAAGGCCTCGGTGTCCACCAGCCTAAACGGCAACATTTCCAGGGCCAGCAACTTGGAAAGTTGCGGGTTTAGAGCTATGGCCTGAGGGTGGTTGGCAGGGTAGAGGAGGCAGTGGTGGTAGTGGTGTGACCTGCAGACACAGATCGTGGACCCAGGCATTCAGCCCACCTTTTAGGGTGCTTTGCTGCCATGTGGCGGATCATGCTGGTGGTGGTCGGGTTGCTGGTGTTTACGCCCCTGCTCATCTTGGTACGGCACAGGTTAAAAATTACAAACCGTTTATCATCAGCACTTTCCTCAAAAAACCGCCAGACTGCGGAACACCTAACCCGGGGAACAGTTGCGGGCCTGTTGGCGTGGCCTGCCTTCTCCCTTTTGCCACCCCACTGCCTCTTCCAGCCTGTTGCGGTGCTGCGGATCCCTCCCCCTCTGTACTGCTGTCCTCGCACAGCTTGCCACCTTCCCAGGTTGGGTCAGCTATTTCATCGTCCACCACCTCCTCTTCCACATCCTCACTCTGGTCCTCCTCCTGACATGGTGAACTAACAAGAACCTGACTTAACTGCGTCTCATCCTCATCCACAACCTCTTGAGACACTAATTGCCCTTGACTTATTGGCAACTGTGTCTCATCATCATCATGCACCTCGTGAGACGCTAGTTGCCGGTCCCCACCGTCATCGTCTTCAGACTGTGTTTGCTCAATAGGTTGGGAATCAGGGCACAATATCCTCATGTCCCACTTCAAGCGGCCTTGGCGAGAGGCCCGAACCAAGGAACGGTGATGAAAAAAGCTCCTCGGAATATCCGAATGTGGGATTAGTTCTTTGCCCAGACTCTGCATGGTGGGAGGAAGGAGGATCAGGGTGAGGATGCGGTTGCCCAGACTCTTGGCTACTGAGACTGGACTTTGTGGAAGAAGAGGTGGTGCTGAACCGACTGGAAGCATTATCAGCTGAAATCCAACCGACTACCTGCTTGCACTGGTGTGGCAACAAGAGTTGTGTCTTGTGCTGCCCTGCAAACTGTGACATGAAGCTAGGAGTTTTGGATGACTTTGTTTCTTGGGCTCTGCCAGCAGGCACAGTTTCACCAGTCCCAGAGCCATGGCCTCTGCGTTCACCATCAGCAGCATGGCCACTTCCCCGTCCCTTAGTGCTCGCCTTGCGCATATTGTATAGTATATATGCAACTTGGTCACAACTAAGCTTTAAGCTTTATAGCACCTGGTGACATGTGACCCGGCTAGCCAATCAGTGTAATGCCAGTAGCTAACATGGCTACTGGCATTACACTGAATGCCATCCCTCCCCGCACGCTAATTGGCTAATTAGCGTGCGGGGAGGTGACTCGAACATGGCTGAATACTGCGTGGTCCCGAGCACTGCCATGTTCGGTCGAATAGTGTATTCGGCCGAACATGTTCGCTCATCTCTGGTTACCGTGCATCTGCTGCTGAACACATATAACTTTGACCTGCTGATGATGATGGTCACACACAGACTTAGGGCTCATTCAGACGGCCATATGCTATCCGCAAAAATACGGATCCGTTTTTTTGCAGATTAGACGGTGACCCATTCACTTCTATGGGGCACTTTTCTTCCATTCCATGGCTCCGCAAAAACACTGAAACATGTCCTATACTTGTCAGTGAAAATCAGGACGTGGCCCCATTGAAGTCTATGGGTCCGCAAAAATACGGAAAGCAATCCGTTTTTTTGCAGACATGCTGAACTGTCCACAAAAAAACGGATCCGTATTTTTGCGGACAGCATACGGCCGTTTGAATGAGCCCTAACTGTATACTACAAATAACAGCTACGCTCCTCCTAGCTAACTTCTAATAACGCACAGCAATACTATAAATGCAGCCCAACCACCTTTTTTGCAGGAAGATTGCTGTTACACCTGGATCCAGTTTGGAGCCGCAGCTTTCAGGAACTGCTGGGCTGTCGGAACTCTCCTCCTCTGCTCCTCGTAGATGGCTCTCTTCCTGCATACCTGCACCCACTATTTGCCATGCAATCTACCAGTCCTTTTTCTCTTTGGTCTCCTCCCTCAAAACCCTGCTCAGCTCATTCAGCCTCTCCTTGGTATTCCTCCTCCCTTAGGTTGTAAGAGCTTAAAGAGGTTGCGTCACTTTAGCATTTATTAGTTAATACAAGGCACTTACTAATGTATTATTATCCATATTGATTCCTTTGCTAGCTGGATTCATTTTTCCCTCACATTATACACTGCTTGTTTCCATGATTATGACCACCCTGCAATCCATCAGCGGTGAAAACCAAATGACTCCTCCTTCCTGTAACGATGGTCTAAATTATCAGGCGCCAAAAACAGCAGGGGACACAGCGGCGAAACAAAGGGGTATTTTAGAAAAAAAAAGTGCTGGCACCAGTAGGGGCTGCCCTATCTGGTAAGCATACCAGTTTGTAACACATAATCCCATGAAAGGTCCTCTTTAAAATAGAAACTGAAACACAAACTGTTCTTCAAATGTTTAGCAAACCAAATTCATAAAATGATTACAGTAAAAGAGTAACTTTACAGTGATGGGGGTGAGGGCAGGGGCGTAGCTATAGGGGATGCAGAGGTAGCAGCCGCTACAGGGCCCAGGTGCCTGAGGGGGCCCCAAAGACCCTTGTGCTGCATAAAAAGACAAAAGTATTATAGAAAATGCATGCTGATCAAGGTACATCTATGGTTGGAGGGAAGAGTTTAGGTCAAGAATTTGGCATTGGGGGTTGCCAGTTCAATTTTTGCCTCAGAATTGGCCACAAAGTACTGAGGGAAGGGGGGCCCAAGCTTAACTCTCGCACAAGGGCCCATGTGCCATTAGCTACACCCCTGGGTGGGGGGGTCTTTTTTGCATAGAACCACCCCTGACCTGGCACTCTAGAGGAACTGTACTTAAAGGGGTTGTCTCATGACGATAACTCCTTACTAAAGAAGCTGACCTATCACCAAGGGAGGATGTGTGGCCATACGTTTATCATGTAGCAAGCCAGCTACCATAGACTTCTACAGGCCCTACTGTCCCCATAGCTGCCAACTGTCCTGAATTTGACAGGATTGTCCCTCATTGTCAGAGACAGTCCCAGCAAATATGCGTTGTCCCAGAAAATGGGCAGGTCTAATGCAAACCCCAGCCACAAATTAGTGTTTCTTGTGCATATGGGGCGTTCCCAGGGCGGGGTGTTGGTATGTATGCAGTGTGCTTCTAATTTATTCAGAACTTATTTTTTCCTAAATAAATTTAGACATGTTGTATCGGATAGCGTATTACAGAGGTATTCTCCCAGAAAAGTTTTTTGTTTTTTTTAACTCTGTGGCAATATCCTATACTGATTTCTCATGAGTACAGAATTTCACCTATACATTTCACAGTCTGGAGCCATAAACCAAGATCCATAAGGAATACAGAGTGCAGTAAAAGGAAGTCTGTATTATGTGAGCTCAGAACCAGGGCTGTGGAGTCGGTAAGCCAAAGCCCCAACTCCAACTCTGACTCCGACTCCTCAATTTCCCCTGACTCCGACTCCGACTCCCTCATACATGGCGCATGTTTAAGTGAAACTTTTCATAAATCAATAGTACAGATATGTCATGACAAAAAGAGTTTCTAATATATGTTTTACTAGATATCTTTTCTCTGAACTTTCAGTATCAGGCTTTTCTCTGGGTACAGCTCACTAAGGGCCTGAATGAAAACTGTCTAGGTCTATGACTTTCTTTGTTGCCCATAGCAACCAATCAGAGCTCCCCTTTCATTTTTCCAGAGCACTATATGAAATGAAAGGGGAGCTCTAATTGGTTTCTGTGGGCAACAAAGAAACTTCTACACCTAGACAGTTTTCATACATAAGGCCCTAGGTGTTTTACATCAGAGGAAAAGCAAACTAAAACATAAAGTATAAAGAGAGAATATGCACTGGATAATTGATTTATGCACAGTTTATTGAAAGTTTAGATATACTAAGAAGTACTTGCCTTAAAGGGGTTTTTTCAGCACATTGATTCACTGGCTGACAGGCAGTTTGCACTTACTCTGTCTCCTCAGGCTGTGGGTTGGGGTCTCCAGCAGTTATTAGCATATATTATCTTACTCTGACAGAGCAGAAGGTTGTGATCTCTAACACAATTACAGGTAAAGCCATGCTTCCCGGTCCTCACAACACATTTTGCTTACTGCAGGTAATCACTCAGAGCTCAGTCCCATCATTCCGTGATGGGACAGTCTTTCTGGTCTGCAGGTTAGCATAGAAACCTGTGTACAGCGAGAGACCTGCTGAATTGTCTATAGTTCGTGACTAAAGTAACATCTACTGACCACTTTATTTAGAAAATGTCTTCTTTTAACTGTCCCTTTATGTTGAAAGCTAATATTTGTAACTAGTGAGAAAACCCCTTTTATCCTGTTTTCTCTAGCAGATCTGAGATGAGTGCAGCCATTCATTCCCAGTGCCTTTTTCCTCTGATCTGTAGCAGAGGAGTTTCACTTCTGAGCATCTACATGAAGGGCAGCACACAGTCATCTCAACTGAAAGCCTAGATCCTTAGTTCAGGAATAGAGCAGACATAGGATGTTTCAGCATGTTCCCAAATTCTTATGAAAATATATTCAGCACATACTGCATTGAACTAACTGTACCAATTTATTATATATTTTAGGAGTCGGTCCATTTTATACCAACTCCAACTCTGACTCCACCAAAATGAACACCGACCCTGACTCCACGACTCCGACTCCACAGCCCTGCTCAGAACAAGTACAGGAACTACTACATTCAAAATCATTTATTCATTTTTATTATTAAAGGGAGTCTTTCACCTGTTTATCAAGTATATAGTTAAGGCTACTTTCACACTAGCGGCAGTGGATTCCGGCAGGCTGTTCTGGTGGGTGAACAGCCTGCCGGATCCGTGCTGCCACTGGTGCACGTGTGGGGCCGGAACTACGCTCCGGCCCCATTCACTGTAATGGGCAAAGGCTGCTGATCCGGCCACAGCACGGGAAACTCGCAGAGAGGCGGCCAGACCAAAACTACGACATGTCATAGTTTTGGTCCGGCCGCCTCTCGGCAAGTTTGTCGTGCTGCGGCCGGATCCTCGGCCCGCCCCCTTTACAGTGAATGGGGCCGGAGCGTAGTTCCGGCCCCGCACATGCACCAGCGGTAGCACGGATTCGGCAGGCTGTTCACCCGCCGGAACAGCCTGCTGGTAACCACTGCCGCTACTGTGAAATTACTCTAAGAACAGTGCCCCACAGAAGATTGCAGACACATCCCAGACATACCTGTGTGCACTTTGTGTCTTACATGTCCAGGAAGAGCACTTTTATTCTGCAAGAAAACAGCTCCCAAGTGCCCAGCTCTGCTGCTGCAAGTGCCCAACTGAAAGTGAAACTAAAAATAGCTTTCTCTCCCGACTCGATTTCTAACAGCTATATCTTCTGATATACTGGATATAATGCTGTGATTTTGGTATCATTTGAAAGCTTGGAATGCCAGCTTTCAAATAACCATTTTTCTATCTGCTACCAATCCCAAGATATGAGCGGATAAAGCAGCCCTCCCCACTTCAGTCTGGTTTGCTTTGGGCACTTGGGAGCTGTTTTCCTGCAGAATAAAAGTGCTTTTCCTGGACATGTAATACAGACACACAGTGCACACAGATATGTCTGGAATGTGTCTGCAATCTTCTGTGGGGCAGTGCTCTTAGTTATATTGGTGAAAAACAGGTGAAAGACTCCCTTTAAATGAAGTATAGAATAGTGCCACCTAGTGGACAACGGAACATTTTTAAGTGATTATTATTCATACATGGGAGTGGCCGTATTTTATATTAAATATCACAGTCTAGATACTTGCCTACAGAGACGGCCATGTAGACATGGAGGATGATCAGTTTAAAAAGATGGGAGTGAGGTGCTTACTCTTGGTCTGATTAGACAGAAATTGGTCAGATAATCTGTTGGTGTAATACAGCCCTAAACTGCTAAGGGCGTGACCACACAGGCGATAATACTCCGTACAATGTTACTTCCATTTGCAGCACAAAACAAAAATAGAAATAGTGGAGGAAGCTACAGAGCCTGACAGTGATTTGTGCAGTAATCTGTTCCTGTGACATATGGCACATAAGGCACGTGTTTAATAAAACACCACTCCGGACTTTCCACTGTCATATAATATAAACTGGAGGTAAACATAATGGAATTGTGTTCAATACAACCCATAATGACACCTATTACATCCATGACACCAAGGTGATCAGATCTAACCACTGAGCACAATTAGTCTTAAAGGGAATGTGTCCTAAAAATGACCTAGTATTAAAATCATGTTTTTGTGTTAAATACCGTATTTTTTCCCTATAAGAAGCATTTTTCCCCCAAAAGTGGGGGAAAAATGTCCCTGCATCTTATGGGGCAAATACTAATGAGTGCTTCCATTCAGCGCTCTGTGACCTCACGCTTTGCGCCTCGGTTCACAGCACAGCCAACAGCAGGAGGATGAAGAGCGCAAGCGGTGAGGAGCGGCGGTGTCCAGGAGCAGGAGAGGTAAGTGGCTTATTTATTTTATATGCACTGAGGCTGGGGGCTGACATAAGAGGCATGGGGGCTGATAAATGGCATGGGGGTGACATTAGAGACATGGGGGCTGACATTAGAGGCATGGAGGCTGATAAGAGAGGCATGGGGGCTGATATGAGAGGTAATGGGGGGGCTGATATTAGAGGCATGGGGATGATAAATGGCATGGCGGTGACATTAGAGGCATGGGGGCTGATATGAGAGGTAATGGGGGCTGATATGAGAGGTAATGTGGGCTGATATGAGAGGTAATGGGGGCTGATATTAGAGGCATGGGGATGATAAATGGCATGGCGGTGACATTAGAGGCATGGCGGTGACATTAGAGGCATGGGGGCTGATAAGAGAGGCATGGGGGCTGATATGAGAGGTAATGGGGGCTGATATTAGAGGCATGGGGATGATAAATGGCATGGCGGTGACATTAGAGGCATGGGGGCTGATATGAGAGGTAATGGGGGCTGATATGAGAGGTAATGGGGGCTGATATTAGAGGCATGGGGATGATAAATGGCATGGCGGTGACATTAGAGGCATGGCGGTGACATTAGAGGCATGGGGGCTGATAAGAGAGGCATGGGGGCTGATATGAGAGGTAATGGGGGCTGATATTAGAGGCATGGGGATGATAAATGGCATGGCGGTGACATTAGAGGCATGGGGGCTGATATGAGAGGTAATGGGGGCTGATATGAGAGGTAATGTGGGCTGATATTAGAGGCATGGGGGCTGATATGAGAGGTAATAGGGGCTCATGACAGGCATAGGGGCTGATGAGAGGCATGGAGCTCTTATCTGAGATCTGATTGGGGGTCATTAACATTGGGGTCTGATCTGAGGTCTTATTGGGGTCTTATTAACAATGGGGGTCTGATTAGGGCTGTGAGCTGAGGTCTGATTAACATTGGGGGTCTGGTTGCTCGTCTGAGCTCTAATGGAAAATATTTTTTTTTATTGTGCCCCTGTAAAACCTAGGTGTGTCTTATTTTTTCTTAAATCTTTCATGTTACCATCTATGTTTAAAAAATGTACATAATCCTGCAATTTTCGCACTTGCCACCAGGCCTAATAACAGATCATGATTTCCTGTTCTATGCAAGTAACTTTTCAGTAACTATTATCATAATCACCACAAGCAGAATTACAATGACAAATAACACCTCTATACGGATAACACAGGATCCACCATTCATTATAGGGTTCATCACAGCTTATCAGCACCCTCCTGACCTCTGCACAGGTCACAGAGCATGCCTGGAAAACTCTCCCACAGATGTCAATGGGGTTCCCTCCTAACCATTATGTATATGGCCCATGGGGCTGCTATCAAAAGACAGGAAGTCTTAACATATTGTAAGCCTAGTGGCCATTGTGAAAAGTGCAAGATTTTGGTTTTGTTTTTTGTTTTTAACTATATGGAAAATGAAAAAAAAAATCAAAATTCTTTAAAAATGTGTTAAACATAAAATTTGTGATTTAAATAATAGGTCATTTTCTGATGACAATTCCTTTTAAGATTTATTGGACAGTCAGCAACAATATAAAGGTGCAACCACACAGCATGGTTGCAATGTAGCCTTGATGCGGTCGACTGCCACACGCCCATATGAGTCGCCGTGGGCTCTAATTAAACTACTTAGGATGGCACTGTTTAGCTGGTCTGCATTGTTAATGGCCATGCAGCATCTGCAATACCACACACCCATTAAAGGGGTTGTCTCACTTTAGTAAATAGCATTTATCATGTACAGAAAGTTAAAGGGGTATTCTCATCTTAGACAATGGGGGCATATCGCTAGGATATGCCCCCATTGTCTTATAGGTGCGGGTCCCACCACTGGGACCGCACCTATAGCCAGAACGGAGCGGGGAGCGCTGCGCCTGGAGGACCCCAGGTTTCCGGGGGTCCGGCCACCACCAGGCGCAGCTCCCCGCGCCGCTCATAGAAATGAATGGGAGCCGGGCCGTGCATGAGCGGTGCGCTCCCATTCATTTCTATGGAGCCGACGGAAGTAGCCGAGCCAGCGCTCGGCTATTTTCGGCGGCCCCATAGAAATGAATGGAGGGCGGCTGCGCATGCGCAGTGCGCCCTCATTCACTTCGGGGGCTCCGTTCTCGATATAGGTGCGGGTCCCAGCGGTGGGACCCGCACCTATAAGACAATGGGGGCATATCCTAGCGATATGCCCCCATTGTCTAAAATGAGAACAACCCTTTAATAAAAGCCACTTACTAATGTATTGTTATTATCCATACTGCCTCCTTTGCTGGCTGGATTCATTTTTCCATCACATTATAAACTGCTCGTTTCCATGGTTATAACCCCCCTGCAATCCATCAGTGGTGGCTGTGCTTCCACACTAAAGGAAGAAGTGCCGGCCTCTCTGGTGGCTGGGACCATGGGAGCACATGTAGGCCAGCACTTTTTTCTATAGTGTGCAATCACACCCACCGCTGCTGGATTGTAGGGTGGTCATAACCATGGAAGCGAGCAGTGTGATGGAAAAATGCAAAGCCAGCAAAGGAGGCAATATGGACAGTCGCAATACATTAGTAAGAACCTTGTATTAACTATGTCTACATGATGAATGCCATTTGCTGAAATGAGACAACCCCTTTAACATTTCAGATCAACTAAACAGTGAAGCCCTAATCAGTTGAACTACAGCTTGCTGTGTGGTCGTACCCTAATATAGATCCATTATGGGAAAAGGGACTAATAAGAAAACAAGGTAGACATAAGGTGGTGATAAAAAAAAAAAAAGTCTTGCAATCGAGTTATATGCGCAGAGCATAAAAAAAAAAAAAGTCCATCGCATTAGAAAATGCTGCATGAAGCTTTTCAGAGGTCATCATAGTTTATCACCTAAGAGCAGAATAGAAGGCATGAGAAAGGAAAGAGAATCAAATATTTGTTAGATAAAATCCACTACTTGTTTTCTGCATATGGAAATAACAGGACCCCAAATCTATTTGTTGAAGGAACTATGCTGTTCAGCCCCACCTGGGCCTATGTGAAAAAGTAATTATCTCCTTAGCTACTAAATTAACCATTTAGAAGGGTTTTTTTTCGAGATTTAAATACTGACGACTTAAAGGGGTTGTCTCACTTCAGCGAGTGGCATTTATCATGTAGAGAAAGTTAATATAAGCCGCTTACTAATGTATTGTGATTACCCATTTTGCTTCCTTTGCTGGCTGGCTTCATTTTTCCATAACATTATACACTGCTCGTGTCCATGGTTACAGACCACCCTGCAATCAATCAGTGGTGGTCATGCTTGCACCATATAGGAAAAAGCACTAGCCAGTATCTGATTGGTGGAGGTCTTACACCTGGGACCCCGGCTGTTCAGCTGTTTACGAAGGCGCAGCCTTCTCCATGTTCACCAATCACAGCACCATACATCATATAGCGGCTGTGTTTGGTATCGCAGCTCAGCCCCATTCACTTCTATGGGGCAGAGCTGCGTCTAGGCCACGTAACAGATGAACATGTCATCATCTAGCTTAGGGAAATCCGCTAAAAGGCCATGGCGCTACTTTTCAAACTGCTGATCGGCAGGGGTTCCAGGTGTTGGAACCCCACCTTTCAGATACTGATGACCTAGAGCACTGATGGCTAACCTCCGGCACTCCAGCTGTGGTGAAACTACAACTCCCAGCATGCTCCATTAATTTCTATGGAGTTCTGATAACAGCTGCGTAAGTTTGCATCTTGGGAGTTGTAGTTTTACCACAGCTGGAGAGCCGGAGGTTAGCCATAACAGGCATAGAGGATATGTCATCAGTATTTGCATCTCAGAAAACCCCCTTAAACCAAATTCATTTGACAATTTCACTAGCTATACCCGGACATAATGACTTTCAGGTCCGTCAAATGTAAACACCACATAAAAAGAACCTACCGCTCAAAATGAAGTAGGCTAGAAGGTTTCAAAAAGCAACACATGATACCATGTAAAGCTACAAGACGCAAACCAATGATTACCAAAAACACCCAAAAACAACTCGTTTCACATTTCCAAAAAACATCTAAATGACCCCCAAGGCTTTTGGAATAATATTCTGTAGACTCATGAGTTAAAGCAGAAACAGAAGCCTTCTTAGCAGTAGTCGCAGCCACCTTCAGATGCTAGTTAGACTGAGTGATACAGTAGGTACCTGCAGCCAGTATCTATATCAGTGCTGTACTAAACACAGCAACGTTTGGAGTAAAATCTACACAATGTAGCAAAAGGCAACTGGATAGGTCATCAATATAAGATTGGTGGGGGCTGACTGCTGTTCAGCCCAGTTTACTCCCTGAAAAGACTCATGCATATTTTTACAGTCCTGAGCGTGGTATCAGCAGCCTGCCAGGTATGGCACAGAGGAAGCCCTGCCCCTCACTGGCATCTCCCTTACCTGGAGCAGCTGTATACTAAACAGCACATTGTGGGTACATGACCTGTCACGTGATTTGTCACATGTGTGGGAGGAGTTAAGGGAATGAGGCTCCCTGTAGAACTGTGCTGAATATGAAGGTACCTTGTGTATCATATAAAGCAGGGCTCTGTCTGTGTAATGGGCATGTAGAGGTGCCCTGTGTGTAATGGGCATGTAGAGGTGCCCTGTGTGTAATGGGCATGTAGAGGTGCCCTGTGTGTAATGGGCATGTAGAGGTGCCCTGTGTGTAATGGGCATGTAGAGATGCCCTCTGTGTAATGGGCATGTAGAGGTGCCCTGTGTGTAATGGGCATGTAGAGGTGCCCTCTGTGTAATGGGCATGTAGCAGTGCCCTCGTTGTAATGGGCATGTACAGTGCCTTGCGAAAGTATTCGGCCCCCTGGAACTTTTCAACCTTTTGCCACATTTCAGGATTCAAACAAAAAGATATAACATTTAAAATTTTTGGTGAAGAATTAACAACAAGTGGGTCACAATTGTAAAGTGGAACAAAATTTATTGGATCATTTAAACTTTTTTGTAATAATAAAACTGAAAAGTGGGGCATGCTAAATTATTCGGCCCATTTACTTTCAGTTCAGAAAACTCACTCCAGAAGTTCATTGAGGATCTCTGAATGATCCAATGTTGTCCTAAATGACTGATGAAGATAAAAAGAATCCACCTGTGTGTAATCAAGTCTCCGTATCAATGCACCTTCTCTGTGATAGTCTCAGGGTTCTGCATCATGAAGACCAAGGAACACACCAGGCAGGTCCGTGATACTGTTGTGGAGAAGTTTAGATTTCCCAACCTTTAAACATCCCAAGGAGCACTGTGCAGGCGATCATATTGAAATGGAAGGAGTATCAGACCACTGCAAATATACCAAGACCCGACCGTCCCTCTAAACTTTCATCTCAAACAAGGAGAAGACTGATCAGAGATGCAGCCAAGAGGCCCATGATCACTCTGGATGAACTGCAGAGATCTACAGCTGAGGTGGGAGAGTCTGTCCATAGGACAACAATCAGTCCAACACTTCACAAATCTGGCCTTTATGGAAGAGTGGCAAAAAGAAAGCCATTTCTCAAAGATATCCATAAAAAGTCTCGTTTACAGTTTGCCACAAGCCACCTGGGAGACACACCAAACATGTGGAAGAAGGTGCTCTGGTCAGATGAAACCAAAATCCAACTTTTTGGAAACAATGCAAAACAATATGTTTGGCGTAAAAGCAACACAGCTCATCACCCTGAACACACCATCTCCACTGTCAAACATGGTGGTGGCAGCATCATGGTTTGGGCCTGCTTTTCATCAGCAGGGACAGGGAAGATGGTTAAAATTGATGGGAAGATGGATGGAGCCAAATACAGGACCATTCTGGATGAAAACCTGTTGGAGTCTGCAAAAGACCTGAGACTAGGACGGAGATTTATCTTCCAACAAGACAATGATCCCAAACATAAAGCAGAATCTACAATGGAATGGTTCAAAAATAAACGTATCCAGGTCTTAGAATGGCCAAGTCAAAGTCCAGACCTGAATCCAATTGAGAATATGTGGAAAGAGCTGAAAACTGCTGTTCACAAACGCTCTCCATCCAACCTCAAAGAGCTCGAGCTGTTTTGCAAGGAAGAATGGGCAAGAATTTCAGTCTCTAGATGTGCAAAACTGATAGAGACATACCCCAAGCGACTTGCAGCTGTAATCACAGCAAAAGGTGGCGCAACAAAGTATTAATGCAAGGGGGCCGAATAATTTTGCATGCCCCACTTTTCAGTTTTATTATTACAAAAAAAGTTTAAATGATCCAATAAATTTCGTTCCACTTCACAGTTGTGACCCACTTGTTGTTGATTCTTAACCAAAAATTTAAAATGTTATATCTTTTTGTTTGAAGCCTTAAATGTGGCAAAAGGTTGAAAGTTCCAGGGGGCCGAATACTTTCTCAAGGCACTGTAGTGGTGCTCTCTGTGTAATGGGCATGTAGCGGTGCCCTCTGTGTAATGGGCATGTAGCGGTGCTGTCTGTGTAATGGGCATGTAGCGTTGCCCTCTGTGTAATGGGCATGTAGCAGTGCTGTCTGTGTAATAAGCATGTAGCAATGCCCTCTGTGTAATGGGCATGTAGCGGTGCCCTCTGTGTAATGGGCATGTAACATAGTTTAAAAGGCCGAAAAAAGACATCTGTCCATCCAGTTCGGCCTGTTATCCTGCAAGTTGATCCAGAGGAAGGCAAAAAACCCCTGTGAGGTAGAAGACAATATTCCTCACTTTAGGGGAAAAAAATTCCTTCCCGACTCCAATCAGCAATCAGGCAATCAGAATTACTCCCTGGATCAACGACCCATCTCTAGTAACTATAAACTGTAATATTATTACCCTCCAGAAATACATCCAGGCCCCTCTTGAACTCTTTTAGTGAACTTACCATCACCACCTCCTCAGGCAGAGAGTTCCATAGTCTCACTGCTCTTACCGTAAAGAATCCTCTTCTATGTTTGTGAACAAACCTTCTTTCCTCCAGGCGCAGAGGATGTCCCCTCGTCACAGTCACAGTCCTGGGGATAAATAGATGATGGGAGAGATCTCTGTACTGACCTCTGATATAGTTATACATAGTTATTAGATCTCCCCTCAGTCGTCTTTTTTCTAAAGTGAATAAGCCTAATTTTGATAATCTTTCTGGGTACTTTAGTCCACCCATTCCAGTTATTACTTTAGTTGCCCTCCTCTGAACCCTCTCCAGCTCTGCTATGTCTGCCTTGTTCATAGGAGCCCAGAACTGTACACAATACTCCATGTGTGGTCTGACTAGTGATTTGTAAAGTGGTAGGACTATGTTCTCATCACGGGCATCTATGCCTCTTTTGATGCAACCCATTATCTTATTGGCCTTGGCAGCAGCTGTCTGACACTGGTTTCTACAGCTTAGTTTGCTGTTCACTAAAATGCTTAGGTCTTTTTCCATGTCAGTGTTACCCAGTGTTTTACCATTCAGTATGTACTGGTGACTTGCACTATTCCTTCCCATATGCATAACCTTACATTTGTCAGTGTTAAACCTCATCTGCCACTTCTCTGCCCAGGCCTCCAATCTATCCAGGTCCCTCTGTAGCAGTGTACTGTCCTCTTCTGTGTTAATTACTTTACACAGTTTAGTGTCATCTGCAAAAATTGATATTTTACTGTGCAAGCCTTCTACAAGATCATTAATAAATATATTGAAGAGAATTGGGCCCAATACTGCCCCCTGTGGTACCCCACTAGTGATCCAATCTGAATATGTGCCGTTAATAACCACCCTCTGTTTTCTATCACGGAGCCAGTTACTTACCCACATACAGACATTTTCTCCCAGTCCAAGCATTCTCATTTTATATACTAACCTTTTATGTGGTACCGTGTCAAATGCTTTGGAGAAGTCCAGATATACCACATCCACTGATTCGCCGCGGTCAAGTCTAGAACTTACCTCCTCATAGAAACTGATTAAATTTGTTTGACATGACCGATCCCATCATGAAGCCATGCTGATATGGAGTTATTTGCTTATTTACATTGAGGTACTCCAAGATAGCATCTCCTAGAAAACCTTCAAACAGTTTACACACGACAGATGTTAAACTTACCGGCCTATAGTTTCCAGGCTCTGTTTTTGGACCCTTTTTGAATATTGGCACCACATTTGCTATGCGCTAATCCTCTGGAACACTCCCTGTCAGTATAGAGTCCTTAAATATCAGAAATAAGGGTCTGGCGATGACATTACTTAATTCTCTTAGGATACGGGGGTGTATGCCATCCGGTCCTGGTCATTTGTCTATTTTAATCTTTTTAAGACACCGCTCTACTTCTACTTGTATATTCTGCATTTCATCTGACAGTTTATTTTCCTCAGTGAATACAGTGGAGAAAAAGATATTTAGTAGCTTTGCTTTCTCCTCATCGCTCTCTGCAACTCCCCCCTCATTACTCTGTAAGGGGCCGACACCTTCGGGTTTATACTTTTTACCATTTATATAATTAAAGGACATTTTCGGGTTCTAGTGGTGCTCTCTGTGTAATGGGCATGTAGCGGTGTTCTCTGTGTAATGGGCATGTAGCAGTGCTCTCTGTGTAATGGGCATGTAGCGGTGTAATGGGTAAATAATTACACAATAGTCTTGAGCGCCCTGATAATGCCTCTGTTATGGGGGCAGTACAAACGAAATCATCACTTCTGACTCTGTAATGGGGCAACTGCATATGGAAGCGCTGTGTATGGCAGCATTAGGTGGGCAATGTGTATGGCAGCGTTAGGTGGGCACTGTGTATGGCAGCATTAGGATGGCACCGTGGATGGCGGCGTTAGGTGGGCACTGTGTATGGCAGCGTTAGGTGGGCACTGTATATGGCAGCATTAGGATGGCACCGTGTATGGCAGCATTAGGATGGCACCGTGGATGGCAGCGTTAGGTGGGCACTGTGTATGGCAGCGTTAGGTGGGCACTGTGTATGGCAGCGTTAGGTGGGCACTGTGTATGGCAGAGTTAGGTGGACACTGTGTATGGCAATGTTAGGTGGGCACTGTGTATGGCAGCGTTTGGTGGGCACTGTGTATGGCAGCGTTTGGTGGGCACTGTGTATGGCAGAGTTAGGTGGGCACTGTGTATGGCAGCGTTAGGTGGGCACTGTGTATGGCAGCATTAGGTGGGCACTGTGTATGGCAGCGTTTGGTGGGCACTGTGTATGGCAGCATTTGGTGGGCACTGTGTATGGCAGAGTTAGGTGGCACTGTGTATGGCAGCGTTAGGTGGGCACTGTGTATGGCAGCATTAGGTGGGCACTATGTATGGCAGCGTTTGGTGGGCACTGTGTATGGCAGAGTTAGGTGGGCACTGTGTATGGCAGAGTTAGGTGGGCACTGTGTATGGCAGAGTTTGGTGGGCACTGTGTATGGCAGAGTTAGGTGGGCACTGTGTATGGCAGCGTTTGGTGGGCACTGTGTATGGCAGCATTAGGTAGGCACTGTGTATGGCAGCATTAGGTGGCACTGTGTATGGCAGCGTTAGGTGGGCACTGTGTATGACAGCGTTAGGTGGGCATTGTGTATGGCAGCGTTAGTTGGGCACTTTTTATGGCAGCGTTAGGTGGGCACTGTGTATGGCAGCGTTAGGTGGGCACTGTGTATGGCAGCGTTAGGTGGGCACTGTGTATGGCAGTGTTAGGTGGGCACTGTGTATGGCAGTGTTAGGTGGGCACTGTGTATGGCAGTGTTAGGTGGGCACTGTGTATGGTAGCTTTAGGTGGCACTGTGTATGGCAGCGTCAGGGGGGCTAAGTGTATAGCAGCACTGGTCTTATGTTCAGTGTATGATGTTGGATAAATGTAAAATTGTCTACATTTGCTATTTCTGCACAGAGGACATTATAGGGGAGACTAGTAATTGTTTCCCTGCAGAAATAGCGGCCTTATAACATTACCTATGTATTATATATATGAATTACCGCAAAATTCTTACTCTCTAAGAGGAGTAATTTTACTCTTCTGCAAAAAAGTGTAGTGCAACCTTTGACCGCAATATAACAAAATGTGAAAAAGTGAAAGGATCAGAAGACAATGTACTTGTATATGCTGCAAAAAGTTAACCTTTTTTCCGGATCTGTCAAATGGAGTCAACAAAATAAAATACAAAGGCGGCATCTGATGTATTTTTTATTCAAATGTATCTTTGCCTATTTAAAATGTATTAAAGGTATGTGAAGTGGATCCATCTACTCTGGAGCCATCTGCAATTGGCTTCCTTTGTAAAAAAACAGTATACTTTTTTGGGCTACTTAGTAGTGTAATAGTCTACTCTGTTCAAAACTGGTATCCAGGCACGGTATAGCCACACAATAAAAGCCTATAGGGAGTGCAGAGCACACGCGTGTATGCATTTTTCAGGAATGGTAGAAGAAAGGTTATGGATAAGGCCTTATACACGTGAACAGTATAAAGTGACTTCATGAATGGGAATTCCTCCTGGCCGTAGAGCTTGTGAAACAGAAAATGAATCATCAGTGGGAATTGCAGGGTCAGGATCTTCTCATTCTAATCTTATAATCTCATTTAACCGCAGTGATCCTGTTATCTTGTAATGGTTTTTGACTTCAGCATGCTGCCTCATTACACACTGTCACAGTAAGACAGGACTCCCTAAGGGTCTATACAAAGCGTGTACAGAAAAGCCAGTCTGACATCGTCTGCTACATCTCTGCGCCAATTAGGAGACTCCTCTAATTACAAACAGTCCCAATCAAGCCCCATTAGTATAAGAAAAGGGGATCTGACTATACAGTGTTCCCTCATAATACAATATTAGTTGGTTCTGGGGCTATCATTGTAAGTTGAGAACATATTTGTATGGAAAACTGCTAATTGGTTCCATAGTCCCGAAATGTCACCCCAAAATGAGACAATGACTATTAAGTTAAGCAGCTAACTACTAGATATGAAGTAAGGCCCGATACTCTGTTTCTCCAAAAATAGGACCTACCCCGAAAATAAGCCCTAGCTTGATTTTTCAGGTTTTTTTTGGAGTAGGCTTGAAATATGAGCCCTACTCCAAAAATAAGCCCTTGTAACAATTCATTAAAAACAGTGTTCAGGCAGCTATACATATTAAAAATAGAATACAGCAGGACAAAAGACCCTTAGAAAGAAAGTAGAGACCCCCAAAAGGAATTGCACCCCATAACTATAAGGGTTAGCTAGAGTCGGGTACCGGTTGTCACACTCGCATCACTCCACACCCGAGCCCGCTAATGCTGTTACACACAGATCGGGTGGCTCTAGTCCCACTGACATCACTCCACTCCCGAGCTTGAAAATTGTGGATTCTTCTGGTCACCAGGAGGAGCTGCTGCAGTGGAACGCAGCTTGAACAGCAAGTGATGTGAGTCAGGTGTGTGAAGACGTCTGGTGAGTGAGTGTTCATGAATTCCAGTTAAAGTCCTTTTACACGGGCCGATTATCGGCCGAAAAATCGTTCCTAGGAACGCTAGTGCCGATAATCGGCCCGTGTAAATGTGGCCCTAATCAGCCGACGAACGAGCAAAACGCTCGTTCGTCGGCTGATTGGATCTTTTGTAGAAACCAAAAGATCCAATCTGTCGGGCGCACATCGCCCTGTGTAAACAGGCGATGTGCGCCTGACAGTATGGAGCTTCCCGGCCGCACGAGCGATACAGCGATCACTCGTGCGGCCTGGCGCTCGATTCGTCGGGCCGTGTAAAGGCTCCCTGCCCGAGCGCCGATATCGCTGATCGGCGCTCGGGTAGGGAGAATAATCGGCCCGTCTAAAAGGGCCTTTAATGTAGACGGTTGTACAGTACATGGAAATAGGATGTCAAGAAATTCATAGTAGAATTTAGGTTTTGGAGAGTGATGCTGATGTTCCAGAATGTAAAGACATGATTATGTTTGAATTTGGAGAAAAAAAAAAAAGGCATCGTCCGATGAAAATAAGCCCTATCCGTTTTTTCAGAGCAAAAAATAATATAAGACCCTGTCTTATTTTTGGAGAAACACGGTATATATCAGCCAGAAAGAGCTGCTGGAAGCTGTAAATCACTTTCAGAGGTCAGGAGCTTCTGTACAGTGTGTACAGTGACCAGAAAAAAAATTAGAGCCGTCCTCACCTGGTGTCCAAATGGACAGGTAAAGAGCAGTACAGAATATGCTTCAGAAAGTGGCTACTAAACAGCCAATGAAGTCAAGGTCTTAAAATTAGGTGAATACAGATGAAGATGGAGCCGCAATGTAAAAGCAGTGTGTGAAAAAATAAGTACACCCCAAGAATCGAAGCTTGTAGAACCAGCTTTAGCAGCAATAATGTGAAGAAAGTGTTTTTCTGTATGACGTCATCAGTCTCTCACATCAGTCTGGAGACATTCGGACCCACTTTTCTTTACAGTGTTGTTTAGTTCATTGAGTTTTGTGGACATTCATTTATGCACAGCTCTCTGCCAGAGCATTTCAATTGGGTTGAGACCTGGACTTTGACAGGGCCACTGGAACACTTTGATTCTTTTCTTTTTCAGCCATGATTTTAGCTTCAAAAACTGCATCATGAATCCTTAACGTGTAGCCATAGCCAAAGGGAAAAACATAAAACAAACCAAGCAAAAGAATAAAAACCATCATCTAGGAGACAATGGTGCATCTAATGATAAAGGGTGTATTGTCACACCCAGCAGTACAAGACTACATGAAGCGTTTTTAAATCACTAATTAACTTTCTTTAAAATAAAAGTCATTCCCTTCGTGGTTATAGTGTCAAAACAATCCACAGCATTCAACAGGTTGTACCCTGTGACTGCGCCACATCAGCAGCGCCAACTATGTGTGGGAGTTGTGTAGAATGATTGTTATATATTGTTGCTACGTTGGCCACGATCCCGAATTTCCCACTCAAGATCTGTGGATATGTCCCATATAAATTACATGCTGTAATGCAGTGGATGGAGGGGCTGTAGTTTTACTCAAATACTGTATGATCTTTGCTGCTTGCATGAAAGTCTGCCATTTGCAGGCGACATACCTACATAAGGCATGTCTGTACACCTGAACTGAGGACACTGGAGCGTGGATGTGTGAACCAGGCCGAAAAACAAAACAAAACCATTTGAAGCTCCTTTGTGAAACCACCTTAAAAAATACTTAGCCTGCCTTCCAGTATGTGGAAACAAATATGTGTTTCATATAGAGGTAGCAAATCCAAGCTTTGGCCGGACTCCAGAAGAAATAATCCAAAAAATCCTTCAGGCTTGATGCTGCAGCTTACCAATTAAATGCAATCTAAATATTTCCTTTACGGGGAATATCTTTTCATTAAGAAATGGTATCCTTTCTAATAGATTAGTTGGAGCAAAGGAGAAGTAAATCTGACACAGCCTGCCTCTGTCTATGGATTACCTACTGCACAATATGCTCATTGATGATGGGCCGCAGCCTCACCTCACCAGCATCTCCCGGGCTTCTACCTAGCAATGTGCCAAGTATATTTCATACAATATAGCCTCATGGGCACAGAAGTGCCACGCCTAAGTTCAGTATGGAGCTAGGGTTCCATACATGAGCTATTACAGTACCTCTGTGTGCTGCTGCAGATTCCGTATGAATCTTCCAAATAAATTGTGGAATGTTTCATCATGTAGTATACAGAGTGATACAAAAGTATGAAGACACCTAAACAAATGGAGAACAGTGGTTGGGAACGCCATCCCGTGTGGCATATTAGTAAGGGGGCAAATCTGTGAGGGGCAGTGTCCAACATGGCAGTCATTTTGAAAGTCGTCATCTTGAAATCAAATGGGAAGGGGTGCTTATGACATATTTATCTGATAGAGAATTTGATGAAGAATTCAAATCTGCAAAAGGTCCCACTGCAAGGGGTTAATGTAACTGTACTTTATGCACTGTATTTTCCAAAAGCTGTGTCTGAGGAGGGAGTTCCCTAGTAACATTCTCTATGGGGCGGCAACACCCCTTCCACTAGTGGGAAGTTGGTGAGTTGTGTGTAGACTGTGAAAAAGCAAGGAGATGAGCTATGAGCAATGAGCGAGCAAAGAAACAGCATGTGTGCCAGCCTTTGAGGGAAAGAATTGCTGGAGATAACATGTTTAGCAGCAATACAAGGAAAAGTGCTGAACATATGTCAGAGAAAGTAAATGCCTGCACCTTGGCTATTGCCTTCCCTGTATTTTGGTTGGGCCAATATACCTCAGGTCCCCTATCATATTAAAATGATAGCCTGGCCATCTATGTGTAGAGACCGCACCCTGCAGAGGGTACTGTGCATATATAGATCTGAAGAAAGAGAAAGTACACCCTTTTAGGTTGAAAAAGAGAAGTTGTACAGACTGACTAGAAAGAGAGAGAAAAAGAAACTCAAAGGGAAGTAGCAAACTACCTATCCTCCCATACACACAGCCTTTCAGGAAATTTTCTACAACACCTCTAAAGACTGTGAAAGTGCCTGTGTGAACCAACAATTTGCCTCAGTAAAGTACAGTGTACTCTTGCACCAACAACTGCATTGCTACCTCACTGAATTGTGCGGCCACTCACCCATTGCTCCTCAAAATACGCCAAGGGCACCCCACCTGACACCTGGCAGAAAAATGTGTGCCCTTCCCATCACTGCATGGTTCCAGCGAGAGCGTGGACCACCACCGTGACTAACTGCTACCATTATCATTGCTACCACTACTCCTGTCCTCCCCTCCTCCCCCTTCCAGTGCCTCCATGAGCCATGAACTCACCCCTGTAAATGCTAATCGATCAATCACGCTACATTTCCTTTGTCATCTGTCTACTTTCACTGTCCTCCATTGTCACATCAGTCACTTTCAACACTGTATATTATCCAGGCTCAGGCCTCATTCACATTACATGTAACATGGTGTATTTAGCCATAGCATGTAACATAGTGTACTTAGGCATAGCGTGTAACATGGTGTACTTAGGCATAGCATGTAACATGGTGTACTTAGGCATAGCGTGTAACATGGTGTACTTAGGCATAGCGTGTAACATGGTGTACTTAGGCATAGCGTGTAACATGGTGTACTTAGGCATAGCGTGTAACATGGTGTACTTAGGCATAGCGTGTAACATGGTGTACTTAGGCATAGCGTGTAACATGGTGTACTTAGGCATAGCGTGTAACATGGTGTACTTAGGCATAGCGTGTAACATGGTGTACTTAGGCATAGAGTGTAACATGGTGTACTTAGGCATAGCGTGTAACATGGTGTACTTAGGCATAGCGTGTAACATGGTGTACTTAGGCATAGCGTGTAACATGTGTACTTAGGCATAGCGTGTAACATGGTGTACTTAGGCATAGCGTGTAACATGGTGTACTTAGGCATAGCGTGTAACATGGTGTACTTAGGCATAGCGTGTAACATGGTGCGTGTACTTAGGCATAGCGTGTAACATGGTGTACTTAGGCATAGCGTGTAACATGGTGTACTTAGGCATAGCGTGTAACATGGTGTACTTAGGCATAGCGTGTAACATGGTGTACTTAGGCATAGCGTGTAACATGGTGTACTTAGGCATAGCGTGTAACATGGTGTACTTAGGCATAGCGTGTAACATGGTGTACTTAGGCATAGCGTGTAACATGGTGTACTTAGGCATAGCGTGTAACATGGTGTACTTAGGCATAGCGTGTAACATGGTGTACTTAGGCATAGCGTGTAACATGGTGTACTTAGGCATAGCGTGTAACATGGTGTACTTAAGCATAGCGTGTAACATGGTGTACTTAAGCATAGCGTTTAACATGGTATACTTAGGCATAGCGTGTAACATGGTGTACTTAAGCATAGCGTGTAACATGGTGTACTTAGACCATTACATGTAACATAGTGTACTTAGGCATAGCGTGTAACATGGTGTACTTAAGCATAGCGTGTAACATGGTGTACTTAAGCATAGCGTGTAACATGGTATACTTAGGCATAGCGTGTAACATGGTGTACTTAAGCATAGCGTGTAACATGGTGTACTTAGACCATTACATGTAACATAGTGTACTTAGGCATAGCGTGTAACATGGTGTACTTAGACCATTACATGTAACATGGTGTACTTAGGCATAGCGTGTAACATGGTGTACTTAGGCATAGCGTGTAACATGGTGTACTTAGGCATAGCGTGTAACATAGTGTACTTAGGCATAACGGAATGGAAATTAATTTTCTGCCCTAGTTATTTGTTCCATCCACTATGAAGGTGTATGGGAACTATGCAGATATCTTATGCATCAGTTCTGCATTCCATTTCCTATAGAGATTAATGGTAAACACGGAAATGTACAGTGAACAGTTATACAATATTATAAAAATTATGAGGATGGCGAGCATCCCTGTAGCATTCATTCTTACACTACTTCAGTGCCATTAATCTGCTATACTGTATATTATTATTTATTATTAAAGCACCATTCATTCCATAGCGCTGTACATAGGATATCCATCTAGACCATAACATATTCAGTGAATATAAAGTCTTCTTAAATGAATAAACTGGAAATCTCTTCTTCATTGACTTTCATTACAGCTCCCATAGAGGTGGACACCCAACTTTCCAAGACTCTGAAGTTGGGTAATCTGTCACTTCATAATTAAGATTTGCTATTCAATAGTCTAAAGAAGCGGAGTGCAAATGGTAAGTTGTGGTGTCCGCCACACTGGATGTCACCCAGCTTTCCCATAACAGAGGAAAAAATGATCTGCAAATGATTGTTGGTCGCTACCAATGCATTTCTTTATTTTTATGCCATCATATTAATAATCTATGTAACATGTAAACTCATTGCAGAACAGGAATGGTTAAAAATGAACTCCCACTCTGTGCACACTTCAGCAGGATTTCCTGTCTGGCACTCTTGCCATCAAGCGTCTATAACAGACCTAGCCGGGATAGTATATCACCTCCTCTCTGCCTGAGGCGCCAGGTCGGGGATGATATATATAACATGCTGTTGTATGTTTAGCCTATTTGTCAATTATTATTATTACCACTGCATCATTATTACCTTATATAAACCTCCCTATAAAACAACCATATGATCCATCCCTGTCTCTGCATCCATAGTGCTGTCTGAGACATGTCATTTACACGCCCTGTGTAAAGGTGCCTAATACTGACACTGAGCAGAAGACATCCAAGTGACTTCTTCTTACAGTTTATACAATGACGGCTGAGGTCAGGTCTGGAAATACGCAGAAACACAGGCTACACATCTCAATTATTGATTCAATTCAGAGTTTCCAGATCACTGCAAATGACGGTCAGTGATGAGCAGTAACTATCACTGATGACAACTGTTCACACTTAAACGTGAGCCTTTATTTAGTAAATTGCCTCAATGGTTTAAAGATGGCGGCATACACCCAGGGTAATGATGGAAATGTTCTTCCAATGCTCATAGCGGACTTACTAACAACTAAACATGTACAAAGTCTGAGGTGGTGCCTCCTTGTACTCGACCGCTGTGATGTGTCTATTATCCACACAGGGCACGGCGGGATGTCCTGGTACAGTAACAATCCTGCCAATCTGCCAGACGTTCAGTGATGTACCATTAGCCTCCAGGAGAATGCAGCATACAGTTTATTGTGCTGCTCCTGAGCTGCAGGAGGTAACATGCATTCCCTTCTGAAGACATTCATGGCATATTAATAGCACATGACAGAGTGAGACTGGATCTTCTCAATCCAAGGCCGGGTACTGTGGGTGCCAAATTATAGCTCCATACTGTGCTTCCATACTGTACCGTCGTATATCTCCAATTTTACTCAGAGCCACATTGTCTATCTATCATACAGTCTATTGTCTGTTAGATTTTCTATCAATTGCATTCTGGGACCCTACCTGTCCCTTCACCCTGAGCGCAGCTTGAAGGGTGTGTCTCAGGGTAGCCATTGGTTTCATATCACTGGAATATGCCACCGGTGTCCTTTGTAGCACTGTGGTTCTAGTGATGGCCATTCACAGCGGTCAAACATATTTGTCAGCCAGACCCGAGTCACTGGATTCTCTAAAAATGCACTTCTAACTCTGCAGGGATTATACGAAGAGTATCCTAAGTGACTTATGCTTTTTCACAATGCTCAACAATGGAGGACTTACTGCTGGATCCCTTCCTAATCCTTCTGGAGCACATGCATGCCACGTGTCCTGTACAGATCTCTAGTTCTATGAACTGCTGCTATTCAGTGACCATACTCTACAAATCCTAGACCTGCAGCCCATTACTCAGATGGGTAACACTTATGGCCGATCCCGGTGGTCTCTGCCCTCATACACTGACTACACTAGTCACTGCCTACAGGCAGCCAGGCAGTGCTAGCTTGAGATAACGCACTTTCCCAATGTACTTTTTTCATCAATGAGTCTCTAATGAATCATTTGAGGCATCTACGGTATATATACTTCACGCACACGGTGGCTAACAAGCCTTTGTACGGATACGTTCACATGTGGCAGATACACTGCTGATTTGCAGTCAAAGATTTTTGTGCAGAATATCGGCAGTGTTGCATATGTGGAAGCCGTCTTACATTTAGAACTGGCCCTTGATGTGCCCAAGTTATGGAGAAGCCAGCACCTCTTCATAACTTCGGCGGATCTACCGCCTGCTATAGGCCTTTATTAAGACTGGCATCTAAAACTCAGATCTTAATAAATGTGCCCCATAGTGACCAGATGCATCATAGACTGGAAGCTACATGGTTTAGACCAGGGATGCTCAACCTGCGGCCCTCCAGCTGTTGTAAAACTACAACTCCCACCATGCCCTGCTGTAGGCTAATAGCTGTAGGCAGTCTGGGCATGCTGGGAGTTGTAGTTTTGCAATAGCTGGAGGGCCGCAGGTTGAGCATCCCTGGTTTAGACCATTCACCAATACTGCAATATGTCTGATCACTAGCCTCATGCCCTTTCCCTGCAGCCACAGACATGCAAGAACTGTAAGGTGAACGCTAGTTTCTACCGATTCTCACCAAATGTACGTTTATTGCAATGTGGACAGTGGAGTTAGCCGCTGCCCTCTGCTGTGAAAATGAAAGATCGAGCATGTTGAAATCTAACGTGCCTCATCCTTGTTTCTGCTGGTATTCGGCGGCATCTGTCTAATGTGTATGTCACCGTCTCCACAGTTTTTTATAGTATTAGCAACTGTTACAATGGAACAATTACAATGGGAATGTGGAGTTTCCCTTTTAAAACAGACACTGGAGCATCCCGGCTATATCACATTATATCGCATAGTGATGTATGGATTTTATTTGTTTTCTATTGAAGTCACCTTGAGTCCAGGCTCAGTTTCCAAGGCTGGGCCTGCAGCATGCCGACAACCAGGGTGCTGCAGAGGGCATAACGGCATATTCTAGTGAAGATAAGGTGACATGAGTCATATTGTATGCAAAGTCGTTCCTGGCAGTTTTCTAAAAAGAATCAAACTGTTCTGGCACTTTTCAAGTTAATAATTAACCATTCATAATGTGACAAGCAAATAGCCTGCACTTCCTATAGGCTTGCTAGGTGAACTCCACAAACATACTGATTCCGCTTGTATCTCCTACCATAAAAGACATTACAGGATGTGGGCCACCTGCCCAGGACGACAGCCGTCACCTCATGTAAAGAATATAAGTAATGTCACTTTAAACAGCGAGGTTAATGCAGCTCTATGGCGCACGCAGCCGCTATTAATGGGTGACTCATTAACTGCAGGTCTGGAAACTTTCCCTGTTTCCCTGAAACATTCAGGTTTCAGAAAGTCAAGAAACATTCCCTATAAAAGTAAGTTACAGAGCTACAGTGGAGCCCCTGTAATGCATCAGTGCCTAGGTTACAGCAGACACGCACCATACTTTCCATCTGTCCGCAGTTTTTGCAGATAGCACATTGACCCATTCATTTCTATGGAGCCATGCACCCAACGGTATTTTTTGTAGATCCGTGAGAGGCCGTTAAACATATTATTGCCGTATTGTGGATGAGAACTGAATAATGTGAACAGCAGGCATCCGTACTTTGAAGATCCATTGTTTGTGTACTGAAATATGGACACGGCCAGGTGCATGAAGCCTTATACTGAAACAAACATGAAGTAAGGACTGCAGGACATCATACTGTCTCCTGCACAAAACACAGATAACGGGCACCCCACATTTCCCTTTCACAATATCAAATGCCTATTCTTGTCCGCAAAACAGACAAGAATGAGATATGTTCTGTTCTTTTTTTTTTTTTTTTTGTGGGGCTACAGAAAGGACTTTTGCGGCCCCATTGAAATGAATGGATCCACATCCGATCTGCATGCAGATCCATTCGACAACAAACGAAACATACAGTACACAGGACAAAACTATGGTTGTAAGCATGAGGCCTACGGCTGGGACTACATAGTGATCTTGGCCGCACTACCCATCAGAACTACATCAGGCCACCAACAATTACTGGTTAGCAGTACAACCACTGAAGTGAATGACTTACAAGTTGCCACCACCTCAGGCCACTTTTGTATTTGCAATCCGTACATGGGCCGGATTTTATATACCGGAATCCGCTGCTAATGTTAATGAATAGAGCTATTCACATGGGCGTATAATTTCCCTCAGTATTTGAAATCCGCAGCATGTCCGATTTTGTGTGTATTTGTTTCCAAATACGCCCATTACAGTCTATCAAAAATGGTATGTCATCAGTAATCCGTGCATAATCCAGAGCCAGAACACGGACGGATTCCAATATGCTCATGTGGAAGCGGCCTCAGAATGACAAATAATCCAGCACGGCACCAAATGAATCAAACATCCTGTTACATCTGATAAATTTGTGCAAATTATAGCAATGCAGCAAGACTGACTTAAAAAATGCCCTGATAATATATCTCTCCAAGCTTCTTAAATAAATTTCTACCTTATGGCTCCACCTATCATCACTCATGTTTCCTCCACTACATCTAGGACTAGCACTTTTCCACCTCTGCCTCTTTACATTTTCCCTAAAGGGACCTCTCCCAGTCTGGAGATTTTTTGGAACTAGCATCTCCACAACTCCATCTCTTGTCCTTGTTGTCATCCAATACTTTACTGTGTCGCTGTTTTTCCATCCTCAGAGATTTTCCTTCACTCTTCTACTCTCACTTTTGCTTAAAATTAACCTTCTTTTAAAGGTTAACTCAGGGGCAGCAATCACAACAAAAGCCCCAGGTCTACAGAGCCAGCTGAATCCAGACAGCAACTTTCCTTCACATACCACAAATTCCCTGAGACTTGATGATTCCCAAAGGGAGTCTGGGAAAAATAACCCAAGCACAGAAGAGGAATCTTTATAGGACTGTTCCATGGTGTTTTATTGGATTCCTGATTACTACCACATTCACTGCATTTCCATCAGGGTCCAAGAACTTGCTTTCATTGTCTCGCAGATGACTGTGACAGACTAGACCACTGCAGAAAAGGACTGAAAGTACCTCTGAGATGTGACCAGGAAAGTGCTATTGATAAGATGGTGGCACAGCAAGGAAAGTAGTGAGAACCACACCTACAGTAACTCATATCACATATGCTACAACAGGGGCAGACAACCTCCTGCACTACAGATGTTGTGAAACTACAACTCCCAGCATGCTGACTTGCTTGACTTTTCTCAGAAGTCTCACAGAAATGGATAAAGCCTGCTGGGAATAGTAGTTTCACTACATCTGGAGTGCAGAAGGTTGCCTACTCTTGTGCTACAATAACTCTGCTTCTAAAAGGGAATCCATTTTCATTAAATTAAATAATTAAGGGGTTGTCAGGCCTTGGAGTCAACAATCTGTTTTGTCTGGACCTGTGCCACTGAACATAAAAAAAGGAAGACTCACCTGTCTACAGTCCTGCCATTGCTCCATTTTTGGCCAATACTGGTACAAGCCTCTGTGATCACTTAGGCCTATGACTGGACCCAGCTGGGGACGGAGAAGTAGCTGGGAAGGGAGCAGAGAAATTTCCAGTAGAAATAATAGTGGAACACCACAACACAGATTTATGAAAACAAAATAACCAGAATTCTTATTTCACGGGGAGATGAGAGATCTTTTTTATTCTGACGTTATTGTACAGACAGGTGAGTCCACAATAATGATTCTTCAGTGGGGTGGATTTTTTCCACCAATGAGGCCAGGTAGGGGCAAGAGGGGGGCAGCGGAAGGGCCATGGGCAATGAGCGCTTTCATTGTGGCAAAGGGATTAGGTTAAGAAATTGGCATTGGCGGGGGGGGTTTGGAATTCGTTCAGGGTGCGCAGTTTCAGTTCTTGCCTCGGGCAGCAGAAAGGCAAGGTGAACCCCTGCTGGCACATGCTGCACTGGGGAGAGATACTGGCACACGCTGCACCGGGAAGAGATACCTGCACATGCTGCACCGTGGAGAGATACTGGCACACACCGCACTGGGGAGAGATACCGGCATATGCTGCATCGGAGAGAGATACTGGCACACGCTGCAGCAGGGACAGATACTGACACACGCTGCAATGGAGAGAGATATTGGCACACACTGGCACACGCTGCAACGGGGAGAGACAATGGGATACCCTGCACCGGGGAGAGATACCGGCACACGTTGCACTGGGGAGAGATACTGGCACATGATGCTCCAGTATTTACATATTTCCCCAATTGTGTGAGCCTGAACCTACTCATAAGTGAATTGCTTGCCATAAGGTTTGTGGGATGCTTTTCAAAGTTCCTTAGCCAAGTACCTACTACTTAGAGTATATCAAAGTATCCCCAAGGCTATGATTATACCCTCTGCTGCCCATTAAAGACACAGCATGTGCACAGTGCATGCATAAAGACATTGCAGATACCCCCTAGGGTACATATACCAGTGGCTGAGAACATAGGTACTAAACAACATGGGAGGCACTTATACTGGGGTTGATGTAAGTTCCCTACTAAGGACTGATGCTAAAGGACATCGATATGGGTATTATGCATTTTCAAGATGATGAGCAAATCAAGGGTTTTTACTGAATAAAAGATGGGAATTTTCTTGACATGTTGCTATGTTAGGGGAGAAGGATGAAAGCGGCAACAATGGGTTTACAGTATCCAAAGAAATGTCTTCTTACTTCTTTATGTATATGTGATCTTTTCTTGGCAAAAGAGAACATCACTGTCATATTTGTTGGTAGTAAAATGGCGGCTGAAGAACATCATTGCCAGGTCTTACCAAACAACTGAGTTGTCTGTTTTAGTAATAACTAATTTAATTCCCCCATACAATAACAGCTGAGGAGCATCTTTTTGAACCTCTGTGTTGTAGTGTTCCTCTGTCATTCCTCCTCGAAACATATGAATACAATTGACAACTGGGTGTTACCATTTCTCTTGTCAAAGGGGTGTGTCCCTGCACAGTCTGGAACTGGCAGCACTGATTGGTCAATGAGAGTGCATAGGAACATGCCTCCAACCGATAACAATTTACTCATAATGTTCTAGTAAAAGATGCTCCAGAATTGTAATTTTTATAGACAGGTCCTCGCTAGTAAGATAAAAATATTATTTTTAAACTGGGCTTTCTTCTTGATCAGTGTTCCTCATTAAATTACTATGGCATAACAGCATATTTTACAGCTTTCCTCCCATATTCCAAACCATGCCGAGTTTCATACTGCCTGGGTTAGACTTTGCTCACATCCAGCACAGATCACAGGATCCGGTATCAGCAAATCTTCTACTTCACCAATGGATCCCCCATTAACTGCAATGACGTCCGGTGGTGATCCCACCGATTTCTGGCATAAATGCCAGGTTTTGGATGGACAATTGCATGTAGCGTCCAAACTAGAGAACCCTCAATCAAACCTTGATGGACCAGTAACATGCCAAAGGACCTTTCTCTGTTCTGTGTGATTCCATCATATCAGAAATGGAACAGTGTCATGGCTTTCATTGTGAATGGAAGAAATTATGCGAATGTGAACACAATGTAATACAGCAGCTGGATTTACAAAAGTCCAGTTTACAGATCCAAATGAAATCTGTTCACTTGATAAAAACCACAGCATTTCTGGACCTGCCAAAAATGTAGCACACAACATTTAACAACGTCTTGACACTTTGTATTACAAGTCAGAAGCAAGTAACATTTCATCTCGTCTTTCTATGTGAAGGAAAATGTTGACAGAACCAGGGAGTGCTGTATGGTTTCAATCAAGGATGTCCAGTTTTACTGATGTGCTAGTGATGTGGCTTTTGGTTATCCAAAAATACAGATTAATGTAAAGACTAAAGCATCCTGCCTACACCCCGCTCTGCTCCTGAAATTCTCAGTCCGATCCCCACTGTGGGCTGCTTCATCGCTGATGGACTGCACATGCGTGGTCCAGGTCATGGACGCTGGATGACTTGCAGAAAGCCATGGGAGGTCTTCTTGACCAGTAACGCCGAAGGGGGCCTGGTAATGACAGCAATAGGAAACGCCTCTGGGCACTTGCAGATAATTTGCATATCTATTCAGACTTCTTTTTTTCACATCACAGCCATGGACTACATTGAAAACGGTACCATATGAGTCAATGTGTCTGTCTATGTGAACTGTAATGTGATTCTAGCAGTTTATGAGAAAAAACGCTGAGTCTCTAAAATCTATGGGATGGGGGTTGATTGTCTTTGTGCCAATTAGAAGTGTCAAAATGTTATAAAATTTTGAGCAGACATCATTTTTTTATGCAGCTCACGCAATTCGGAGTGTTTTACTCCATCACAGTTTTCATTAAAACTAGCATATGAAACATTGATCTTAAGACGTTTCCACCTATATCTGTGCACTAGCAGTTCATCTGGAGTTGATCACAGAGCATAAAGGAGAAATATGCATTAGATGTCATCCCAGCTATCCAGAATGAAGATTAACCTCCATGTTCTTTGGGTATGTGATGGAAGTGAGCTATGTCAATGCCTTCTGTTTAACAATACTGATGATTACAATGGCTGGACTTTAGGCCTCAAATTTAATTCTTAACCCCACCACATATGTTGGCCTTTGAGAATATGTGATATGTGAGAGGTATGAAGTCTGTCACCAGGCCTAAGGTCTAGTGACCCTCTTAACCTGCTGACCTCTCCTATTCACATGGTAACAGTTCTTTCCTGATACAGAATGGTGCATTAAAGGATACCACTTCTGAAGTTAAACAGTCTGCCCCTTGTTACATAGTGGATTCTGGTGATATGTTACAATCTGTGGATGTGGATCCACTGTGACAACCACCCAGGAGTGGTAGGCTGCTGACCCACTGGGACCAAGGACACCAGAGTGGAAGACCAGAGGCTAACTCATAGTCAGTATACCGACAGATAAATAGATTACAGCTCAGAGAGCAAGGTAAAGCAGATTAGCAGAATTTAGCAGGACCTGTGTTGATCAGGCAAAAAGTGACAGAGACAAGTGCAGTACCCCAGAACAGGGAGAAATTGGAAAATTTTTGCTGTTAAATGCTTGTCATGTTTTTTAATGTCATTTTATGCTCTGTATCCCCTGTATAGTGGTGTATGGATGGCACAGCCCGGATTAGCAATCCTGGCTCAGCCCAGCAGGAAGCTTGGGTTTTGATACTGGATCCACCTCCTGCTGAGTCTAGAGAGCTCTAATCTTGAGTTAGCAAGTTTAAGAATTGTGAGGAAGGAACTCCATGTACACTATTACTCAAAGGACTGGACTATACCTACCGAGACTCATCAATCTAAGGATGATCTATAGCAAGAGAGAAAGAGACAAGGAGATTCAGAATCTGCATGACTGTGCAATGGAGTAAGAAAGGTATCCTGCTACCTAAGCTATTTAAACTTTAGTATAGTGAGGGAATTCACACTTGGACATGACCTGGTCAGTCATACTTTAAAAAAACATGTACACCTCAGTTGCGAATTACAGGCACAATTGCAAAATTGAGATTGCCAGCCATAGATTCTGCAGGAAGAGACTTGAGAACAATAGCAAGGAAAGAGTATGATAATTTCCATCCTTGCTCATATCCATACAAAACCATCTGGGATGTTCACACTGTATATTGTGGAAATCGTGTTTTTGGATGTACTACAACTACAATTTTGCAGTTGAGAGAGACGCTTATTAATCTGGCCTGGTTACTGACTACTCTGCCATATGCTGGCCGTTGTACTCCACAGCCCTGCCTTGTACCCATAAAAAAATTTTTAACATAACGGGCACCCCCAACTAACATCAGGCTGGAGCCCCAGAACCAGTGTGTGCCCTGAGAGAAGAAAGACTGCACATGCCTTTCACTGCACTGCCTGAGGGAGCAAGGCCACTGATTGTGACAGCGAGAGCCACTACAACTCCCATCCTCCATTTTGGCTCCTCATAGACTCATTGCACAAACAGGTATGTACAAGGGAGCTGATGAACTAGTTATTCAGCAGCTAGAAAGAAACACACACAGCAAGGAGAAAAAGGGTTTAAACCCGTATAGTTCTGAACCTGAAGTCAGATAGACAGAACTAGGCTACTGTTCACACATACACACTGGACAGACAGACACACTGAGAGTGGAGCTGTGGACACAGCTCACCAGGTTAATTAGGTACTGAACGCTATATAAGGTTTCAAAGATTCATATATAATTTTGAATATGGCTTTAATTATAGCAGAGACAGTTATGGTCAGCTTTATGCCGTTATTCCTGGGATTGGGAGGAAGCATAAGCCTCTTCACTAACTGGAGGGTTGGCTGAGTGCTAAATTATTACTATATGTCCTAAATATCACCATGGTGAAAATGAAAAAGACCCACAGAGTTCCTGAAATCCAGTACAATACATGCTTCACTATGACATATAGGATTACAATTTAGTATATGTCAGACTAGAATACCTCCCAACTTTTTGAACGTTCTAAGAGGGACACTTATGGTTCATTGCGTGAAAGATCCATTTTTCCTTCATATTTATACACTTCAATAGTTTTTTCTTACGAAATGTGCAAAAATATATATCTATACCTCAGATCAAAAAGAGGGACATTTATGGAGCAAAGAGGGCCAGAGGGGCCTGGGTCCAAAATAGGGACTGTCCATCCAAAAGAGGGACACTTGGGAGGTCTGGACTAGCAATGCTGGGAACCAAAGGATGATGATGATAGAATCCATACTAGAAATACAGTCATAATACAGTCTTTACAGAAACAGAGGTAAAGAGGGATTGATAGATAGATAGATAGATAATGGAATGTTTTTCTACGGTGCCCTTTTAGTTGCCGCGCCTGTATGTTATAATGATTAGCCAGCTGAATGTCTGACCTGCACCGAGAAATATGTTACAAAGTGGAAATCTCCCACTGCCTCTGACTGCCCCCAATATGTACAAATCCAACAGAAGGACATGTGGACTTTGCAGTGTGTCAGGCACCACAATGAGGGTTAACCCACTAATCCCCAGCTAGGCACATTCATTTAATATCAATGCTGTAACAGCTGAGACATCTGTAACACGACTGCACTCCATGTAATGATGGCACGCCATGGCAGGGTTCACATAACCGAATCATTTTCCGTTCTGATCGGTCAACAGAACAGAAAAAAAAATAAAACAGACCTTGTATTTTAAGCATTCGTTATGCTCAGTCATGCACATTTTGCATCCATTTTAGACATTTCTATCAGAGATCCATTATTTTAGACGGGAAAAAATACTTTGTGTAGGACTTTTTTTCCCATCTAAAATAACAGATGTCATACAGAAATGGCTAAAACGGATGAAAAATGTGTATAATGGATGCTTAAAAAACAGGATCCACTTTTTTTGTTTTCTGTTCTTCTGACGGATCAGTGATGTGAACCCGGCCTAACATACAAGATTATTTCAGGGACATTCAGTTCTTTCTCGAAAACAGGTTCACATGTCATGGAGCTGTCAAATGCATGAGTTACCAGTCCTATAGCACTGCACAGCTGTGTCAGTATCGATCACTGCCAATGCTCAGTATGATCAACAGAAGGCTTTATTAAACCATAACCATAATTTAGATCTATATTGCTGTGTGAAAATACAATGCATTTTGCACAAATGCTTTTTTGGGTATCTCCAAAAGGTTAAATTTAGCCCATCTTCATCTACTCATCTGTGCGATAGGCAGTTGTTGGGCACATAGAACCAACCAAATATATTATCTGTGGATTTACATGAGACCAAAATTGTCCAATTTTAGGTCCCTACACACACAAAGGCCAGAATAACTGCATGTATTGAAACTGAAAAAACACCAAAAGCTACAGCATGCTACATGTTTGACAAGAAGCCAGAAAGACAAAAAATACCACCTGTTTAACAAAAACACGCTATTCATATTTCCCATAGACCTTCAGCTAACATCTGGAGCAAGGGATCAATAAAGTCCACTAAAAATACAAAAGTACAGAAAAACTTCTGGGAAAAACCTACGTGTGAACCCTCCCCTTTGAGATTCAACAGGAAAAAAAAATTGAGCTCTGCTACATTCTACGTTCTACTATACAGTAAGATATGGAGCACAGGGTACTGTTACCTTGAGGCTGCGTCAAATAGTTTCTTGGCTTTGCAATACAACAGAAGTGGGGCAACATCCAGTCTATTAGTCTGATTATTCAAGAGTTAAGGGTGCTAAGCAGAATGTGGGATAGAGGGACGCTGAATGCCAGCTCAGCCGGTGACCCTGCCGAGCTGTTGTCACTGAGTATGCAAAGTAAAGGTGATCAGGGAAAAGTCCTTGAGAGAACAGAGGCCCCACCTATAGCAGAGCTCCTACCAATGAGCAGGAAGGATCGCCAGCTGTGTGCAAGTGCAGGTGCCATGCACGACTGGCATACGGTGTGATGCACAACAATCTCATACAGTGCTGTGTACATCAGTTACCTGTAAAATGACAGTCTTTGTCCATTCCCTCCCCTCACTTCTGTGTAAGCATGTTGATTTGCTCACAGAATGACAGTCCACCATCGATTTCTGAGAAGTTAAAGGGGAATTGCAATCGTAGATGTTAACGACAGGATATGCCGAGAGGTGGCTGGACTAAAATTACAACATGTTGCTGTACTGCGGCTGTAACTCCGGCCCGCCCCCATTATAGTGAATGGGGGAGGAGTGTAGTTCCGGCCGCAGGCGTACAGTAGCGGCAGCACGGATCCGGCGGGTGAACAGCCTGCCGGACACCCATGCCGCCAATGTTAAAGTAGCCTTATACATGAGGACCCTTCATCAGAGACGCAGACCGTTATCCAGAATGGAGTCCCTCAACCACCAACCAGGCTCTGACCGGATGCTTCAGTGGCCGGGATTACGCCCTGGTAGCAGTTTCTACAGATCCTGCTACAAAAACAGGGTAGCTTGTCCACTTCTGAAATCCTGGCCACCTCTGCATTCAGTCGCAACCTGGATTTGCCGGCCAGTGGCCACATGGACAGGATCGAGTATCTCTGCCAGAGCTCATGCACACGACCGCGGTTTGGGTCCGCATCTGATCCACATTTTTTGCGGGTCGGATGCAGACCCATTCACTTCAGTGGGGCTGCAAAAGATGCGGACAGCACTTCGTGTTCTATACATATCTGTATGTCCGTTCTATGCAGTCTTATTCTTGTCCGCATTACACACTTAAAGCCTTTAGTGAATTTCTTTGATGGAAAGATGTGAGAGCTCCAGAAGAAGGACCTCAGGAATAATTTCTCAACATTAGTATCTGGAAAGTTTTTTTGGAGGATTCACTAACTGAACTGGATTTTATCCATCCTGCTCCTGTAATACCAACCAGTTTATGAGTAAGAGGACGTAAAATAAAGAAGTCCGCTGATGATTTTCCTGCAACACGCATGAACTATATCTGTTTTTGCTGCTAACCTGCAGGACACTGCAGATAAAGGCGCACAGACTTTTTAAACATAGTGCATAATAGGAGGTTAGGATAGGCAATGTGAGCATGATGCCAATAATTTGTTAGATGCTGACTGTGCCTGATCTCAAATGGGAAGGGACGGCAGAACGGGTGTTAGTCGCTGTTTACCAGGACACTATACATTCTGTAATATTAATCCCCCCCCCTCCCTCGGCGTTGACACCTGTTCTGCACCCCCTTACACAGCTGCCGACATCCAAGCAGTCATTCATGTAAGTCTAAACAGATGCCATAGTTCACACAAAACCTCCCTGCCGTGTCCTAATGCATAAAATATGACACTTATGAGATTTAGTTTTTCTGAGAAAATTAGTCGTATTTACTGAACAAATGGATTAAGCGCCCTCTAGTGCTAGCAGAGGGAAATGTTCCACTGCGGAGTATTTGGTAACAGATTTATTAACCTTCAGGCCTTGGCTACACTAAGACTTTTTGTAGTGCAACTGATTGATTTTAACTATTGAACTACAGCTGCAGTCCAAATGCATGCTCTCAGTTAAATGCAATCTGGTAGACTGCAGCTGTCAATAGTTAAAATCAATAAGTCATGCTACAAAAAGTTGCAGTGTAACTAAGGCCTAAAACCTAGGGGTCATTTATTGACCTGAAATACGCCTATAAAGTGGGCAGGGAAAGGGGATGGGCCCACGACACCTCCACATTTTCTACGCCTGTTTTAGGAGTAGAAAATGGTCTAAATGTAAGACGCTCTTGAAATAAAGCATACTTACACAGGCCCAGAGAATCCCTTGTTAACCCCCATGTCTTAGGATTCTTTCACATGAGCAAGTTTTCCATCCGGATGTGATGCGTGTAGTATCCGGACTGAATCCTGACCCATTCACTGCAACAAGTCCACGAGCATCGTTTTTTTACAAATCATCTCTGCATTCAGGAGAAATTGCAGCATATTCTATAGTTTGGTTATTTTTGCAGCTCTGGCTCCATCAAAGTAAATGGTGGAAATTGACCTGTGGTGCTGATTTTAAGGCCTCCTGCACACGACCATATCCTTTTTGCAGTCCACAAATTGAGGATCTGCAAAATACGAATGTGGTCCATGTGCATCCCACAATGTTCGCCGGCTCCACTGTAGAAATACCTATTATTGTCGACAAAACGGAAAAGAATAGGACATGTTCTATCATTTGCGGCATGGCATCCATGTGCTGTCAACATTTTTTGCGGCCCCATAGAAATAAACGGGACCGCTGTGAAACTGGTGAGAAAAAAACAAAGTTGCATACATTTTCCTTTTTACCTAAACTAGGAAAATCTCTTTCATGTAGAGAGGCAAAACCAATCTGCAAATATGTTGTAAACCCCTCATCAGGTAGCGCTACCCCTTCATGTATTTCTATACTCCAGGTGGACGTTTCATCCACAATTAATGTGACATATACTCTTCTTTGACTCTGTTCACATTGCATTTGGTCTGTCATAACGTATACCTCTGACACCTACCACTGTATTGCCATATAGTAGCATATGTCAGCCATTGTTCATAAGGCAAGAATCGAAGGTGTGCCGCACTGTATACGTTTTTGGCCCACTGTATTGGAATGGGCAGTCTACTGTGCTTTCCTGAACAGTTAAAACAGCACAAATCACCCCATCAGTTTAACAGTGGCCTATAGCTATGATCACTGTAAGGCAAATCATCCAAATAGTGTGAACATTGCCTTATATTACAGAATGTTCCCACAGAAGCAGTGTTAGCTCCAACCCCCCGGACCAACTTCCAGTATACACATTGATGCCACTGGCAAACTGCTGTCCTACTGAATATTTTCATATTAATTATTGTAATAACTGATGTCGATAAGGTAGTAAGAGTAATGATGGAGAAGCTGGATTATTATGTTACATTCATTTTCAGGAAATTTGTATTAGAATAAAGTTTTCTACAATTGGAGTCAGTTACGCTCTGGATTTTTTTGCAGGATCCTCTTAGGATACACTGGGATCACACCACATATTTTAATTAACTATTTACTGTATACAAATGAATGGTATTACACCTCAGTAAGTGAGAAGGCTCATTTTATGTATCATAATTCATTTTACTAAATACATTTTGTCCATTGACACTGGGAGATTCTCGTTACCAGACTTCTGAGGAATAGGGCGAACGTCAGAATATGTTATTTCAATTCACATCGGTGACACTGCTGACGCAGAATTGAAGCCATGACCTGAAATGACCGGATTGTCCTATGGACACCATTCACCAGGGTTGCCAAACAGAATTTTTTTTTCTGGACAAATTATCCCAAAATCACAGACATCCATTTGACAAACTGGAAAACCATAATGAATGAAAAAGAATATAAGTTATACATGTCTATAGCTCAACATACTCATTACCAGCATTTACTGTGAGCTGTAAAATGATGATAATCATCACCACAATAATCTAATCAAGTACCACCAACCTCAGAAACACTGACTCACATATTTTTTTTCATGGACAAAGGAAAAAAGTTGACTATTTTTATGTTCTTTCCAGAAATTTGGATGGTTGGCAACCCTGTCATTCACCCCTACAGCTGTGCCACCATTGCAGTCACCTCACCTGGGTCCAAGGGGGCAGAGAGTCGCTTCTTCATCCGTCTCCAAGTCTTAGATGCTCTGTCCCTGAACTGTGCACTGTACATCCTGCTTCTTTCCTGTGTCCCCTCAGCCATTCTCCAGCTCATATCCTCACAAACCCCCCTAAAATAAAGATCCAAGCGACATGAGGAGGAGCCCCCGGGAGGCAGAGAGCCCAACAGCAGCCTCCATCAAGAGCTGAGGAGCTGGAAGTTCTGTGGAAACTGTGAGACAGCCTGTGGTGAGCAGTGACTGTATGTGTGTATTATGTGTCTGCCTGCGGAGTCTTGAGGGCAGAAGCTTCTATTTATAGGCTGTGTATGTATATACGTGCCTGCTACATGCCGGCATTGCCAGTGCCCTCTCACACATACAGCAGCCTGCACTGAATGTCTCTTCTGTCTTCTCCCCACAAACACCAAAAACACACTTTACTAACAGGATTGCATGACTCCCGCCTTCCCCCACGCCTGACTATTGTAGCCTAGAATTTGTCTTCAGAGGCGTAACCTGAAGCTCCTGAGCACTAGTGCACAATTTGTAAAAGAGCCCCCACGTACCATGTGCTATTATTAATGCCGGTGAGTTCTTCATCGCCCGGCATTGCCCTAGGTGTGACTGCCACCTCTGCATTCCCTCACCAATAACTGTAATGGGAACCAGCATGTTTCCGGCATAAATTCCAGTTTTCTGCCTCGCAAATATCATTGCAAGCTGTGGTATTTGTCCAGCAGAAATCCGGCAAACCTGATGGATCTCCTTATCTCTTAGGCTTTTAGGACAGCAAACATGCCGAAAGGCGGCCGGACTAAAATTACATGTTGTAAAATTACATGTTTGCCGTGCTGCGGTCGGAACTCCAGCCTGCCCCCATTATAGTGAATGGGGACGGAGCGTAGTTCCAGCCGTAGACATGCACTAGGGGCAGCACAGATCTGGCAGGCTGTTCACCCGACGGAACAGCCTGTCGGACACCTCTGCCGCTAGTGTGAAAGTAGCCTTTTAGTCAGTGAGAATCTGGCTATGTCGGAATAGAGTACTGTATTTTTTCACGCATCACTTCTGCATTGCGTGAAAATCGTAGCATGTTCTATATTCTGCGTTTTTCACGTAGCCCTGGCCCCATAGGGGCAAGCAAGTGCGGATGCAATGTGTTTTTCACTGATGGTTGCTAAGAGATGTTGTTTGTAAACATCCAGTTTTTTATCACGCACGTGAAAAACGCATCAAAATGCGTTGCACCTGCGCGGAAAAAACTGAACAACTGAACGCAATCACAGACAAAACTGACTGAACTTGCTTGCAAAATGGTGCGAGTTTTCCTGAACGCACCCTGAACGCGTCCTGACCTAATCCGTCACGCTCGTGTGAAAGAGGCCTTAGCCTCTGTGGCATTGTGGCTTAGGTTTATAAGGCCACTTTCACACGGGCGAGATATCCGCGCGGGTGCAATGCGTGATGCGAACGTATTGCACCTGCGCTGAATCCTGACCCATTCATTTCAATGGGGCTTTTCACATGGGCACATTTTTTCACGCATCAGTTCGCCATTGCGTGAAAATCGCAGCATGTTCTATATTCTGCTTTTTTGACGCAGCCCTGGCCCCATTGAAGTGAATGGGGCTGCGTGAACAACGCATTGCATCCGCACGCAAGTGCGGATGCAATGCGTGATTCACTGATAGTTGCTAAGAGATGTTGTTTGTAAACATTCAGTTTTTTATCACGCGCTTGAAAAATGCATCAAAACGCTTCGCACCCGCGCGGAAAAAACTGAACGAACGTAAGCAATCGCAGTCAAAACTGACTGCGATTGCGTGCGGATTGGTGCGGATGCGTGCGGATTTTCCGTAACGCATCCGGACTGAATCCGTGACGCCCGTGTGAAAGAGGCCTAAAGGAAAGTAACAATGCTGTGTCAGATCTGTTGCACAAAGGTCATCGGCAGTAGCCGACAGACACTATGGAGGGTCCTCTGGTTCCCTACAAGTTGTCTGTTTTCATCGTGGGATGTGTTATTTTTCCTTAAAATGTGACAGAATATGTGATGGCAGCTCTGATGCAGATGTGAACATAGCCTTCAGTATACCAGCTGTGTGAGTGACTGCAATCCATTGTTCTATGAAAGAAGTCCCACTAATATAAGTAAAGACTGGTTAGGCCCAGTTCACACATCAGTTATTTCCATCAGTTTTTGTGAGCCAAAACCAGAAGTGGAGACTACACAGAGAACAGATATAAAGAAAAGATTTGCACCTGTTCTGTGTTTTTGACCCGCACCTGGTTTTGTCTCACAATAACTGATGGAAATAACTGATCAAATAACTGACATGTGAACAAGGCCTTAACTGTCTGACCAGATTGCTTAACAAAAAGATACAACCATCATTTATTATCTTTAGCAATATCACTAAAAGTTTAATTTTACTTGTCTGATATTTAAATATGCCACTATAAGGAACAATCTGTTAAGAAAGGTGGCTAATGTTTGAGGGAGGGTTCACACATAGGTTTGTAGCAGCGTTTTTCTGCACTCTTGCATGCTTGGTGGTGTTTTTTGCACCTGAGGTTTTTGGTGCATTTTGCAGTAAATACACCAGCTCCAGATATCAGCTAAAGGTCAAGGGGAAATGCAGGACACACAAGCATTTTTTTTTGGGGGGGGGCTATTGATTTTTTGTTAATTAGGTGGTCTCTGCCTTTTTTGTAAAACCCAGTATGCTGAACCTTTGGGATTTTTCTGGCATTTTTCTATAGGAAAAAATGCCTATAGAGAATGTTGTTTAGAACAAAATGGAGCTAAAATGCCATAAAAACTGCATGCAGCATGCAGAAAACATGACATTTTTTTTAGTGGCCAAAACATTTTTCAAGGAAAGCCACCGACACCTCCCACAAATTAGTGGAAGTGACATGTATTGCAATGAATCTGTGACTATAGACTCTGTGCACTAGAAATTCCATAGTCACAAGAGACGCAGTATGAATCTTCTGTATCCAGTCAGGAATGTCACGTGTGACCAGGCGTCATACACCATTGTCTTCCCCCACTTCTCCTCTCACCATCCCACTTTCACTTCCTCTCTGTCTATGTTCATCTACAATGTCTATGAATGTCCCCAGCATTTCGGAGCAAACTCCATGTGATACAGTCATCAGGATGTGCCTTCAGCTGTCAGGCATCTGATCCTCCCTAGAATCCCCCTCTCCGCTTCACATACACATGGGGTGGTCATAAATAAGTGGTGGGGGAGGAGAAGCCTGCGTATAATGGACAAGCAACAGCTGTAAGATCAGTCAGGGACAGAAAGAGCAAATAAAACACTTGAGAAATCGACCAGAACAGAAAACTAGACCTTTCCATTCAGTCACCACTATTTTATTATAAACTAGCTGAAGGACCCGGCTTCGCCCGGGTATATTTAATTTATTTCATTTACTGTTTGTGTGTCGTTAAAAGATATCCAGAGTGACCTCTACAGTGCCCCCCCCCCCTTTAACAATGACCTCTACAGCAGCCCGCCCCTTTAACAGTGACCTCTACAGCGGCCCGCCCCTTTAACAGTGATCTCTACAGCAGCCCGCCCCTTTAACAGTGACCTCTACAGCAGCCCACCCCTTTAACAGTGACCTCTACAGCAGCCCATCCCTTTAACAGTGACCTTTACAGAAGGCCGCCCCTTTAACAGTGACATCTACAGCAGCCCGCCCCTTTAACAGTGACCTCTATAGATGCCCGCCCCTTTAACAGTGACCTCTACAGCTGCCCGCCCCTTTAACAGTGACCTCTACAGCTGCCCGCCCCTTTAACAGTGACCTCTACAGCAGCCCGCCCCTTTAACAGTGACCTCCACAGCAGCTAGAGTGGCCACTGTCTTCACCCCAGAAAGCCAGACCTCATCGGCTATCCCCCCAAACGTGAAACAGCACCGCCAGTTCCCATGAAGACACTCCACTAAACATGAGGCCACGCCCCCCTGGCTCCGTGAAGACACTGAGGATAAGCTGTCTGAGTGTGAGCTACTGAAAGTGTGTACATCCCTGTGTCTGTCCAGGCACTGCGTCGGACAGAGAACAGGTAGCCAGAAAACTGGACTGTCCAGCCTAAAGCCGGACATCTGGCCACCCTAACATTAGCCTGCCCCTAGGGTGGCCAGAGGTCTTGTTTTAGGCTGGACGGTCTGGCTTTCAGGCTCCCTGTCCTCTGTCATGCGCAGGGCCTGGATGGACACAGGGATGTCCTTTTGAACAGCTCACTCTCAGCAGCAGCATTGTGCAGTCTGAGCAATGAGCTGCAGGGAGAAAGTCACCCTCCCCCCACCCCTGCAGCTGAAAGAAGGTGATTTTTACCTATATTTTTAATCCCGGTCAAATGCGGCACGGAAGGGGCGTGGCCTGACTGAGTCAGGGGCGTGACTTAGTGGGATCTGGGGGTGGGGCTTTTAAGTCCTTCTTTTGATGGTGGCCTGAATTACAGGTCGATGCCATAATAATTTAGAAGGAAGGTGGGTAGCAGTGGAAGAATACATCTTTTATTCCTACTGAACGGTAAATATGTGAAATTTACATTATATGAGGTAATGATTGATGATGAATTAGTCTAAAACATAAGTTATATTTATGGTAACCGAAATACCCCTTTACCATTGTCATCCACAGTGCTCTGACTTAATGCAGACCTACAGCAGTAAACTGGCTAGGTTGTCATAGAAACCTGGTGTGAGACTGCCTGTGAGCTTCTATTGGCTGATAAGGGTTATGTGACCAGGCTACTATTGGCTAATGCATTTTTTGGGAATATCTCAGGAACGGTACGTCCTGGAGAGCTGAAAACTGTTCTAAAACCTTCCCGGACACCTGATGTACATGTGTGCCAAATTTTGTGATTGTAGCTGCAGCGGTGCGGATTCCTTTAGCGAACATACACACACACACATACACTCAGCTTTATATATTAGATAATAATCTTTGTTATATAGCGCCAACATATTCCGCAGCGCTTTACAATTAGGGGGCTCAAGTACAAACAAAGTCATAAACATCATGACATAGCAGCAAACAGGTCAACAATTAAAACAAGAGTGCATGTTTTGTACAGTGGTGGGGTAGATATAAAGCAGCATGAGCCAGTCACCAGTGCTTGCACTGACTGCAGGGGTGTGGTGGATACTGATGGATCAGGTTCAGAGGAATAATTCTGATTCTTTTACTTTCTACAGGTGTAAACTATGGACAGTTCTGGTATGCTGGGTAAATGGTAACAGTACGCCCATGGCTTTCCTGGCATCATTGTATGAAGGTATTTTCTTACAACAAGTATGTACATGTGGCAGTGGGCAAACCTGGCCAATGTCAGGGAATGTTCTTAAAAACAAACTGGCAAAATCTGATCCCGTCAGGGCAGAGGTCCTCCTTTCAGAACACCTAGGCTGTGTGCCAGGATAACGCCTCGGTTTAGACCTCAATGAGAATTTCATTATGCTGGGTAAATGGAACTGGAGGAACGGGCTACCGACCATAAATTTTCCTACTTCTCCTACTTTCCCTACTTCTCCTACTTTTCCTACTTCTCCACGCCTATATTAAAGGGATTGTCTGAATTAAAAAGAATGATGGAAGGTAGGGAAGCTGTATTCACCAGGTTCAAACCCCTCTACTCCAGTGCCGCTACTCTGATCCTCCCTGCCACTGCAGCCATGATGTCATCTTCTTGGCTGCAGTGATGACATGCCTGTATATCCCATAGAAAAAATATAATAAAAAGTTTGGACCAGCGATACATATATATATTTTCATAAGTGCATATCCATAAAGCAGAACTATAGAAATATAAAGGTATGGTTGCACAACATGTAATAAGCAATAGAAATAAATCTGGATATATGTGGCGCTATGCCGACTAAAGGTAAAAAAGGAAGTCCTTAGTTACACATATTTGCAAATGCGTGATCATGCCCACTCACCAAACGTCACGGTAACTTATATAAAGCTGAGTGTATGTGTGTATGTTCGCTAAAGGAATCCGCACCGCTGCAGCTACAATCACAAAATTTGGAGGAGAGAAAGCCGATATAAAGTATGCCCTGGACATGAGCTGAGAGCGAAGTATAAAATCACCAACACAGCGCAGTCTGGTATGTTTCCACCAAACAAACGCAGCCGGCGGTAAACCTGGTGGAAATAGGGAGTTTCTGAATAAAGGAAGCAAAGGAGAGACCGGGCTTTGTAGTTTATATTTAAACCTAACTTTCCTCCACAATTGTAACATAAGATAGGGAATTTTTGCAGTGGGATCAATTGTTCCCAAAGGGATGTCAGGCGACCATATCAATGCTAGTGGCGATACTGGTTGTAGGAGATCCTACTCCAAAGTGACCCATTGTGGGAGGTTAGAAGGAGCGTTAAACGAGACTAATTGCGATAACCTGGCTGCAATATAATATTTATAAAGGTGGGGGACTGAAAGTCCACCTACTCTCTTATATAGGTGCATTATATGTCTAGCTATTCGAGGTCTCTTATAAGCCCATATAAGAGATTTCAGTCTGTAGTGACCGCAGGGCAGAACCTGTTATTGGAGTGGGAAGGGAGCGAAAAAGATACAGTATTCGGGGCAAAGTGACCATCTTGACGGTGTGTATTCTACCTAACCATAAAAGATTAGGGTAGTTCCAGTTTAACAGATCTTGGAGGAGTGTAGGGATGAGACAAGCGTAGTTCCATTTAAAAGTGGAGTCAAGGGTTTTCGGTAAGTTGACCCCCAAGAAGGGGAGATAATGATCCCTATTTGTAAATCCAAAATTAAGGGAGATTAAATCCCGAATGTGCTGCGGTGTGTTACAATGTAGGACCTCTGATTTTTTAGCGTTGATCTGAAGGCGGCCAGAAAAGCGACCAAATGTACTCAAACATTGCATTAAGTTAGGTAATGTAGTCAGGGGGCGTGTGATAGTGAGAAGCATATCGTCAGCAAATAGGCTCACTTTATACTCGCGATTACCAATCTTAACCCCTGCTATGTTTGGATTGGTGCGAATCATTATGGCCAACGGTTCAATAGCTAAGGCAAAAAGGGCAGGAGAAAGGGAACAACCTTGACGAGTACCTGGACTGATGTGGATGGGTGTGGGACTATCGGTGGGCAATTTAAGAAAGGCTGTGGGGGTCGTATAGAGAGCCTGTATGGCGCATGAGAAAGCTTCTGATATGCCCATAGCAGACATGATCTGGTAGAGGTAAGCCCAAGAGAGGCTATCAAAAGCCTTTTCAATATCCAAGGCCAATAAAAAAAAAGGTCGGGATTTCGTATTAGCCCATTGGATAATATTACAGACTTTCCTGACATTGTCCGGTGCCTGTCTACCCGGGATAAATCCCACCTGGTATAATGTATCCTGGTAGGGAGGTGATGGTTAATGCGTCTTGCTAAGATAGAAGTGAAAAGCTTAAAGAACTCCCGCAAAAATTTTTATTCTCTGACCTGTTAGAAAGGTGCATGATATAATCTGTAGTGATTGTCATTTTCTTATCAGTGACTGTTTCTGTGAGTAAAAACCTCTCTTCTTATTGTAGCTGGGCCATGTGACCAACTCCCTGACCTCCAACTGACCCAGGACAGAAAGCCAGTAACTGCTCTATTCATTCCTATGGGAGCCTCACTTTCAGTCTCATAGGAATACATAGAGAATTAGACTTCCTGTCCACACATAAGTCTATGTGTGAGTTGGTGGGTCTAATTGCTGGTCACATGACACAGATAAGAAACTTCAGGATGATATAAGTAAAAAAAATTCAGACACTGGTAAGAAAATGACATTCACTACAGATTATATCATGTACATTTCTAGCAGGACATGGAATAAAATTTTTGTCGGGAGTTCTTCTTTAAGGTCCACATTAAGGAGGGAGATGGGGGCGATAACTCGTGGGACATAAAGGATCTTTATTGGGCTTAGGGATGACTGTAATCAATGCAGTAAGCATATCAGAAGGTAATGTACCTCCATGAAGGATATAGTTACAAAAGCTCTTGAAGTGGGGGGTTAAAATATCTTTAAATTTCTTGAAGTATAAGGCTGAAAATCCATCTGGTCCTGGCGATTTTCCAAATTTAAGAGATGCTATAGCTAAGTCTATTTCCTCATCTGTAACATCATGGTTAAGAGTTTCCTTTGCAGACGAGGGTAGGGTAAAGAGAGGTAAAGATGTAAGAAAAAAGGCAGTGTCCGCCGTGATGGGATCAGAGGGTGGAGAGTATAGTTTTTGTAAAAATCATGGAATTGTTGATATATTGTAGTCTAGTTAGAAGTAATCCGTCCCCCTGTATCTTTGATTTGATAAATAGTGTTAAAGTGTTGTCTGGCCCTCAATTTAGCTGTTAACATCTTATCTGGCTTATTGGCTAACTTATAGAACTTTGCTTAAGTCCACCTCAGAGCTTTTTCAGAACGATGCAGCAGGGTAGCATCAAGCTGAAGCTTCGTATCTTCAATGGCTTTGGTGAGGTAAAGGGAGGGTTGTCTCTGGTTAGCTAGTTCCAGACGAAACAGCTTGGATTCTAAGTCAGATTGAAACTTAGAGCGTTCTTTCTTCAATCTAGACGCCTCAGCCACAACGACCCCCATAATGACCACTTTATGCGTAGTCCAGTTGATCGCAGGTGTGGTGTCTGAGGAGACGTTAACAGCAAAATAATCTCTAAGAGCAGTAGCTATACGATCCACAATAGAAGTATTGGTAAGGAGTGATTCATTCAGTCTCCAGGTAAAGGGGCATCTAGATGGCGAGTCCAGATTGAATTCTGCCAATACCATGTTATGGTCCGACCAGGCACAAGGGATGTGCCTCGCATACAAAAGGTTCGGGAGGAGCCGTGTGGAAGCTAGAATTCAATCAATCCTAGTATGGTGATGATGTACAGGGGAAAAATAGGTATATCCTCGTAGAGGTTCATTATGTTCTCTCCAATAGTCAGCTATGCCCAATTCCTGCATAACTTTCCGAATAGAATTCTTGGATTTGGAGGACAATTTGTCAGCCAGAGGGGAGGACCTGTCCAGTCGAGCATTAAATGTCATATTAAAATCCCCACACCAGATAATGATCATTGGGTTCATTGTGAATATATTTATTGTAAATATGTTTCAAGAAAGAAGATGGTATTTTAGATTCGCTGGATCCACCTCCTTTCCATCCAAGCATACACAGGGTGTGGACACAACTCGGGATCCGTGCTCAGAGTCGGTGGTCATCTCATGGGAGCTGGACATCCACTACATTTGAATACCACATATGACCACTGCAGCCAATCACTGTCCACAGCAGTATATGGTAGACCATTCAGACCAGAGATTGGCTGTAACAATTATATGTCATGCAAACAAAGCCCACTCATTTGCACTGGAGCGGAGGGGGTTTGAACCAGTGACTATGCATTCTTTTGTTAGTTTAACACCTTTCCTCCTTTTAACCATTTTTTGACATTCGGACAGCCCCTTTAAAGCTGGGTAAGCTGGATGACAATGACCTCAAAGAATATCCATTAACCTCTCTTCCCAACTCCTTTGAAGATTAGCACGTCTGCTATACAGACACAGCCTGCGTCCAGCACATTCATCAGTGCAAACCATAAGGTAAAGTCATACTGGTCTGTTTACAGCAAGCACTTCAGTATTTGTCTATGTAGCGTAACAGCTGTTTTTTTATGAACATTTTGGGTTAATGATAATCACGGACAAAGACAATAGGTAATATGATCCTGCTAGGTAGATATAGAAATAACAAAGTATGGTTGCACAACATGTAATAAGCAATAGGAGTAAAAGTAAATCTGGATATATGTGGCGCTATGCCGACTAAAGATAAAAAAGGAAGTCCTTAGTTACACATATTTGCAAATGCGTGATCATGCCCACTCACCAATCGTCACGGTAACTTCCTGTGGAGTGGGTCCCTACACTCATCTATGCCTCTGTTCAGACTACATCCAAGTCTCCATTATTCAGGGCGTGTGGAACCAGCTAAATAGGTATCCTACCAGGAAGTCCTGGGTGAATGGGCGTCGCCAGGTCCAAAAGAGTTTGCGAGGCTCATTATATAACAATAGAAAGTTCGGACCAGCGGACCTTCTATTGCTAGGTAGATATAGTTGTGAGACAGGCTGTCTGACATACATCAAAGTATGTCTACTATGTAGTACGTGCTGTGTAGTGAACCTACAAGAATATATTAGGAATCACTTAAAGGGCATCTGTCAGCAAATTTGTCCCTATGACATTGGCTGACCTGTTACATGTGCGCTTGGCAGGTGAAGGCATCTGTGTTGTTACAGATCATATGTGCTCACATTGCTGAGAAAAATTATTTTTTAATATATTCAAATGAGCGTCTAGGAGCAACAGAGGCAGTTCCATTACACCTAGAGGCTCCATACTCTCTACAACTGCTGCGCCCTCTGCACTTTGCTTGACAGGGCCAGGTGTGATGACATTTGCACTGCCTGGACCTGTCAAAGTGCAGAGGGTGCGGCAGTTGTACAGAAAGCTGAGCCTCTATGAGCAACAGCAAAGCCTCTATTGCTCCTAGATGCGCATTTTCATTTATTAAAACATTTCTGAGTAATGTGGACACATATGAACGTGGGACCAACACAGATGCCTTCAGTTGCCAAGTGCATATGCAACAGGTCGGCCAGTTTTATAAGTACATAACTAAAGGTCCCTTTACATTGACCGAAAATTATTCTTCATGTGCAGGAGATTGTGACGTCTAAATGATCTGCTGTATTGAAAGTATGATTTTCTATGGGGACGAGTGATCGCTGTATCGATCACTTGTTCTCATACAGTGGAGGCAATTACTGCAAGAAAATGCAGCCCTCATCAAGTGCCTGCCTGGTGCCCGATAATCTGCCAGATCATCTGTAGCTGGACACGGGGCAGATTTGGGTGCCAAAACTCCAGAAGAATCTGCACATAAATGCACTACCGTATTTTTCGCTTTATAAGACGCACCCGAAGATAAGACGCACCCCAGATTTTAGAGTAGGAAAATAAGAAAAAAATATTTTTCATCAGACCTCATATCTGACCCCCCATAAATTTCAGGACATCACATCAGGCCCCCATCATACCTCAGAACAGCCCAGCGTTCCCCCATCAGACCTCAGATCAGCCCAGCGTTCCCCCATCAGACCTCAGATCAGCCCACAGTGCCCCATCAGACCTCAGAACAGCCCACAGTGCCCCCATGAGACCACTCTGTGCCCCCATCAGACCTCAGACCAGCCCACAGTGCCCCCATGAGACCACTCTGTGCCCCCATCAGACCTCAGAACAGCCCACAGTGCCCCCATGAGACCACTCTGTGCCCCCATCAGACCTCAGACCAGCTCACAGTGCCCCCATTAGACCACTCTGTGCCTCCATCAGACCTCAGACCAGCTCACAGTGCCCCCATGAGACCACTCCGTGCCCCCATCAGACCTCAGACCAGCTCACAGTGCCCCCATTAGACCACTCTGTGCCCCCATCAGACCAGCTAACAGTGCCCCCATTAGACCACTCTGTGCCCCCATCAGACCTCAGACCAGCTCACAGTGCCCCCATTAGACCACTCTGTGCCCCCATCAGACCTCAGACCAGCTCACAGTGCCCCCATTAGACCACTCTGTGCCTCCATCAGACCTCAGACCAGCTCACAGTGCCCCCATTAGACCACTCTGTTCCCCCATCAGACCTCAGATCAGCCCAGCGTGCCGCATAACAATAAAAAAAAAACTTCACTTACCTGTCCAGAGCCGTGGCTCCGCTCCGGGTCCGGCGCTTCTTAGGCTTCCCGACCCGGCGCTGCACTGTCACCTGACTGCGTGCAGCGTCAGGTCATAGTGCGCGCACTACGTCCTGACGCTGTACGCGTTCAGGACAGTGCAGCGCCGGGCAGGGAAGCCTAAGAAGCGCCGTACCCGGAGCGGAGCCGCGGCTCTGGACAGGTAAGTGAAGTTTTTTTTTTTATTGTTATGGGGCACGCTGGGCTGATCTGAGGACTGATGGGGGGGTCCCGGCCCCCCGGCAGCTAAAACATACAAGTGAGCGCTTCCATAATGGAAGCGTTCACTTGTATTCGTTTTATAAGACGCACTGCAATTTTCCCCCTACTTTTGGGGGAAAAAAGTGCGTCTTATAAAGCGAAAAATACGGTATTTATTGCTGTTTTTATCAGTTTTTTGGTGTGGATTTGATGCTGATATTCCGCAGATCTCATCTTTCCAATGAAAATGGTGAAATCTGCACACAAAATTCCTGCAGCAACAAATGACATGTGGCGAATTTCAAAATCCATTCAGCAGGTCAATTTCCACACCTAAGGGCTGCATTAGGCCTGAAGAGGGTCGGCCAGACCATTGCTAACAAACGTTCATAAGAACGCACCTTAGCAATGATCTGCCTGTATGAAAGTGCCGCCGACTACCAGAGTAATGAGCAAACGCTCGTTCATCGGGAAATCACAATTTTTAAGTAAGCTAAAAAAATTGTTGTTTGCCGGCGGCAGACTGTGCTATCTAATCATGCTCTGCAAATAATAATTCTGGATGGGTACGAACAATAGCATTAGCAATCACTCCTCCTTATACTGTGGAGGATATTGCTGTATGTAATCACTGCAGTCTTCTTCACGGACGATCAGGCGATTGCGGGGAAGGAACACTTCCTTCCTGACAATCAAACTGCTGATCTGCGGGTCTAATACAGCCCTAAGAAAAAAGTACCGTGTACATGAGCAGGCACCCTGACAGACAGAAGGAGACGGGGTAAGACATGGCTGCAAGATCAGATTGCACAGTTTCGAGAGCTGTAATAGGGCTGCCATAGAGGTGCGTGAGCCCTTGACTGTACCTCCATATACCATCTATTTCATATGGCAGCATACAGGGCATGTTCCATCGGACTTCATATTGCTTTTGCAGAAGAATATCTCACTAACTGCAGAATCTGTAAATCATTGCATGGGGGCTCTATGAAGGGGCTGACTGAGAACTTAAAGTGGCCCTGGAAAAAGAGGCCCCAAGCTGTAGGAGAGTCAAAATTGACAGAAGGTGGGGCAACCCAAGTAGGCAGACCCAACACAAGATACAGCACAACATAATTAGCATCAGATTCTTATGTACCTGGCCAGCGGCCATGAGGTGGAATTGGATGCCCCCCTGGGCATCATCCCACTGGGAAATTGTCATGTAGAGTATATGATCAGTACGCCCCTGGCTGTATGGTCACCTACTAATGGAGCCATACAGGGTGACTGCACTGTTGTACAGGCTCCATGCACAGCTCTTATGCCTTGTGCTTGAGCCCTTATACATTGAAGTTCTTTGGGGAATAGTACTGTCTCTGGATCCATCCATTTGAATACTACAGAATAGTACACCCCTGGGCACTCAAAGTACTAAACAGTCATATAGTAAGAAGATTAAATTTGTGTCTCTGAGGAGCTTCACTTTTGTAGCAGTGCTGTCATTTACATAAAGCAAAGTGCTTCAGACATAGACATGCACTGGATACCTACCTGTCATGTGTACATTAGCTTGTATCTCTATGACGATTCTGTTTCAACCATAATGACAATAGAAACTGAAATGTATCTTTTCTGTAGGCTAAATCATATTGAAAGTAGCCTCTGAAAGGCTATCACATGCTCTGTCCAGACACCCATGACTGTGAAATGTTAGTGAGAGGTGACCTGAGGTTGAAGTGTTGACGTCTCTCACATCACACTAGCCACTTCAATTAGCTCTTCATAACTGTGCTGACCTTCCCAAGTCCATTAATGACAAGCCTCATCAATCATGATGTATCAATAACCTTGACATACTAACGCCATTTAATCACTGGGGTTTTCAAACTCATGAAACTGCATGAATAAGTAGATTTGCACATTGTGGAATCTCATCTTTAAAAACACACACACACACAAAGCAAAACTAAGTCAAAAGTAATAAGAAAACAATTTTGTATTTAATAAAAAGCCCTGACAATTTTTAAACTATTGTAAAGACAAAAAAATGCCCAAAAATTAAACCAATTAATGAAAAATATGTGCAGCTCTTGCACGAACCTGAACTAATTCTTAGTTCTGATAATTTTGTATTTTTGAGGTAAAACCATATGAGTTTACTTGGGAGTAATGGTCCAGCTGCCCTTGCAGTATTGACTACTAATATAGTAACTTACTATGTTTTCCTGTAAGGGCTCAGGCTCACAGGAATGTTACCAGTCCTTCTTGTATAGCACAGCAGAGAGTAAGGCACAGCATGCCATATTATCAGAAGCACACTGAGTGCCCACTGGTCTGGAAACTGTGGCCCTGATTTATCAAGACCAGTATCTGCCATGCAGAGCGCATGTCCATGCCTAATCGTAAATTACATGTTCCTCCAGCAGTCCTCTGGCTCGAAGTTACTGTAGATTTTAGTCATTGCTTATGCCAGTATCTGGCATGAATAATGATGAATGAGCGGGGGCCAATGGCTTCGCCAACACTCTGTCTTCACTACATCCCCTTTTTTGTACGATTAACGAGAGCAGCGAAAAATGCCAACTGCAACTAGAAAAGTTACTGCAAATGAATTTCCCTCTATATGTGCTCATGGTAATCAGCTTTAAGAATATGCACTGCGTGCACCTGGTACAGTGGTGCTGAGCAATCAAATCAACCAGGGGCGTAGCTATAGGGGAAGTTGCTGCTTTGGGGCTTGAACTCAACTGGGGCTAAAAGAGGACTAAAAGATTTTATTGTCAGGGCCCCCTCAATTGTATTATACAATCACATTATATACTGTGACGCTGTAAGAAACTGATGGAGCGGCTGCCGGGCCTCGTTTGAGAGCATGATCTTGACTAGCCACAGGAGTGGGGGTTGCATGTGAGTTGGGGGTTGTGAAGAAGTTGTTGGGGGGGGGGGGCAAGTAAGTTCTAGTTACTGTTTCAGTATAGTACACTGTTGCCAAACTTTGCAATCCGTCAATCCATCATCCACAAAGTTCACATAAAAAAAATGCAAAGGAGCCGCACAAATGAAAATCTCGTCTACGTGTATATTAAATATTGAACATCACAAATGAACGATCCAAGGATGTATAAAAAAACATTTCATCTCATACCTAAAAGCAATGAATCCAGTAATTTAAGTTATGAAATGTCCTGTATTCATCCATAACAGCAGTGGCTTGGGCAAAAGGTGAATGGAACTCCAAGCCACCACTGCCGTGGATGAATACAAGACATTTCTGGACTTAAAGGATATATGCACCTTCGGAGGCTATATGAACTTAAAGGCTATATATACCTTTTTATGATTGCATTTCACCCATTTTGGGCTAAAAAAAAACATTTTTTCAATTGGTCTTTATTAAAAAAATATTGGGCTGTTCTGTCACAATGGGTTAACTGTTTGTCTAGCCGTGTTAATCATGCAGAAAAGAGAGAAAATTCAGATCCTGCTACTAGAGCAGCTCAGCTCTGTACAGAAAAAAGGGATCTATATTTTTAATAAAGACCAATTTAAAAAATTATTTTTAGCTCAAAAGACGTCCAATGCAATAATTAAAAAAATTGCCCCAAAGGTGTCCATAGCCTTTAAATTACTGTATTCATTGCTTTTGGGTATGAAATGAAATTTTTTTGACAACCCTTGGATCGTGCAGTCGTGTATTTGTGATAACATCATTTTTTGATGTGGAACTGTGGTGCTGATATCAGTATATACAATGTATACTTTAGAGGTAAACCACTTACCTTCAGATTTCCTGTCCTTTTGAGATACAAACAGCTGTAAGAAAAGAAAGAGCCTTAGTATTATGTAGTTTAAAGACTGGTTTACTTTATAGTGTATTCTTTAAAGAGGACATGTCTGTGCTCCTGACTTGTCTTTATTAAGATATGCTAACATTCTGGAGCATATTTTCTCACAACTCTACATTGTGCATATCCTCTGTCGTTCCTCCAAGATATTTATGAAAAATTGACCAGTGGTGGGTGTCCCTCCACAGTCTGACACTATTTAATCAGTGTTATTACCAGACTGTGTATGGACACATCACTTTGACAAGGAGAATGATAACATTCAGTTGTTATTTTATTCCTACATTTCTAGGGCAAAAAACAGGAACAGCACAATATAGAGTTCTAAAAAACAATGCCCCAGATGTATTATCGTATGGAGAATACAAGAGAGAATGGAGTATATTGAACTTCAGCTATTTCATACCGTTCTACTTCTGGCGCACCACTGTCTCTATCCAGCCTCGGAGACTTGGAGTGCGCATGTGCCGGCTGTACGAGAGGATGCAAGGCAGCACTGAGACAGGATTGTGCTACACTCACTAAACCTGTCATAGTAATACATCACACATGTGAACGTCGAGTTAAGTTGTTGAAGTTTTAATGTTCCAGTACTCACATTTTAGCATATAATATTATCAAATAATGATAATAAAATCACATAATGCACTGAGGAGGGACAATCTGCAGATGAGGTGCTGGCTTAATTAAGTCATGTCTCAAGGCCTGTTTAAAAGGACAAATATATGACAGCTACCTTACATCTGGTGGCATACCCTCTTCCCAGAATTCCAGAGGAGCGTTGCTTGGCCTATAAGACTCTTCACGCCATTTAGGCGCTCTGAAGGAGATATAGTCAAATTAAATTCTTTTATATGATGTATTAACCCTTTGATACCATGCCCCGCTCCTACATGGAGGTGGGACTAGTGCCTTTTTAGCTATTTATTTTTGTTCTTCATACACCGCTGTTATGTCTGTTGCTATGTCTAATGAAGGGTGATTAAAACGAGCTACAGCAAACAGAATAAAAGTGGTTTCTTCAACTAAATTGCTGTCCTGTTTTTAGATCTGCCATTTACTCACTGAAGGTGCTTCCAGCCAATATTCCTGGATTACAGTGTACCCACCAGCCACTGAAAAAATGCATATAAGAGTTGTGCCTTTCAGCACAACTGAGCAAGGTGATCGTTTCAGCTATTGCTCGCAGATATCAACACATTCATACTTACTGTTCGATAAGGCACTTTCTTCCTTCTTTTTTGTAATGGTGCCATGAAGTGCACTTTGTCACAACATTAACTAAAGACCTACTTACACATGCTATCCCCCATAAATGAGGCTTCAATGGAATGTGCTACATTGAACCTGTAGTCCTATCTGCAGGCCGTATGTTACAGAGCAGGAAGAATGAGCAGATTGATATATAGGATATACCACATTTTTCGCTTTATTAGACACACCTGATGATAAGACACATCACAAAAAAATCATTTTTCATCAGACCTCCTACCAGAGACCCATATCAGATCCTCAGATCAGACCCCCATATCAGGACCTCACATCAGATCCCCATATCAGGACATCAGATCAGACCCCCCCTTCAAGTCAAACCCCCGTATCTGACCCCCACCAGACCTCCATGTCAGACACCCATCAGATCTCCATGCCAGACCCCTGTATCAGACCTCAGACCATACTTTAAAATAAATAAATTAACTTACTTTTTCTGCCCAACCGGTACTCTGCAGGTCTGCCAGTCTCTCCTGCAGTAGCATTCCCTGGTCTTCTGGCCTGCAATGCACCGTGACTTGACTATGTACAGCATCAGGCCATAGTGCATGCATTACCTTCTGACACTGTACGTAGCCAGGACAGTGCTACGCGGCCCCATAGAGAAAGACCAGGGAGCGCTAACAGCACTTCAGTCCCCGCAGCTTCTGCATACTAGTCTAATAAGGCATCTTATAAAGCGAAAAATAAAATAGTTTGCTTTTGTTTTTTTTGAAAAGTCTAACTTGTAACTTATTGGTTTAAAGAGGACCTGTCGACTCTCCTGACATGACCATTTTATTAACTTTGATTCCCCATTTATTAACAATTATGGGCCATCTTTTCTTATAACCCTGTGTTGTGCCAATGCTCTATTATTCCTGCTTAACAATTGCCATCAGTCTGTATTAAAGGTCCAAGTGAGTGTCACCAGTTAGGAGTGTGTCGCTGCACAGTCTGATACTATCCCATCAGTGCTGCCATTGGCAGCCTGCGCAGGGACACCCCCTCAACTGGTAACACCTAAGTGGACCAATTACAGATTTTTGCAATTCATTTACCAATTCACCACTGCAGTCCACGTAGCAGACATGTGAGCTGCAGTAATATAGTTGGGTCTTGTCAGCTATGACTCAGCATGAAATGGAGATTATTACTAACATGTAATTTAGGAAGTATTACACTGACGCTGCAGATGAGGAAGAGAAATTATATTAAAAATGAAACTTTCTGTTTTCCAACTAAACTTACTTATAGAAAAAAAGAACAATATTTGTTTGATCTAATAAAAGGTAACTGAACTGAGAAAGGTTTGACCTGATGGATCTGTATCTTTTTTCAATCGATCTATTACAAGATGGGGAATAGTACTGTAATGCACTTTTGGCATCCATTTTCTATAGAAGGCTATGTTCTATGTGTAAAAACTGGTCAGTTTAACTGAAAAAGTGGTATGAAAGAGTCCATGGCGATATCTTGCTCCTCTTCCTCCTGGTTTCCTAGCATTTGGGACACATGCCTGCTGCTTCTGGCCACCTTCACAGACCAACTAACGATGTTGAGGAGCGTACACAGAAATGAGTAGTACCTTAACTGGGTGATCATGGGGCACGCTACGCATTTTATGCTTTAAATCATATGCAAAAAGTTAGTAGTAGACCCCACAGGAATACTTCAGACTTTTTGCTGCAATCCTGAAATATTTATTTTCTCACAAAGAGGCATACTTAGTGTTTATTGTCATTAGTGTAATGGTTACCGCCAGCAGTAGAGGCACATAATCATGGTGTTTTTCTCGCATGTGGTGGTCAAATGTACTTGTACCGGAGAAAAGCAGTTCACAGTCTGCAAAACTGTTCACAGTTTCTTACAGAGGACAAGAGGTCAGGTTGCACCCAAACTGTCTGATGGCTCTCATCATGCCCCTTACATGGGGTGGTGGGGCGATGGAGGGGGGAGGTAGGGGAGATGGGGATGGGGGGAGGATGGGGAGGAAGGCTATGAAATATCTGTATATAGGCTATATCTGAAATTTTCTTTTTTTATGCATGAAGTTTATAAATAAAAAGTAAAAAAACAAACAAAAACAAAACAGTCTCTTTCAATTGTATGGGGGATGTCAGTCTGTGAAAACGGACATGACAGAATATGTTCTATTATTTGATGTCCGTTATTCACTGGCTAAAAACTGCAATGTGAATAACCCCATAGACTACCATTATGTGTTCCAGCCATTAAACAAAAATGTCCATCACACGTCCGTTTTTCACTGTTGTGTGAATGTAGCCTCAGACCAGGCCTTTATTCTCTCAAACAGCAGGTCCCACTGTGTCTATTAAAGGGACTGTCTCTTACTAATGTGTTGTGATTATCCATTGCCTCCTTTGCTGGCTTCATTCATTTTTCCATCGCATAATACAGTACACTGCTCATATCCAGGGGTTACAACTTGGGATGAGCGAATCGACTTCAGATGAAACATCCATAGTCGATTCGCATAAAACATTGTTCCAATACTGTACAGAGCAGGAGCTCAGTACACTATTAGAATGTATTGGCTCAGATGAGCCGAAGTCATTGCTTCGCAAAGTCTCGTGAGACTTCGTGCAATAACTTCATAAATTAATCTGTACTGTAAAAAAACATTTCCCAAACTCGGGTTCAGTTCCAAGGTACCACTTGGAACCAAACCCAAGTTCGGGAAAGGGTTTTTTACAGTACAAATTAATTTATGAAGTTATTACGCTCCTGCTCCGTACAGTGTTGAAATTAAGTTTTATGCGAATCGAATTGGGATGTTGCATCCGAAGTCAATTCGCTCATCCCTAGTTACAACCATCCTGCAATCCAGCAGCGGTGGCCATTCTTGCACACCTTAGGAAAAGGCTCTGTCCTGTCTAGTGGCCGGGACAGTGGGAGCACACATAGGCACAGCAGGTCCTGTCCCAGACACCTCAAATCTGCACTGCAGTGGTGGTCGTAACCCCTGGAAAAGAGCTGCATATAATCCGAAGAAAATATGAATGAAGCCAGCAAAGGAAGCAATATGAACAATTACAATACAGTAGTAAGTGCCTCGTATTAACTTTGTCTACATGATAAATATCATTTGCTGAAGTGAGACAACCCGTTTAGGCCTCTTTCACACGAGCATTACAGCTTTCTAAGGGTCTGTTCAGGTAAAAACTGATGGTTATGCATGCAAGTTAAGTCAGTTATGTCTGTAATTGCTTTCAGTGTTACAGTTTTTTCTGTGTAGGTGCAATCAGTTTTTGATGCATTTTTCATGTGTGTGAAAAAAACCTGAAGAATAACAATCTACATCTCCTAGCAACCATCAGTCAAAAACGCATTGCATCCAGATGTAATCAGTTTTTCCCTGAAGCCCCATTAGTTTTCATGGAATCAGAGCTGCGTGAAAAACATGGAATATAGAACATGCTGCAACTTTTCCTGAACGCAGCAATGATGCGTAAAAAACAATGCTCATGTGCACAGACCCATTAAAATGAATCAGGATTCAGTCCGGATGCTATGCATTTGCTTCATGCATTGCACTCTGACCAAAAACTCGCTCCTGTGAAAGAGGCCTTAAGCTTGCTGCTTACACCTTCTCACCATGCTCTGTAATTCAATACAAGCCAGCTCCATGGGGGCAACAGTATTCTGATTGAACACTATTGGCTTCCCAGGCGTCCATGCAGTCTCAGCCACTCACTTACTTCCTGTTTACAGTATCAATTTATAGTCTACGGGGGCTGCAATGCCATCTTGTGGCAACCAGTAACACTGCAGGTATACATCTGATGTATTGCACAATACACACACCAATAAACACTGCAAAACACATAAATATGGCAATATGGTTTGTAAAGGGCATAAGACTTACAGTTATACACTGGTAAAATATATCATACACTATAAGAATTTAAAGGGAACCTGTCATCTCCAAAACACCCCCTGAACTAGAGTAAGCGGTGTATAGTGTAAGTGATGCTGAATATGTAAGTTTTATCTTCATACTCACTTCCATTCTGATGCTGCGCTCCCACAAACCAGCAGTGAAATATATTCACAGGACTCTTCTTTGAGTCCTCTCCATTATGTGAGTGAGCACTGGAGTCCAGTGAGTGCATTTTACTGCAGGTTTGTGGGAGCACAACATCAGAATGGAAGTGAGTATGAAGATAAAACTTACATATTCGGATTCAGCATCACTTACACTATACACCGCTTACTCTAGTTCAGGGGGTGTTTCGGAGATGACAGGTTCCCTGTAACCACTAAAATAAAAGTTTTTAACCTTATTCTCAAGTTAAGTATCATTGTTTTAATTGGTGGCTGCTTATAAATTCATAATATAAAACCAAATATAGTATAAAAAGCCACGCATTCAGGTTTCCGGATGCAGTTTTGGAAGTCAAAATCAGGAGTGGTTCTCTCAAAAGAAGAGAGAACGTATAAAAGACACATCCAACTTCCCTCCTTTTTTTAATTTACTCCTGTTTTTCGTTTCCAGAAACTGTATCCATAAACCTGACTGTGTGGCCATATCCTAATGGGAAGAGCTGAGCTTGCGTTATTGTGTCCCTGGTAAGCCCATGTTTATGGAGCCAATGTCCAGAAGTGTAATGTGCTAAACCCAAAATCATCCTATATCCCTAGGGTATGTTAGTTCACACACCATCACAAACAAGCAAAATCTGTTCCAGATGTGGCTTTGGTGACCTGCTGATAAATATAGAAGGGTCAATTCCACAAGGGTTATTCTGAGAATGAAAGGAAAAACACTTCAAGTCCCCTAAATATGCAGATACTGAGATCATATCAACCTCTGACCACAGAAACCCTTGAAGACTTTTGTCAAAGAAAGAAAGAAAGAAAGAAAGAAAGAAAGAAAGAAAGTAAAGAAAGAAAAAACGTACACGCTCTAAGAATAAAATGAAAAAGTGATTCATACATTTTACAACTGATCATCTCTAGTTACATTCTTCATTTATAAGACAGGCTATTTAAAGGCTCTAGTCTTGGGTCCAATTCAAAATATACTGGAGAAATAAACCATGATTTCCCAAAATATAGTAATGGTGATACTATAGCCCAGTTGTTTGTGCCTTTCTCTTCAGATTCTGACAGAAGAAGCTACTCCTTGTAAGCACAGTTCCCTCTAAGCCGTGCCTTCTACAAGGTGTAGTAGTTCTAAAACAGAAAGACATATCTGCAATTGGACTTGTTTACCTCACTGGTATATTGTTTTAACTTCTGCCCTGCTTAGCAGGAACACTGTGTTTAAACCAAATAGCAACCCCCATTCAGCATGGCTGTCCCAGATTGTGGGCACAGTTCCACTTTTCTAGGAGTCTCTTCCGTTGTTCTGCTGAGACTCAAAAGGTTAAGGGCTCCGAAGGCGTCCATAATTATCCTCTGCCGGTGGGACTGTTTCTGATGCTGTATGAAGTGGGATGCAGTTGGCATTGTAAATGGGTGACCTCTGTCTGGCACATTGTGTGGATATATGTGGCTGGCAGTTACAGACAGAATATGGCTGTATATGGGAGGCTCGGGCACTCACTTTGTATTTGGCCTTGTGACTGGCACTGTGTATGAAGTGTTCGACACTTATTTTGTTTTCAATTGTAACTTACATCCAATAAGACAAAAAAAAGTTGTAGTGACAAAAAGTGATCCTGATATCATAAATCATACTAAAGAGCAATAAAGATCTAGAAAATAAATGGAAAGAAAAGATGAGAGAGAAGTAAGAAAAAAAAAAGAAGAAAGAGAGAAAAAGGAAAGAAAAATTTGGGAAGGAAAACCAGAAAAATGCATCCAATCTTAATGATGATTCTACCATGCCCACTTCATAGCTAAATCTCTAATTTGGCAACCCCCTTTTTCTCTTCTATGCATATTTCATAGCAATGTCACTGGTGTACTCTGGCTACCTCAAGACATAGTCAATAATAAGTTCTGGTAAGGGAGTAATCTTTGGGAGACTAATCTAAAGATCTTGTGGCAAAACTGCACAGTCACAATAAATATATATTATAGGGGTCATTTATCATGCTGACACAGTTAGTTGCACCGCAATCTGCGACTTCTCCTCGCTCACTTCAGGTCTAAAAAAGTGGGCATGGCATGGGCAGGGAAGGGGACGGCCGGCAGGCCCATCTCATTTACCATTTTCTACGCTTGTTTCACAACTGCCGCAGCCTAATTTATGTTTAGAATCTATATTAAATTAGGGGTTACAGGTTATTTCTCTAGATACATGTATTACTATACAGCATTAAGGAACTGCATTATTAGCAATCTGCTAATGTATCAGAAATACCTCAGGAGTGGGAACATTGCAAGGAACTGAACGTCCCTGTGACTTTCAGCAGAGTGAATAAAATGTATACAATGTACATAATGTACGTGCAGAGGAGAGAGGGGCTGCTGCAATGGCACACTGCACATAAGGCTGTGTTCACACTTCAGTTATTTGATCAGTTATTTCCATCAGTTATTGTGAACCAAAACCAGGTGTGGGTCAAAAACACTGAACAGGTGCAGATCTTTCCATTACACCTTATCTCTCAGTAGGCTACACTGGTTTTGGCCTTTGCAATTTGAGGTCCGCAGTGCACGGGCACCCACCTTGGGGCTTCTGAATGTGGATTGCGGACCCATTCACTTCAATAGGGTCCGCGATCCGCATCCGACTGTCTGCACCACAAAAAATTAGAACGAGTTCTATTTTTTTGTGGTGCGGAGGCATGGACAGAAACACCACGGAAGCAATCCATAGTGCTTCCATTGGCTTCCGATCCATTACTCTGTTCCGCACCGTACCGCATCTCCTGGATTGTGGACCCATTCAAGTGAATGGGTCTGCAGCCGTGATGCGGGGTGCACACAGCCGGTGCCCATGTATTACGGACCCGCTGTATGCGGGCCACAAAACGGCCATGGCCGCACAATGGCTGTGTGAATGAGCCCTTAAGTGGTTGCATTCATCATCATGCAGATGCAGCAGAGCTGAGTTTTTCACGCAATGTTATATATCATGACTAGCAGAAGGACCCGGCTTCACACAGGTATATTTCATCTATTTCATTTAATGTTTCTGTGTGTCGTTAAAAGATATCAACAGTATCCCCCCATAACAGTGACCTCTACAGCCCCCCACCCACCCACAGTGCACAGCCTCCTTTAACAGTGACCTCCACACCCACCCGCCCCCTAACAAAGACCTCCACAGCGGGGTATTATTGTCTTGACAGTATATAAAACCCCAGAGAATTAGAATATATTTAAGGTCATGTGAGTTACATCAGTCTCTACAACAACGTTGTCTAAGCGTTGCAATCGAAATCATATTAACTCGCACATAAGCTGTCTTATACTAAGAATGCCCTTCGTTGCCTATAGCAACCAACCAGAGCTCATATTAACCCTTACACTCCCAGCGCCGTACATGTACGGCGCTGGGGCGATGCGGGCACATGGCGCCCGCTCGCAAGTGCGGCGGGCGTCATGGCCGGCAAGTCTCTGCTGTTTCTAACAGCAGAGACTTGCAGCTACTTACCGCCATCGGCGGCGTCTTCCTGGGCGTCTAGATGCCGTGATCACACGTGATCACGGCATCTAGTTGCGTCTAAACCCGGAAGCGTTCGCTTCCGGGTGGTGTACAGACACCCCGTGTGGCCATTCGGGGTGTCTGTACACCATATGAAAACTGTAATCCTCGCTGGTGAGGATTACAGTTTTCAAAGTGCAATTCTTATTCTGGCCACTAGATGGCAGGCCAGGATAAGAAATGAGCAATTCATGGATTTCTGAGTCTAGAAAATCCCTGATTGCTCATAAAGAAAAAAAAAAAAAAAGCCACAATATATAAGCCCATATATGAGCTTTCAAATAGTAAAAAAAAATTTTAAAAAAATGTTAAAAAATATATAAAAAATAAAAAAGATATAAAAGTTCAAATCACCCCCCTTTCTGTATAATTAAAAAATAAATACCTAAATAACAATAAATATAGACATCATGGGTATCACCGTGACCGAAAACGCCCGTACTTTTAAAATATTAAAAAAAAAAATTCCAATACGGCGAATTGTGTGGCGGAAAAAAGCGTCCAAATGGCGATTTGCCGTTTTTTGTCGCTTTTTTTTCTAAAAAAATTAAATAAAAAGTGATCAAAAAGTCATACACACCCCAGAATGATATCAATAAAAACTTCAGATCGTCCCGCAAAAAATGAGCCCCCATACAGCTCTGTACACATAAATACCAAAAAGTTATAGGGGTCAATATTTGACAAGGAAAAAAAAAAAAAAAAGGGGCAACTTTCTAATTATTTTATCACTATGAAAACGCAGGAAAAACTATACATATTAGGTATTGCCGGATTCGTACTGACCAGTAGAATGAAAGTAACGGGTCAGTTTTAATGCACATCGAACGCTGTAAATAAAAAACCCGTAGAACAGTAGCGGAATAGCGTTTTCTTTGCAATTTCACCCGGTTTGGAATTTTTTTCCCGCTTCCCACTACACCATATGCAATATTAAATGGTGGCGTTAGAAAGTACAACTTGTCCCGCAAAAAACAAGCCCTCATACAGCTATGTGAACAGAAAAATAAAAGAGTTATGGCTGTTTGAAGGCAGGGAGCGCAAAACGAAAATGCATGACCGAAAAAACCTCCGGGAGTGAAAGGGTTAATGACCTGTAGCAAAACAGAAGCTGAGCAGTGATTGGTTGCTATATGCAACCTGATGAATGACAGACAAAGGCTCCTGTAGTTTGGTGGTTAGGTTACTAAGCGTATTTTTTGGTAAATAATTGGAAAGCGTGGGGTGAAAGTTTCCACTCAAAACATAGCCTATGAAGTTCCTTGAGTCACAGGAGGCGACTGTGCAAAATTTCATGATTGAAAATACAACGGTGCGGATTCCTTTAGCCGACATAGATACATGCTTTATATATTAGATACGTTTGTTTCACTCCTTTATATTAGTAGATATGCTTATTCTTGTCCACATGCACCTGTTTTTGTCCATCCGGACCCCTGCCTGGTTCCATTATAGTCAATGGAGTCCGGCAGTGAACTTCAGTATCCGGCTATGTAGAATCTGGTGAAATCCCAAGGGCTGTTCCTCTGCTAGAACAGCCTGACACATTTTACCCCGTAATGTCAAGGCCTATTTTTATTTTTGCATTTTGGATTTTTCCCCATGTTCTATTAACCATAACTTTTTTTTATTTTTCTGTTTACATAGCTATACGAGGGCTTATTTTTTGCAGGACACAATTTAATGTCACCATTTAATTTACCATGTCTTGTATTGGAAAACAGGAAAAAAATTCTTTGTGTGGCATAATTGAAAAACACAAAACAGAATACTGACATCACACATGGGGTTTTGACATCACAGCTTTCACTGTGGCCTAAGAATGACCTGACAGCCTTATTCTGCGCCTCAATACTGTTAGAGTAGGTTCCTCTAATAAAAATGAAGTTGTCGAGGTTCAGGTTGTGGCGATACCAACCTGTATAGGTTTTTTGTTTTACTACTTTTAAAAAATAAAAACCTTTGAAAAAAATCTAAATTTTCTTTGCATTGCCAAATTCTGACATAACTTTTCTATATTTCGGTCTACAGAGCTGTATGAGGGCTTTTTTTTAAATTGGTACCATTTTTATGGTATGTACGTGTTTTTGATCACTGTTATTAAATTTTTTGTGGGGGACAAGATGACAAAAAAGGCATATCTCGTGTTTTTAATTTTTAATATATTGCTGTTTTTAATTTTTTATTTTTTTTATTCACTTTTTTAATAATTATTAGACCCCTTAGGGGCCTAGTACATGGGATCTTTAGGATGAATAGGATTTTTAGAGTCTCGATTCTGAGCTATGCCTCGTGCATAGCTCAGCATGGAGAATGCCATGTCAGGCCTGGATTACTTCAGCAGCGTCAAGGCTGCCATGGCAACCAATCGGAGCCCCACGATTTCACTGCGGGGGCTCAGATCAGAAGGCAGGGGTTGCGATCATAGTTGATTGCGGCACCTGAGGGGTTAAAAGACAGGGGTGGCGTGATCGCTGCTCCCTGTCAGTGTGTGCCATTTCCGGCTGTATGATACAGCCAGCACCCGCCATGTGTGGAGCAAGCCTGCTGCAGAGGCCCGCTCCATCCCTGTGTGAAGGGGTTAAGGCCCCTTTTACACGGGCGAGATTTCCGCGCGGGTGCAATGCATGACTTGAACGCATAGCACCCGCACTGAATCCTGACCTATTCATTTCAATGGGTCTGTGTACATGAGCGTTTTTTCATGCATCAGTTCTGCGTTGCGTGAAAAACACAGCATGTTCTATATTCTGCGTTTTTCACGGAGCCCTGGCTCCATAGAAGTGAATGGGGCTTCAGTGAAAAACGCATTGCACCCGGAAGCATTTTTCACTGATGGTTGCTAAGAGATGTTGTTTGTAAACCTTCAGTTTTTTTATGACACGCGTGAAAAACGCATCAAAACGCATTGTTCCCGCGCAGAAAAAACTGAACAACTGAATGCAATCGCAGACAAAACTGACTGAACTTGCTTGCAAAATGGTGCGAGTTTTCCTGAACGCACCCTGAACGCGTCCTGACCTAATCCGTCACGCTCGTGTGAAAGGGGCCTAAAGGTACAGATGTGAAACTAGCCTGAGGCTTCATGCACACAGTCATGTCTGTATTTCAGTCTGAAAAGAAGGATCTGCGAATCCTTGCATGACAGTTGTAGGTGTGCATGAACCCATAGAAATGAATGAGCCAGTCTTTTTTCTGCAAAAAAAATGCAGATAGTCCCCAGATGCAAAATACGGTCAAGAGAATGAGGCATATTAAAGTGAATGGTTACATGTGATGTCCATGATTTACTGACATGTGAAAGAGGCCTTAGTAGCACATTAAAAAAATTAATCAAAAAGACAATTCCACAAACTGAAAAATTATAAACAGCTCAATAAACATTCCCAGCTGGGAGAACAGGAACAGCTGAGAAAGGGGGGAGCAGAAGCTTTAGTGATGGGAACTATTGATTGCTTTACCCAAAGTACAGCACTGAAGCACTGAGGAATCAATCAGGCCCTGTACACATAAATGTAACAGTTAATAGTACGCCATAGAAACCACTTGTAGTTTTCTCCATACCACATGCATTGTTTATGGCATTTCTAGTGGCACTTTTCTGTGGAGGAGGCAGAAAAATGCCTGAAAAAACATAATTGCGTCAACATGCTACATATAAAAATTCTACAGACAAAAAAATGCTACAAAACTGAAAAAAACTGCTTGTGTGCCCTAGACTTTCAGCTAACATCTGGAGCTGAATTTTTTTTCAGGAAAAACACCACAAAAATCCCAAAAGCACTGAAAAACGCCACAAAATACTTATGTGTTAATCTACTGTTAGGCCAGTAACAGAGAGATAGAGAGAGATAGTATAGATGGATAATCTTCATTTATATAGCGCCACCATATTCTGCAGCACTTTACAATTCTGAAGGTTCATGTACAAATCAAAAGGCATCAAAGAATTGCAGGGTTATAATCCACTAAAACACTAGGAGACGGGGCCCTGCTCGCAAGAACTTACAAATGTCTATGAATAAATGGATGGATAGATAGATTTCCACTACATCAAACAAATTCAGCTCTGCTACATTTGTATATGCATAGTAATCGAGACTTTGGCATTGCTTTACAACCTGGAGCTGCACTGGGTTAAATAGAAAAGAATGATTTCATGAATAAGGAAACTTTGTGCTCAGGAAAGGAAAAACCCACAAGTTGCATATTTTAAATTCTAGCGAATATAGAGACCTGGGAAGACTGCAAACATGCAAGTAATCACAGTCATTTATGATCCAATATGAAGGTTCGTGCCCACCACGATATCTCATTTCTGTACTCAGAGCCATCACTTGTAATAGTGTCTGTCATGCACACTCCCAGCCGTCAGTTGCTCCATGTCCCACATTACCTTTGCACGCGTGAAACAAGCCCTGAATAGATCCAGCAGTGGCATGCTGATAACCAAGGGCAACCCTCACAGGGGGTTCTAGGGCAGAGACGATCCTAATCCACAGGCAGTTTTTAGCAGCTCCATGGGAAACAGGGCCAGAACAGCTGTGCGAGGAGCTGTCAGCGAGGACAGAGGGAGGGGAGGAAGGCTGACTGGTCATTTCAAATCCAGCACCGATATCCTGTTGGTTGGAACAGCATCGTCTCTGGATGAGACAAACTGGCACAGTTCTCGCTCAGAATTGGCACCATCTGACTAATGCATCACACGATTCAAGGGAAAACACTCTCTGTCTAAATGCAGTCTATTTATAAATGTGGTAGCTGTGAGTGCTCTGTACAGAGGAGGGGAACGTGCCGAGTGACGGTATAGTACTCATCTAGCTGCATTTCACTACAGTACACTCAGTATGCAGTGAACATCTGTGCAACTAGATCTACTTAAAGGGGTATTCCCATCTCACAAATGTAGTTTGTATAGTTAGATAACGCCATACCAATATTATTGCTAATAGAATGTATTTATATAAAATGTACCGTTTAGAAGATTTGCCTATTTGTATATCCATTGTCCCACACACATCAGTCAGGCCGTTGCCCCTAGTTACGGCCACAGTGGCCGTGTAGTAGTGGTGGCCGGCTTGCTCTTGTTCAAACCCGCTGTGAGGTAACTGCTGTATTGTGAACGCACATTACATGAGCATGCGGAGACACATGATGTTCTAGGTATCATGCACACACTTTTAAAAACTGCCTGTAGGCAAGCAATAGACGTGATGAGAATTCCATAAGACAATTTCAAGGCATGTTGACAGCCCTCCGTCACTCGTATAGAAGGGAATGGAGCAATGGACCGACATGGGCAGTCCCACTCTATTCAGTGTGAGGATTCAGGGACCCCCAAGCAGTTGGACCCCCCACGATCTAATATTTATCACCTAACCTGTGGATAAGTGAAAAACGCTTTTCATGGGACAAACCCTTTAAACAGTTCTACAATGAGGTAAAATGTGTAAACATTAAGGGCTGAATATAAAACCTATTAACAGCAGACATTTTAGTAGGTGGACACTGTACAAGGTTGCAGTAAATCAAGTCTTCTCAGTCTTCTTCAACCTTTTCTTCCTCAAAGCTTCTACATAGTGATGCCTGGGCCTTACAACTGGTCATACACTTTGCCAAAATAGTCAAAAATGACAACTACTATTTATCTTAAAATTTGTCTTCTCGGTTATGCTGTTAAACCAGAGACTGAGGCAATCATAGAAATGTCTGTGTCACATATGATTACGGCCTCATGCACACAACCGTTGTTTGGGCCATTCACTTCAATGGGACCGCAAAAGATGCGGATAGCACTCTGTTGCTCCGTTCTGTGGCCCCGCAAAAAAATAGAACATGTCCTATTCTTGTCCGTTTTACAGACAAGAATAGGCATTTCTGTAAGAGGTGGCCCGTTCCGTAAATTGCGGAACGCACACGGGCAGCATCCGTGTTTTGCGGATCCGCAATTTGTGGACCGCAAAACATGGCACAGTCATGTGCATGTAGCCTACTTCTGTGAAAACTCCCTCCTCAGCTCTGCCTGGAGGACGTCTTTAACAGTGATGTCCGACCTACAGTTTGAGAAGCAATGTACAGGGTGGGCCATTTATATGGATACACCTAAATAAAATGGGAATGGTTGGTGATATTAACTTCCTGTTTGTGGCACATTAGTATATGGGAGGGGGGAAACTTTTCAAGATGGGTGGTGACCATGGCGGCCATTTTGAAGTTGGCCATTTTGGATCCAACTTTAGTTTTTTCAATGGGAAGAGGGTCATGTGACACATTAAACTTATTGAGAATTTCACAAGAAAATCAGGAGACCTTGGGGGCCATTCAACTGGCCCACGATGACCAATCCACTTTCCAGGAAACTGTTCATCTAGGAATGCTCGGACCTGACACCCATAATGTGGTGGTGCACCATCTTGCTGAAAAACTCAGGGAACGTGCCAGCTTCAGTGCATAAAGAGGGAAACACATCATCATGTAGCAGTTGAATTGCCCCCAAGGTCTCCCGATCTGACCCCCTTAGACTTTTATCTTTGGGGTCATCTGAAGGCAATTGTCTATGCTGTGAAGATACTAGATGTGCAGCACCTGAAACTACGGATACTGGAAGCCTGTGCTAGCATTTCTTCTGCGGTGTTGCTATCAGTGTGAGAAGAGTGGGAGAAGCAGGTTGCATTGACAATCCAACACAATGGGCAGCACTTTGAACACATTTTATAAGTGGTCAGAAACTTGTAAATAACTCATGAAAGAATAAAGTTACGTTAAAGCACACCATTGTTTTTCTTGTGAAATTCTCAATAAGTTTAATGTGTCACATGACCCTCTTCCCATTGAAAAAACTAAAGTTGGATCCAAAATGGCCAACTTCAAAATGGCCGCCATGGTCACCACCCATCTTGAAAAGTTTCCACCCTCCCATATACTAATGTGCCACAAACAGGAAGTTAATATCACCAACCATTCCCATTTTATTTAGGTGTATCCATGTAAATGGCCCACCCTGTACAGTGTCCCCTCTGGAAGTGTAAATGTGACTGTATTTTATGCACTGTATATGGAGAGAACAGTGGGTCCTTATTCTGGTTCTATTTAGACATGCCAAGGCCCCCTTCTGATTGGTGGATGCCGTTTCTGGGGGAGAATTTATGTTCCTGATTTGTTGACTCGCCTGTGGCGGGAAAACATATTCCTATAAATTGAGGGGTTTGGTGGCGCTTCTGGGACAGTTTAAGAAGACCTGATGGTCACCCCGCCCTCCCTATTTATTTATCAGCTTGCTTTATTAGTGGGGCTGTATCACTCAGCTGATGCTGAGAGGATTTTGATGATTTCTGATGGTTCATTAATATATGATGTTGGATGTTTTAATTATTTATTAATTTTAATTAATTTATTTATGAGTTACCCATAATAAAGCATTGTGGCCATTTTATTCCAATGGAAGTTGTGTCTTTATTCATTAGTTGTTAAGTTATGATTAAGTTTAGGGGTGTAATTTGCCTCCATGAGCTGTGGATGTGTAAACAGCTAAGGAGCAAAGCTGTGCAAAGTGAAGGCATGTGTACCATCCCTTTAGGGAAAAAGTAAGGGCCCTTTCACATATATCCAGTGATTCGGTTCAGTTCCCTCCCCAACATTAAGCAGAAAACACTGGAGGGGAACTAGATGTGATGCCGGATGTCAAATACCACAGGACTGAAAAGTGCTGCATGCTCAGTTTTTCTGTCGGACACTATCAGTGCAAAGACACTGGATATGTGCACTTAAGTGATACAACACCAATCTGTGCCCAGCACCTAAAAGCCAAGACAAAGAGGTTCCGCGTGCAGAAAAGTGAGTACCGCTGGAGAAGCAGTACTGTCTAATATATCTGGGAGCATCACAGTGCCATATAGACCCAGATATAGGTCCAGAAACACTGCACATTTCTTAAAGGGGCCTACATCTATATATAATGGCCATAACCTACAGCAAGGCTAAGATAAGGTGTGCAATTGCTTCATTTGACATGGATAACTGTGAGAGACTATCACAGCCATGTCTGACCATGGAGATATTGAGCAGCCTAGCAATACCTCCCAACTATGTAAAGAGACAAAGAGGGACATATTGTGCTGCCACGCCCCTAACTCCACCCACTATAAGCTAATCTCACCCATTCCCCTTCCTGCACGGGGATAATAAACACAGTGATGTCACCGTATAGGGATAATAAACACAGTGATGTCACCGTACAGGGATAATAAACACAGTGATGTCACCGTACAAGGATAATAAACACAGTGATGTCACCGTACAGGGATAATAAACACAGTGATGTCACCGTACAGGGATAATAAACACAGTGATGTCACCGTACAGGGATAATAAACACAGTGCAGTCCCCTCACAGAGAGTTAAAAAAAAAATAAAAACCTTATACTTATCTTTTTCCTTGCAGCAGAATCACCAGCAGGAGTTCTTCTTCTCTTGTCTAGAGGGGCGAAGCCAATGCTGACTGCCGGCTGGCCCCGCCCCCCGCCCAGACATGAGGCACAGATAGCTGAAGGTACGGAGAGAGCTGCAGGGGGGATGGGGGGGGAGGATGGAAGAAGCAGGCAGCCGATTCCGGCTGTTTGCTTCTTCTTGCAACAGACAACTGTGTCTGCGTCCTATGGACGCAGAGACAGCTGCCAGAGACCGGGACATACCTCCCCCGTACCGGGAGAGCAGGACAGCCACTGCAATCCGGGACTGTCCCGCTGGATCCGGGATGGTTGGGAGGTATGGCCTAGCGGCTGAGGGTCACCCACAACTACAACTCTGTGTACTGTATAGTGCCATGAACTATGCCGTATTATTTTGGGGCTCCATGGTTCCCACGTTACACAGCAGAGACAGTAAAGAGAAAATGCTTGCTGCTCTCAGATTATACTGTACCCAGTCACTGCAGAACAGAAGGTGGAAATGCTCATTGGCCAGCTAGAGGGTGCTGCACAGGGAGAAGTGAGGACCTGACAAAGTTCAGAGAAGACGACTATGAAACAGATACTTGAAAGATAGTATGCTATCTTTGATGTCAGGACTGCAGGACTGCAGCCAAGATAAAAATACAAATCTTCAGCAAGATACAGCATCCTGGAAAGTCCCTCAGAGACTCTAAATGGATGAAACCCTAGTGAGCAGTTTGTAGGTGCAGGAACAGAAACTCTTAAGAGTCAGTTAACCCCTTGGTGACCAGCCTGTTTTGGGCCTTACTGACTAAGGCCTCATGCACACGAACGTGTGCCGGCCGTGCCCGTGCTGCGGGCCGCAAACTGCGGTCCGCAATACACGGGCACTGACCGTGAGGCTACCGCATGCGGATTGTGGACCCATTCACTTGAATGGGGTCCGTGATCCGCATCCGAGGGTCCGCACCGCAAAAAAGTAGTGCTTGCGCTACTTTTTTGCGGTGCGGAGGCACGGCCAGAAACACCACGGAAGCACACCGTAGTGCTTCCGTGGTGTTCCGATCCGTGCCTCCTCTCCGCATCTCCCAGATCGCGGACCCATTCACTTCAGGGGCCGATGCCCGTTTATTGCGGACCCGCCGTATGCGGCCCGCAGCACGGGCACGGCCAGCACACGTTCGTGTGCATGAGCCCTAAGCGTTTTTCTTCCTTTTTTCATTGTTGTTTTCTAAGAGCTATAACCTTTTTATTTTTCCGTCTATGTAACTGTATGAGGGCTTGTTTTTTGCAGGGCAAGTTGTAGTTTTAATGGCGCCTTTTTGGAGTAACTTTCTGATTAACTTTTATTAACTCTTTCTGGGAGGGAGATGGGAAAAACAGTAATACTGCTGCTGAGTTTTTACATTATAAATTTTACGGTGTTTATTTTTCGGCAAAAATAACATAATATCTTTATTCTCTGGGTCAGTACAATTACAGCGATACCAAATACATATAGTTTTTTTTTTTTCAGTTTTACTACTTTTGTTCAATAAAACCCCTTTTTATAAAAGGAAGAAAATCTTTTTGCATCGCCACTTCCCAAAACCCATAACTTTTTTATTTCTATGGAATTGTGTAGGATTGATTTTTGCGGGACGACTTGTAGTTTTCATTGGTATCATTTTGGAGTAAATCACGCTTGTTATTAAGTTTTTTCAGTGGCAATTAAGTATAGATTAGCAATTCTGTTATTTTTTATTTATTTATTTTTTTTACGATGTTCACCGTAGGGGAAAATTTACATGATATTTATGTAGCGCGGATCATTATGGATGGGGGGATACCAAACATATGGGGAGATTTTTTTCCAATTTATTTAATTGAAAAGCGTATTTTCAATGGGAAAAAAAGTATATATTTTTTTACTGGAATTTTTTTTTCATTTAATAAATGTGTTTTTTTTTTTGACCACTTAATAGTCCCACAAGGGTACTATAACAGACAACATTTTGATTGATTTTAAAATACAATGCACTATCCCAGAGAGGCACAGCCGTCTGGAAAATAGGCTGGTTTGGGGACTATATCAGACCCCAGCCAGCCTTTACACACATCGGGACCCCGTGATCGCATTTGCGGGGTGCCAATGTGAGACAGAGGGAGTTCGCTCCGTCTTTCAGTGCTTTTCATGTGGCGGGTGTGCTTGTAAAGCCCATGGCAAAGTAGCAATCCGTATTCTGAACCAGCGTGATATTAACAAAGCACTACCCTGTTGCCCAATTGTTTCTAGTCACCTTTCAAGACATAAACATTGCATCTCCCACTGTCCAGCAGTCATCTCAGAAGCAGACCACCTAAGAAAATACTTCATTTGTACCGTGGTGGGTAGAACTTCACTTGGGAGATACAAACACACCTGTAGACCAAACTGAAAGTGTTCTCAGTGTTGTAAAAGAAAATCACCAAGCCCTCAGCAACCTTCAACTGGACTTTGGGAAGCAGAGGGCCCCAAAGTCCGAGTGTGCCCTGAAGGAAGAAAGGGTGAGCCCTCCTGGTGTTACCACTAGAGACAGCTTAGGTACTGGGGTTTTGCCACTTCAGCAAATAGCATCCAGAGTGCATTCACACGTCCACATCCGTTCTGCAATTTCGCGGGACGCAAAAGATGCGGCCATGAACAAAAATATGCATTTCTATCACAGGGCTGGCCGTGTGCGGTCCGCAAAATGCGGAACGCACATGGCCGGTGTCCATGTTTTGCGGATCTGCAATTTGCAGACCGCAAAACACTTGTGGACATGTGAATGTACCCTCATCATGTAGAGAAGGTTAATACAAGGCACTTACTAATGTATTGTTATTTTGCATGTTGCTTCCTTTGATGGCTAGACTGACTTTTCCATCACATCCCAGTGTCATTTGACAAGAATAAATGTAGCAGCTAGCCCTGTCACATAAAGTGTGTCATGCTACTTGAGTCCTTAACATAACAGAGATAATGATAGCTTATAGATACTATAAGCACACAGAGATATGTAACATATAGACATGCTTGGCTCACATTTAGTATTCAGTTTACCCCAGAGTTGCACATCATCTAACATTACTCCAAAACTGTTTGAAAATATTTGCAACAATTTTATGTTCACTTAAAAACAAACAGTGGTCTGATGTTACATACTGGCCAATAAGGAATTCTAAAATGCCCTACATACACTGTATTTATTTATTTAAGCAGTCTTCTTGAGGTTTTTTTTTTATTGCAGCTTGCTCTGGGTGTTCACCTTTTAAGACATTTAACCATACACTTCTCTATAGAAAAAAAAAAAGGTTAGCAAAAACACAAGTAAAATGTTGTGACTAAAAAAACAACACCCCAAAAAACACTTAAGAATTCATGGATTTCATGGACTTTTTTTTAAAAGCCAAAAAGTAGTGTGGCAACACCCTGAATAAGTTTATTGTATTTTTCATTTATATGGTTGTAATTTGGCAGCAGACAGGTTCCTGCTTTAAGATAAAAGGTTTAGCATCGCCCACTGGTGGTCAGATGTGATAGTACATCACCTGTAAAACTTTACTGTGTATGACAATCTGGTTATAATGTCATGAAAATTGAAGTGTCCTTTTCCACATTCCAGCAATAGCTTGTTCACCAACATTACTCCATGTAAACCTTGCCATGATCAACAAGCAAATGAGCAACGCTTGTTTTTTGGGTGATCAAATCTTTTATGATAAATTAAATTAATTAATTTAATGTCGGCTACAGACTCTACAGTAGGGACGGGCTGCACCTTAATGAGGAGGGTGCAACTGCCCTGGAGGAAAAAATGGTTAGACAGCTGGAGGAGCTTTTAAACTAGGATCTGGGGGGAGGGTGGGGGGTAATACTAATAAGGGGGTAGATAGTGTAGATAGTGAGTGGGTCATAGGAGGGGACAGTGGGGGGTTAGTGGGGGTTGGGATTAGTGAGGAATGTAGGGAGAAGACTGTGCAAAACATCAACCAAAGTAACCCAAAAACCCCGGATATTCACTTCACAGGTAATAGTAATTTAAAAAGGGGGGTAAAAAATATACGTAGACCTCTTAATTGTATGTACACTAATGCCAGAAGCCTGACTAATAAAATTGGTGAACTGGAATTAGTGATGTGTGAGGAGGACTATGACATAGTGGGAATAACTGAGACATGGCTGGATGATACCTATGACTGGGCAATTAACGTACAGGGTTACAGTCTGTTTAGAAAGGATCGCCAAAACCGGAGAGGGGGAGGGGTCTGCCTTTATGTAAAGTCCTGTCTAAAGCCCACACTCCGGGAAGATATAAGTGAGGGACATGAAGATGTGGAGTCACTGTGGGTAGAAATAAATGGAGCCAAAAACAATAATAAAATACTAATAGGAGTTTATTATAAACCCCCTAGTATACCAGAGCCCATAGAAAATCTAGTTCTAAACGAAATAGACGAGGTGGCAAATCATAATGAGGTCGTTATTATTGGGGATTTCAACTACCCAGATATAGACTGGAAAACTGAAACCTGTATATCTCATAAAGGAAACAGGTTCTTGGAAATAACCAAAGACAATTACCTTTCCCAACTGGTTCAGGATCTGACTAGAGGGACAGCCATACTGGACTTAGTATTAACCAATAGACCTGACAGAATAACAGATGTGCAGGTTGGGGGACACCTGAGAAATAGTGACCATAATTTAATAACCTTCCAACTGTCATTCAAAAGAGCGTTTCTTTAGGGAGGAACAAAAATACCGAACTTCAAAAAAGCTAAATTTAGCCAACTAAGAGAGGCCATAGGCCTAACTAACTGGGACAAAGTCCTCAACAATAAAAATACAGCCACAAAATGGGATATTTTTAAAATCATCCTAATATCTAATTGTGAGAGGTACATACCTTATGGGAATAAAAGGTTAAGGAACAAGAAAAAACCAATGTGGATAAACAGAACTGTAAAGAAAGCAATAAATAACAAACAGAAAGCATTTAAATCACTAAAACAGGAGGGGAGCGAGGAAGCATTGAAAAACTATAAGAAAAAAATTGAATGTGTAAAAGACAAATAAAAACAGCCAAACTAGAGACCGAGAGATTAATCGCCAAAGAGAGTAAAACTAACCCTAAAATTTTCTTTAATTATATAAATGGTGGGGGCGGAGCTTGCCAATGGCGCAGTAAGCAGCACTTCTCTTCAGCTCCTGAATACCTCCGGCATACTTACCGAATCCAGGGCTTCCACTTCATTCCTTTTGCAAGATTGGACGCAGGAAAGGTCCAGCTTCCACCCCGGCGCCAGCAGACAGGGAATCCAGAGATATATCCCGCTTTTTTGGCTCGTTATCTCAACCACCTGGGCCTGAGGAAGATGGAGCGCCCGCCATTACAGCGAGAGAGATGCGCAACGAGGCCCTGGACTTGCCGCCACAAGGCCTAAACCCCGTGGCCCCAGAGTTTCCTACCATCCAGGAGTCGATGATAGCGTCCTCGCCTTCCTCCTACGCGGCTGCTGTAAGTCCCAGCTCAGCCACCCCTTCCTCACCCTCGCTCTCCAGGCTCGCGGCGGGGTCGGCGGGCTCTTCTCCACTGCGTGGCGGCTCTCCGGCGGCGGTGGCATGAGTTGGGAGTGGAGGAGGCCCATTGTCTCCTGATGGAGACTGGGACTGGAAACAACACCTAAAGGCCTTACCTACCAAAATGGAGATGAATGCCTTGTTTACAAGACGGGAGGCCTCACACAAGAAAGACATGGAATCTCTCCACCGTGACATTAAGCACGTGGGCCAGAGGGTGGAAGACGTGGAGGAACTACAAGAGCAGTTGCTCGGTGTCTTGGACTCACATCAGAAGGTGCTCACAGATCACTCCATGCAAATCCAAGACCTCTGGACGCAATTAGACAACATAGAAAACAGAAACAGGAGAAATAATTTGCGCATCAGAGGCCTTCCTGAGTCGGTAGCCCCTCCAGACCTCGAAAGGTGGGCACATGAGTTCTTTGGCAAACTGCTACAGAAAAGCTCAGATTCTAACATAGAAATTGATCGCATTCATAGAGCCTTGGGCCCTAAATCTGGCGACCCCACACGTCCTCGGGACATAATTTGTCGCATCCACTTTTATAAGGACAAGGAAGCCATCCTCAAAGCCTCAAGGGATGCAGGCACCCTGCTATTCGAGAACAAGGAACTGCTCATCTTACCCGATCTTGTCAGGCGCACTTTGATGCTCCGTAAGGCTTTGAAACCGCTAAAGGCCTTACTTAAAGATTGTGGTATACTCTATAGATGGGGTTACCCCTTTCATCTAATAGCCAGAAAAGAGGGGAAGACGGCTATCTTCAAATCGCTGGCAGACCTGCCGAAATTACAAGAAACATTTGACTTACCACCGGTGAATCTTCCTGATTGGCCTTCACCTCGCCAAATCCTCTCGGTCCCTCATCGCCATTCCTGGCAGAAACAACCACCCAAACCTCAGAGGACCCCTAGGCGCTCTCAAGCTCCAGAGGACTGATGATTGCTTCGTCGACCCCATGTTCTGCAATATTAGTCATATCTTCCCATCTCATGGACCGGAGGTTCCTTCTCCCTCCCTTTGCAGGTTTTCCTTGCGTTCCTCTTGGTGAGACGCTCATTATGTCTCTCCTACTGCGTGAGGAGGGAATGGGAATTAGTGCCTAGCTGACTTTTTTTACCATATAGATAAATCTGAGTTGTAATGCCCTGTTATATTTGTTATATATCATTTCTGGCCATAGCCGGAGGCCAGTACGGTTGCTATTCACCCTTGACTTCTTTTTCCCCCACTTAGGGATTCTTGCACTTAGTGCATCTAGTGACGGAAGTCACATTAGAATTAAGTGAGCTGACTTCCAGCTCTTTTTGGTTTCTCATTGTATTGTGTCTTCCTGCTGTTCCCCCAGTCTCCACGTCTTTGTGCCCTTGTGTGTGTGTGTGTTTTCTCCTTGATCCTTCCCTTATCCTTTTGCCTCCCTTTTCTTTCTTTTTGTGATTTTAGCTTGATATTTATAGGCAACGTTCGAACAATTTTTCACCAGCATGTCAACACACCTGTCATTCTGTACGTTTAATGCTAGGGGTCTTAACTTTCCAGAAAAACGTAGCCAGATTCTTTATAGATTCCATAAGAAGAGAGTGATGATTGTCATGTTCCAGGAAACCCACTTTAAGGCTTCCTCTATCCCTAAATGTACCAATAGTTACTACACCCAATGGTTTCATGGCCCAAACCCAGACAGGAAGGCTGGTGGGGTGTCTATTGCGTTTCACAAATCCTTCCGACCTACTATTTTGTCCTCACAAATAGACCCCAGAGGTAGATTCTACTTTCTCAAGCTGTCCATACATGATGCGATTTTCACCATTGCTAATGTTTATTTCCCTAACCAGGGTCAGATTCCATTTGGCTCCAGAGTTCTGAGGAGACTTGACAGGTTTGCAGATGGTTCACAGATCATTCTAGGTGGCGACCTCAACATGGTGATGGATCCAGGAGTCGATACATCCTCGGGTAAGTCCTCCATCTCTCCCTCATCGTTGCGTGTGTTCAGGTCCAGTCTTCGAGCTCTCCGTCTGATTGACCTGTGGAGGGTGCTGCATCCAGGTGTCCGGGACTATAGTCATTTTTCATCAGCCCACAATAGCTATGGAAGGTTAGATCACCTCTTTATTTCGCAGAAACTTCTTGATACTAATCCCCGATGCTCCATAGATAACAGGATCTGGTCAGATCATGCCCCAGTTTATGGATTACTCAATCCTACCTTAATCCGCCCTCGCTCTTATACATGGAGACTAAATGACAACCTCCTCAATGACTCGGTGTGTATGTCAGAGATACGCTCTACCATTCTAGACTTTGCTGCTAATCATGTAAATGACACTACAGCCATACCAATTCAGTGGGAGGCGTTGAAATGCGTCCTGAGAGGAATTTTTATCTCTCATGGGGCCAGACTCAAAAAGGAGAGATCACAAAAACTAGTGACCCTCTTTGCTGATCTGGACCACAAAGAGTCGGCCAACAAGGTCTCCCCAACGGACCAACTCAAAGCGGAAATCTCTGACATACGCCACCAGATCCTGAAGATATTGGACCAAAAATCGTTCTGTGTGAGAGACAAAATTAGGCAAGGATACTATGAATATGGGGACAAATGTGGGAGGTGGTTGGCCAGAGCCCTACATCCGCGATCCCCTCTCTCCCATGTCTCATCTATATCTACATCTTCTGGGGGCGTGGTGCAGGCTCCATCTGAAATCATGTCTGAATTTCGTTCCTATTATGCATCTCTCTATAATCTAGGAGCCAGCCCTCCAGTTGGGGGAAACCCTTCTCTGGAAGAGATCCATCAATATCTGGACACTTTTGGACCTAAGAGCATTCCTCCCTCTTTGTCTCTGGATTTAGAAGGGGACTTTTCTTTATTTGAGCTCCAGGCCATAGTCAGGGATCTCAAGTCGGGGAAAAGTCCTGGTCCGGACGGCCTGACACCTCGCTTTTACAAGGTCTTGATAGAGGCTCTCTCCCCTTTTATGTTACGAACATTTCATGCCATCTCGGAGAGCTGCCAGTTCACCCAACAGTCCTTACAGGCCCATATCACGGTTATACCCAAGCCGGGCAAGGACCCCTCCTTATGCGCCAGTTACAGGCCCATTTCTCTGCTCAATGTAGATCTAAAAATATATGCCAAATTACTAGCTCTGCACCCCCATATACCAGGGTGTATCCATAGAGAACAGGTGGGTTTTGTCCCGGGGAGGGAGGCCAGGGATAATACCCTGAAGACCATAAGTTTAAAGCCCGCTCCTTGAAATCTCCGCTGTGCCTTCGTTCTGTAGACGCAGAGAAGGCCTTTGATAGGGTAAACTGGCAGTTCTTGAAAGGGACGTTGACCCGAGCGGGGTTGGGGGAAAAAATGATAGCTAGGATTCTGGCTCTATATACATCACCCACTGCACAGGTTAGAGTACATGGTTTGTTGTCTGAACCTTTCCCCATAATGAATGGCACCCGTCAGGGATGCCCCCTTTCTCCATTTCTTTACATTCTGGTGATGGAAGCACTGGCCAATGCCCTTAGAGCAAACGCAACAATTAGGGGATTCCAATTAGGTAGCGTGGAACATAAGCTTTCACTATTTGCGGACGACCTGCTGGTATATCTTACGCTCTTTTTGGCCGTCTAAGCTTCAAGGTGAATGTCCAGAAGTCAGAAATACTAAACATCACTCTCCACAGTAGGGAGGTGACCCATCTTCAGGAATCATTCTCCTTTCGCTGGGCCAATTCCTCAATTAAGTATCTGGGTATACATATCCCTGCCAATCCAACCCATTTATATAATCTTAATTACAAACCTCTGCTACGCTCCATTGAGGCCAGTCTCCAGACATGGTCCCCTCTTCAGGCTTCCTGGTTTGGGCGGATAAATGCGCTAAAGATGGACACCTTACCGCGTCTCTTATATCTGTTTCAGACCATCCCGTGTGAGATCCCATACACATTTTTCACTCTAACTAACTTTTTAACGACTAAAGAAGATGGCCTCCCGCTTTGTATGGAGCGGCGGAAGAGCTAGGATAGGTCATACAGTCCTGACCCGTCTGAAAAGACTGGGAGGAGTAGGTCTTCCGGACTTTCTCCTATATTATAGAGCATCAGTGGCCAAATGTGTATTGGATTTGCTCCATAATAGAAAGTCGAAATTGTGGGTAGAGTTGGAGCATGCCCAAGCCTTGCGAGCGGTATCGGCAGTCTTTTGGATGGAGCCTTCCCTACTCCCTAACCTCCAGCTCTCGCCTCTGATGGTCTACTTGGCAAAGGCGTGGCACAAATTTGCCCTTGCGTCTGGTCTAGTGACTGCTCCTGGTCCTCTCACGGTTGTTCCTGCCCATGGCTCTTTTCCACCTGGTTTACGGGATCATCTTATGCATAACCTCCCAGACGGGAAACCTGTTAGGGTCCAAGACCTGTATGATAGCAGGGGTATGCGCCCACTTACTAATCTCACACATATTTTGGTGGAATCCCCAGGCAGATGGTTTACCTATCTTCAACTACGTAGTTTTATTCAGTCCCTGGCACCTGGTCCGCAGCTGTGTAAGTCTCTCACTGAGTATGAAAAACTGTGCGTGGCTGATTCTGCACCTGGACACGCTATCACGCACCTATACAACATACTTATTAAGGGAGAGATGGGGGACAAAGCCATTAATTGTGCTCCCCATGCACCAAACTACATTGTAGCTTGGGAGAAGGAGTTAGGTGAATCCTAACGGCTGAGCAATGGAACAGAGCCCTATTGTTCACTCATACTGCTTCAGTGTCCTGTAGACTACAGGAGCTTAATTATAAGATATTAACACAATGGTACAGGACTCCGGTAAAGCTGCACTGTTTTTATCCCTCAGTTCCCAACACTTTTTGGCGATGCTCGAGTGAGGTGGGAAGTATGCTCCACATATGGTGGGAATGTCAGGGAGTGGCATCCCTTTGGAAAGACATCTTCTCCTTGTACAACACTCTTTACCGGAGTAACATACCTGCTTCTCCTAGAGTGGCATTGCTGTCAATCTTTCCTGGTAGAATTAAGCAGGTTAAAAAAGGTGCTCTCAGGCTCTTTATCTTAGCTATGAGACAAATCATTCCTCGCAAGTGGAGATCACCTGATCGTCTCCTGAGTATAACATGGTCATCTGCCCTGGATGTCCTCATTCATGTTGAGGAACTGAGAGCCACAGATCAGGATAGATTGTCTCCTTATATGCAAGCTGTGGAACCCTGGCAACAATTCCGTAGTTCATTGCAGTTTTTGGACTCGTTACAAAATGGTATCATCGCTTCTTAGGGCCTTCTTTTTCCTCCCCTCTTCCCTTTATTCCTCATGTGTCTGTCCCAACTGTCATATAGTTCATACTTTTTCCTTTGTATTTTGTTATTTATAACACCCTGAGGTTATGGCAGAGAAGCAGTAGATGGTAGGATGGAGGTACTCGCTCTGCCCTGGGTGTATTTCGTCACCGTGACCATCACTTTAGACCACTGTGGTCGCTGTTTTTATCATCAGAAGTAACTCTTTTGCATTGTTTCTTGCTTTGCTGATTTACATATTATTCTGTTTGAACTTATGTGTAATGTTTATTTTGTCTCTCAAGTGATAAAACTAATAAAAAGAGATTGAACCATAATTATATAAATGGTAAAAAGTATAAACCTGAAGGTGTCGGCCCCTTACAGAGTAATGAGGGGGGGGGGTTGCAGAGAGCGATCAGGAGAAAGCAAAGCTACTAAATATCTTTTTCTCCACTGTATTCACTGAGGAAAATAAACTGTCAGATGAAATGCAGAATATAAAAGTAAATTCCCCATTAAAAGTGCCCTGTCTGACCCAGGAAGAAGTAGAACTGCGTCTTAAAAAGATTAAAATAGACAAATCGCCAGGACCGGATGGCATACACCCCCGTATCCTAAGAGAATTAAGTAATGTAATCGCCAGACCCTTATTTCTGATATTTAAGGACTCTATACTGACAGGGAGTGTTCCACGGGATTGGCACATAGCAAATGTGGTGCCAATATTCAAAAAGGGTCCAAAAACAGAGCCCGTGAACATCTGTCGTGGGTAAACTGTTTGAGGGTTTTCTAAGAGATGCTATCTTGGAGTACCTCAATAAAAATAAGCAAATTACTCCATAGCAGCATGGCTTCATGAGGGATCGGTCATGTCAAACCAATTTAATCAGTTTCTATGAGGAGGTAAGTTCTAGACTGGACCGCAGCGAATCAATGGATGTGGTATATCTGGACTTCTCCAAAGCATTTGACACTGTACCACATAAAAGGTTAGTATATAAAATGAGAATGCTTGGCCTGGGAGAAAATGTCTGTATGTGGGTAAGTAACTGGCTCAGTGATAGAAAACAGAGGGTGGTTATTAATGGTACATACTCAGATTGGGTCACTGTAACTAGTGGGGTACCACAGGGGTCAGTATTGGGCCCTATTCTCTTCAATATATTTATTAATAATCTTGTAGAAGGCTTGCACAGTAAAATATCAATTTGTGCACATGACACTAAACTGTGTAAAGTAATTAACACAGAAGAGGACAGTACATTGCTACAGATGGCTCTGGATAGACTGGAGGCTTGGGCAGAGAAGTGGCAGATGAGTTTTAACACTGACAAATGTAAAGTTAAGCATATGGGAAGGAATAATGCAAGTCACCAGTACATACTAAATGGTAAAATATTGGGTAACTCTGAAATGGAAAAGGACCTAGGAATTTTAGTGAACAGCAAACTAAGCTGCAGAAACCAGTGTCAGGCAGCTGCTGCCAAGGCCAATAAGATAATGGGTTGCATCAAAAGAGGCATAGATGCCCATGATGAGAACATAGTCCTGCCACTTTACAAATCACTAGTCAGACCACACATGGAGTACTGTGTACAGTTCTGGGCTCCTGTGAACAAGGCAGACATAGCAGAGCTGGAGAGGGTTCAGAGGAGGGCAACTAAAGTAAAAACTGGAATGGGTGGACTACAGTACCCAGAAAGATTATCAAAATTAGGGTTATTCACTTTAGAAAAAAGACGACTGAGGGGAGATCTAATAACTATGTATAAATATATCAGAGGTCAGTACAGAGATCTCTCCCATCATCTATTTATCCCGAGGACTGTGACGAGGGGACGTGATCACGGCATCTAGTTGCGGCTAAACCCGGAAGCGTTCGCTTCCGGGTGGTGTACAGACACCCCGTGTGGCCAATCGGGGTGTCTGTACACCATATGAAAACTGTAATCCTCGCTGGTGAGGATTACAGTTTTCAAAGTGCAATTCTTATTCTGGCCACTAGATGGCAGGCCAGGATAAGAAATGAGCAATTCATGTCTTTCTGAGTCTATAAAACCCAGAATTACTCATAAAGAAAAAAAAAAAGCCACAATATATAAGCCCATATTTGAGCTTTCTAATAGTAAAAAAAAATTTTAAAAAAAAGTTAAAAAATATATAAAAAATAAAAAAGATGTAAAAGTTCAAATCACCCCCCTTTCCGTATAAGTAAAAAATAAATACCTAAATAACAATAAATATAGACATCATGGGTATCATCGTGACCGAAAACGCCCGTACTTTTAAAATATAAAAAAAAAAATTCCAATACAGCGAATTGTGTGGCGGAAAAAAGCGTCCAAATGGCGATTTGCCGTTTTTTGTCGCTTTTTTTTTCTAAAAAAAATTAAATAAAAAGTGATCAAAAAGTCATACACACCCCAGAAAGGTATCAATAAAAACTTCAGATCGTCCCGGAAAAAATGAGCCCCCATACAGCTCTGTACACATAAATACCAAAAAGTTATAGGGGTCAAGATTTGACAAGGAAAGAAAAAAAAAAAAAAAGGGCAACTTTCTAATTATTTTATCACTATGAAAACGCAGGAAAAACTATACATATTAGGTATTGCCGGATTCGTACTGACCAGTAGAATGAAAGTAACGGATCAGTTTTAATGCACATCGAACGCTGTAAATAAGAAACCCGTAGAACTGTAGCGGAATAGCGTTTTCTTTGCAATTTCACCCGGTTTGGAATTTTTTTCCCGCTTCCCACTACACCGTATGCAATATTAAATGGTGGCGTTGGAAAGTACAACTTGTCCCGCAAAAAACAAGCCCTCATACAGCTATGTGAACAGAAAAATAAAAGAGTTATGGCTGTTTGAAGGCAGGGAGCGCAAAACGAAAATGCAGAACCGAAAAAAGCTCCGGGGGTGAAGGGGTTAAAGAGACACGTGGTAGAGGACTGTTGAAACCACAACAGTGCGAACAGCTGATCTCGTGGATTGCGGACAATGCTTCAAGTAATTTGTCCACCAGTCAGTCTTCCACGCAATCCACCCACGTTACCCAAGGGAGCACTCCTCTGGCTCCTCCACCTCAACCTCCTTCCCCCCCCAGTCTGCCCCCTCCCAGGAAAATTTGGAATGTGATCCGGCATACTCTCAGGAACTGTTTTCTGGACCCTTCCCAGAGTCACAAACCACTTCTCAGGTTGCTGCTGACCTCGTTCCCGATGCCCAAGTTTTCCAACTGTCGCAGTCTGTGGGTGATGATGATGATGATGACAATGTTGAGTCAGTGGAAGAAGTTTGTAAAGAGGTGTCGGACGATGAGGAGACACGGTTGTTAGACAGTGGTGAAGTTGTTGTTAGGGGAGGAATTCCGAGGGGGGAGCAGACTGAGGAATCGGAGGATGACGAGGTGACTGACCCAAGCTGGGTTGATATGCCGAGTGAAGACAGTGCTTCTGAGGCGGAGGCGAGTGCTGCACCAGAACAGGTTGTAAGAGGCAGTGGTGTGGCCAGAGGGAGAAGCAGGGCCAGAGCTGGTGCATCAGCAGCAACTGTTTCACGTAGTGAAGCTCCCGTGGCGAGGCCTAGATGTTCGCAAGTCTGGAGGTTCTTTAAAGAAAGTGAGGATGACCGACAGACTGTGGTGTGCAACCTGTGCCACACCAGGATCAGCAGGGGTGCCACCACTACTAGCCTAACCACCACCAGCATGCGCAGGCGTATGAGTGCTAAACACCCCAAGGCCGTTCACCACCTCCTGCGGGTCACACCACTGCTCCTTCCCCTGTGTCACTCGCTGCCTCTGCTAGTCAACCCCCTGCGTCACTCGCTGCCTCTGCTAGTCAACCCCCTGCCCAGGACCCCGGCACGAGCGCCTCCTGCCGGAAAACCACACCTTCGCCTCAACGATCCTCCACAGTGTCCACCAATGTGTCCCAGCGCAGCGTTCAGCTGTCTTTACAGCAGAAGCTGGAGCGCAAGAGGAAATACAGTTCCACCCACCCACATGCCCAAGCCCTCAACGTCCACATCTCCAAATTGCTTAGCCTGGAGATGCTGCCCTATAGGCTGGTAGAGACCGAGGCCTTTCGCAATCTCATGGCGGTGGCTGCCCCTCGGTATTCCGTCCCCAGCCGCCACTATTTTTCCCGATGTGCCGCCCCAGCCCTACACCAGCACGTGTCACAGAACATCATCCGTGCCCTGACCAACGCAGTTAGTGATAAGGTCCACCTAACCACGGACACGTGGACAAGTGCTGCCGGGCAGGGACACTATATCTCACTGACGGCACATTGGGTTAACTTGGTGGAGGCTGGGACCGAGACTGACCCTGGGGCCGCTCATGTACTGCCCACACCGAGGATTGCGGGGCCTACCTCGGTCACGGTCTCTCAGACGTACTATGCCTCCTCCTCCTCCGACCCCTCCTCCTCCTCCACCGAATTACCATCCGTGGGCACGGCGCCTTCAGTCGGTAGCTCTAGGCGCAGCAGCAGTGCCCTGGGTAAGCGCCAGCAGGCGGTGCTCAAACTGCTGAGCTTAGGTGACAAAAGGCACACCGCCCAAGAGCTGTTACAGGGCATCACGGCGCAGACCGATGTGTGGCTGGCACCGCTGAACCTCAAGCCAGGCATGGTTGTGTGTGACAACGGGCGTAACCTGGTGGCGGCTCTGCAACTCGGCAGACTGACACATGTGCCATGCCTGGCCCACGTGTTCAATCTAATAGTTCAGCGGTTCCTCAAGACATACCCCAATCTGTCTGATTTGCTCACCAAGGTGCGCCGCATCTGTGCGCATTTCCGCAAGTCCACCACAGATGCTGCCACTCTCAGGGCAGCACAGCGCCGCCTACAACTGCCCGCTCACCGACTGTTGTGCGACGTGCCCACGAGATGGAATTCCACATTAAACATGTTATCCAGAGTTTACCAGCAGCGCAGAGCTATTGTAGACTGTCAGATGTCATCTTCCACCAGAACTGGTAGTCAGGTCTCTCAGATTCCTCAAGTCTACAATGAGGAGTGGACGTGGATGTCTGATATCTGCCAGGTGTTGAGCAACTTTGAGGAGTCAACACAGATGGTCAGCGGCGATGCCGCCATTATCAGCCTCACCATCCCGCTGCTTTGCCTGTTGAAAAACTCACTGCTCAGCATCAAGTCGGATGCTTTGCGCTTGTCACAAGAAACGGTGGAGGAAGATACGTCGCTTGATAGCCAGAGCACCCTCCGGTCTGTTTCTCAGCGCCTATCGGAGGAGGGGGCTTAACTCTTGAGCATGTATGGGCTGAAGAGGAGGACTTGCTTGAAGGAGGAGGAGGAGGAAATGGAGAGTTAGGTCAGTGAGGAGAGGGAATTCTTGCGTGTTGGGACTCTGGCGCACATGGCAGACTTCATGTTAGGCTGCCTATCCCGTGACCCTCGCGTTAGAAGAATTTTTTCCAACACCGATTACTGGGTGTTCACTCTCCTGGACCCACGGTACAAGCAGAACCTTTCCACTCCCATCACGTGGCCTGAACTGGCGCTGTACGCCTTGGAGGTGCTGGCCTGCCCTGCCGCTAGCGTGCTGTCAGAGCGGGTATTCAGTGCAGCTGGTGGCGTCATCACCGATAAGCGTACACGCCTGTCAACTGACAGCGCTGACAGGCTGACGCTTATTAAAATGAACAAAGCCTGGATTTCACCGGAATTCAAATCTCCTCCGGGGGAAAGCAGATAAAGATTTAAATAACTTATGTATCCGATTCCTCTTCTCTACTCCTCTTCTCTACTCCTCCTCCTCCTCCTCCATATCGTCTTTGCCTAACGCTGACCCAAAATAGCCATTTTTTAGAGGTCCAACTGGCACTCTTTTAGCACAATTTTTCAGGAGGGCCCCGTACAGGCCCTCTCTTCAAACAATTTTTCAGGAGGGCCCCGTACAGGCCCTCTCTTCAAACAATTTTTCAGGAGGGCCCCCTACAGGCCATCTATTCAAACAATTTTTCAAGAGGTCCACCTACAGGCCCTCTATTCAAACAATTTTTCCAGAGGTCCACCTACAGGCCCTCTCTTCAAACAATTTTTCAGGAGGGCCCCCTACAGGCCCTCTCTTCAAACAATTTTTCAGGAGGGCCCCCTACAGGCCCTCTATTCAAACAGTTTTTCCAGAGGTCCACCTACAGGCCCTCTCTTCAAACAATTTTTCAGGAGGGCCCCCTACAGGCCCTCTATTCAAACAATTTTTCCAGAGGTCCACCTACAGGCCCTCTCTTCAAACAATTTTTCAGGAGGGCCCCCTATAGGCCCTCTATTCAAACAATTTTTCCAGAGGTCCACCTACAGGCCCTCTCTTCAAACAATTTTTCAGGAGGGCCCCCTACAGGCCCTCTATTCAAACAATTTTTCAGGAGGGCCCCCTACAGGCCCTCTATTCAAACAATTTTTCCAGAGGTCCACCTATAGGCCCTCTGTCCAAACAATTTTAACGGAGGTCCACCTACAGGCCCTCTCTCTCCAAACAATTGTTCCGGAGGTCCACCTACAGGCCCTCTCTCCAAACAATTTTTCCGGAGGTCCACCTATAGGCCCTCTCTCCAAACAATTGACGTCTTTTTCCTATCTTTCTCTCTCTCCAAACTATTTTTCCGGATAGCTGCCATATACGGTATTAAACTGAGAAGAATACGGAGAACACATGCTACACTTGATCAAGTTCATAATTTACGACTGTACCGGTTAAAGCAACAGTTTTCCCAAATCCAGTCCGGCTGTTGTCACCACCACACACGCTAGCCCAGGGGGCACTCCTCTGGCTCTTCCAGCGAAACCTCCTTCCCCCCAGCCTGCCCCCCACCTACAGGCCCTCTCTCCAAACAATTGACGTCTTTTTCCTATCTTTCTCTCTCTCCAAACTATTTTTCTGGATAGCTGCCATATACGGTATTAAACTGAGAAGAATACAGAGAACACATGCTACACTTGATCAAGTTCATAATTTACGACTGTACCGGTTGATGCAACAGTTTTCAAAAATCCATTCTGGCTGTTGTCACCACCACACACGCTAGCCCAGGGGGCACTCCTCTGGCTCTTCCAGCGAAACCTCCTTGCCCCAGCCTGCCCCCCCCACCTACAGGCCCACTCTACAAACAATTTAGCCAGATAGGGGACGTATCAGAAGTTGCACTCATGTTTGTTTTTGTTCTTCTTTTATCTGCCTCCTGACCTGTGATAGGCAGAGCATGGACACGTCCCCTTAGCTGCAGTGGGAAAAACACTCCCCTGGCCAGAGCAAGCTCTTTTTCCGTTTTCTGTGTTCGAAAAATCCATTAAATATAGGGTCCCAAGATAGGGGACGTATACAGTATTAAACTGAGAAGAATCGATACCATACGGGTTAAAGCAACAGTTTTCCCAAATCCAGTCCGGCTGTTGTCACCACCACACACGCTAGCCCAGGGGGCACTCCTCTGGCTCTTCCAGCGAAACCTCCTTCCCCCCCCCCACCTACATGCCCTCTCTCCAAACAATTTTCCCAGGTAGGGGGACATATTAGATATTGTACTGATTTTGAATTGCCCCCTGCAATAGACGGGAATCGAACCCACATCAACTGCTTGGGAAGCAGCTATGCTCACCACTATACCACCAGCAGGCACAGCAACTGATAAGAACAGATACTAAACTTGATTTTAGCTGCAGTGCCAGCATGAGTAGTGGTGTCACCTGCAGGCGGTGATGGACCTTCGTTGCACCTAGTTGGGTGCTTCCCTAACATGTGATGGGCATGTGCCTCGCCTTTCTTGGTCTGGGTGAGCACAATTGCCATGAGGGTAACCACCAGGCTGTTGCCTGAGAATTTGGGGTAATGGTGGGATTAGGCAGTCTCAGAGGCATCCATGCATGCTGCCCCTGCTGTTTCCTGTCCATTTCCGTGGTGTTTCCATAATTTTCTGATGTTTCCAGGTTTTCACCTAGCCTTCCCTAGGCAGAGCCTTGGTCCCCCGCAAAAATGCTCGAGTCTCCCATTGACTTCAATGGGGTTCGTTATTCTAAACGAGCACCCGAGCATCGGGAAAAGTTCGACTCGAATAACGAGCACCCGAGCATTTTAGTGCTCGCTCATCTCTACTTATAAACTATGTTACTATGTTACTGTTAGCAGCACATTGCACCATGTAAAGCAGAAGATGTGCTGCAGCAACTGAAAACCTTATGGAGACGAACAACTGTATTACCTATCTATCATTCATCTCCAGACTCTTGATGGTTGCTGCATGATATAACCTGAATGCTGTATTGTTCATGGGTGCTCGTTAAAGGGCCTGACTAAAAGGACCCCGATAAACAGTTCAACCAATACAGTTGAAATTATAGTTTGCTATTCTGTGTAATCCCGAAAATTAGAATAGTGTGATAAACCAGTGACCAGCATAATACCTGAAGAGTCACTTCTTATCTAAGTGTAGATTTGGCATTTGGGATTCTACTCCCCTCCAATCATACTTACATTTTAGCTCTCTCTATAAGATATAGTATGGCCTTTAACATGTCTGTTTTAGTGAATAGTTGAACTTCTCTTAATATAATAACAATTCTGGAGCATCTTTTCTTAGAATTCTGTGCTGTGTCACTCCTCTGTTATTCTTCCTGGAAACGGTGCATACATTGACACCTGGACATTAACCCTACACACTCTGATACTATCCAATCAGGGTTAGACGTAGTAAGGACATACACTATTGACTAAAGGAATGATAACATACAGTTATCGTAGAACATGAATTCATATGTTTTCAGGAGGAATAACATTGGAATGACACAACACAAAATGCTAACAACAGAGGCTGCAGAATTGATAATTTAGTGGGAATAAGAGTATTTTCTAAAACAGCCATGTCAGGAGTGGTGACAGGTTGTCTTTAAAGGGGAATTCCGGTTGTTATAAGTTATTCCCATCCACAGAATACAGGATAACTATCAGATTAGTGGGAGTCCTACTGCTGGGACCCCTAGTGACCATGAGAACAGAGGGTTCCATAACCCCTGCAGCTCCCCTGAAATGACCGAAGCAGCTGCTCACACGTGTGTGGCTACTCCATTGATTTCTATGGAAGCTTTGGAGATAGCCAAGTACAGCACTCTACTACATGTCTGGAATTCCCACAGAAATGAATGGAGCGGCCGCCCGCATGTGCTACCAGCCACTCTGGTAATTTCAGGGCAGCTGCAGGGGGTACGACTGTAGGAACCCCACTGATCTGAAAGACCCCTTTAAATATCATGTCCATGCTGTCTCATTCCATCTAATAAAATACAATTTCATTAAATTTCCTACAGCTATGCTTCCTGTCATTTCATGGCAGTTTTCAAGGGTTTCAGTTACAGTATAGCTCCCTTTAAGTGAAAGGGACCATGGGGTAGTTCTCATCATAGCTGGTAGAAAAAACTTTGACAAAGCACCATGGCCCCTTTAATTTCGGAATTGTAGAAATCATATATGAAAAAGTGAGGGCACGTCCTAGTAATATCACCATCTGTCATGAAAATAATTATTGAAAGGTTAGGACTGTTATTTGGCATTATTTGGAAAGAAAGTCTGCAAGTGACAATTAACCATTTCAGTTGGGTGGCTGAGGCACTGCGCCACCATTCCTCTGTCAGTGCTCTTCCAATAAACCAGCGTGATGCAGTGAGGATCACCCCTGGCCTTTACGCTCTCCTGTTCAGCAGGATGTGCTCGGTTTATTGGGGGAACGGGACTAGGTGAGTGTTACTTTTTATTTGATTAACTAAAACGGTAGCATTATTGTAAGGAGGGTACTTAGGGGGAATTACTACAGTGTGGGTGGACACTGAGGGAGGGTATCTACTGTGTGGGGGCATTAAGGGATAATAATTACTGTGTGGGGGCACAAACGGAACAAAGTGGGATCGTGCACGTATAGTCATTGGCTGGATGTAAACAAAACATGCCATTATGTGCTACGCTGCTGTTGTCCCTCATTGGGGTTTTCAAATGTTGGGAGGTATGCTATCATAGATAGGAGATAGGTAAATGTAAGGACAGAGTTTTCTGTACATTCTGTATATGTTATTGGCCACATTATAAAGTGTATAAAACTGGTAGTGACGTAGTTCACCTATGTACTGCGCTGTCAACTCCTTTTATATCCACCCATCTATGACTTCTTTACATTATAAATACATAACATGCTGTCCATTGCTGCTGTATTTTACAGTGAAAGAGTTAATTGTGGGGTTGGACAGTCAGTGAATTTCCACTCTCTGCTATGCAGAAAATTCACAAAAAGGTCAACAGAAAAATGACAAATCTGCTGAGGGAACAGGGACCCTCTCACAAGCAGATGAATGTTCACATTTATACCAGGCAGCTGCGTAGCGTGCAGATCACTTTAACCCAAAGATCACTGTCTCATGCAATGGAGCTCATATTTCTATCATACATTAGTATTAAAGTACATACTACATTATACGAGTATTATAGGCAACATAAACCCTTACATTTATATTAATTATCCAAGCTGTTGTAAATTTCCAGATGAGAAATTTTCCCGACTTGGGCCCCTATTGCGCAGCTTTCATGCTGAATTTAAAATTACAGTATGGAAGAGTAAAACTACAGGGCTCACTATAGCAGTTGCAGGATTGTCACCCTTCCCCTTTTCCCCTTCGAAACTACAACCCCCAGTAACTAACAGGAACTAAGTTTGTAGAGATGAATAATGTTTCCTCACAGACAGACTGGAAAGTTATGAAAGTCACATTTGGGAGCTATCATTTAAATGGCTAATTGCAAAAACAGGGAATTGTCGCAGTACGTATAAGAATATCTCTGCAGTCTCATAAAAATGACATGTAATTCATATGTAATTAGCTGTGTCCTGATGCTGCTGCTAGGCAGTAAGGGGGTATTTATCAAAACCGGTGCTTTCTGTGCTTTGCCAGAGGATGCGCCTAATTTATGATGAGGAGCAGATCTCGTCATAAATGAGGCACACCCTTCAGCTCTAAACTGCTGTAGATTTCTGGCTGCGCAAAAAGACTGGGGTAAATTAAGAGAAATTAGAAACTCCCCGTTCCTGCCCTTTTGGAAAAGTGCCAAGCGCTGCATAAAAAGAGCCACTTGCGACTTTTTTATTTTCCAAAAAGTCACATTTAAAAAGTCACAAACACACAGCTTTTCTGGCGCAATGGAGATGATTAATCACCCCCATGGTTTTAAATAGATTTTGCTGCCTGTGTAATGGATGAAGGACTGGAAATCCAGAGATCCAGCATCTGATATCTCTCACTCTGCAATATATACAGTACATAAATGCAGTAGTAGTGTGAATACACACAAGGAAACCTGAAACGTTAATATATCGTTATAGGCAGCACATCATTGCTTTAATTCACCAGAGACAGATCCATTCCCATTGATTTGAATAGATGAAATAAAGCATGCCATTTTTATAGCCTGGGTCACTAGTGAGACCTTTGTCCTTTCAGTAGTTACTTGCAATTCAATGTTTCATTTCATTTCCCAGGCTATTTTATTTTACATATTTTTATGTTATTTTAAAATGTGGACTGTGCTACCTCCCAACCATCCTAGGTCCAGTGGGACAGTCCCAGATTTCAGCAGCTGTCCCATGATGATTATGGTATGTCCTGATTCCAGCTGAGGATTATCACCATGAAAGTCTTAAAGGGAATCTATCGCCATAATCTTGGACTATTATTTGCAGTACTGATTGAGTAGTATAGCAGATAAAGAGTCCAGAACACAATTTTTCCACCCCGTTTCCTGATGTCAGCGCTCAAAGCTGCACTGAAATATACTGTCAGAACTGCTGTGCATGTGCTCAGGAGTCCTCTCGATTATGAAAATAATGACTATGTATTTCCGTGCATTTCGAGCATTAACGTGGGGGAACAGGGACAGTAAAAATAAAAAATATTTAATTGTATTGGCTATATGCAGTACTACAGATAATAGTCCAAGACTGTGCTGACAGATTCCCTTTAAAGGCCCGTTTTTATATTTTACTCACTTATATATCGCTGACATATTGGAGCTTACAATCTAAGTTCCCAACATGTCTTTTGAAGTGTGGGAGGAAAACCAGGCAAACACGAGGAGAACATACAAACTCCATGCAGATGTTGTTCTTGGCCAGATTCGCTGCATGGCACCAATGCCACTGAATCACCTTTCAGCCACCATGGGCCAACTAAGCAAGCAATATTCAGGAAAGAACCATTTGTTCCCAATAACTGCCTGCTTGTCAGAGAAGGTAAGAGTTACATTTACAGGCAGCAATCACCTCCCTTATGTGACTTCCCCTGATGAACGAGCGTTTGTTCATTCATCAGGTGTTCGTTGGCACCTTTATATGGATCAATTACTAGGAATGAGCATTCACACAAACATTCGTCTCTGATAATTAACCTGCGTAAATAGACCTTTACTGCATACTCAAGATAGAAAATAAAAGCACACTTGGGGAGATTTATCAAACTGGTGCAAAGTAGAACTAGCTTAGTTGCCCATAGCAACCAATCAGATTCCACCCTTCATTTTAAAAAGGAGCTGTGAAAAATGAAAGGTGGAATCTGATTGGTTGCTATGGGCAACTAAGCCAGGTCTACTTTACACCAGTTTGATAACTCTCCCACACTGTATGTAATGATGTGCATTTCACACTGTATGTAACTTCTATGCACAACACAAGTATGACGCTAGGGCAGCTGACAATAAGAAGTAGTTCTGTCAAGATGTCAGCTATTTCTTCAGTCATATTTAATGTTAAAGGGCAAAAAATTACCTGATGCCTAGAGAGGAGAAAGTAGCTACCTAAGTGAAGGATAGTAGGTACTTAGCATCCAGGAGGAAGGACTGGGCACTATATGTGCATTGATATGGTACTGTAGGTAGGGGCCTGACAGAAGAGTGAAGTGATGGAGTCTTGAAGTCCAATGGAGGAGGAGGGCTATCAACACCAGGAAGAGGACAACTAAGGTCTCAAGAATTGCTATCTATTATTCTCTTTTTTAGGGGTAATGGTCTTTATGATGTAAATAGACAACAAAACTGCATGTACTGAATTGAATATTACATGCTATATTTCTAATTTTATTAAATATAAGTTCATGTGTACAAATACAGAATTGTTCAAAATCAACATTCACTAATATAGGAAGATAGATAGACAGACTGATAGAAAGAAAGAAAAGATAGATCGCTAATAGTAGATGTAATACATACCATTCTGTGCTCTGAATGTGAAACTGTACTTATGGCAAACTTTGACTCGTTGAGCTCTTGGACAGTACCATCCACCCTGGACAAATCCATAATCGGGAGAGAAGGCCATCTATGGTCCATGTCAACAATGAGTTCTTGGTCGTGGGTGTATTTACAACATAAAGTAGTTTCTCCCATATGGCTTGGACAAGTAAGATGTTTATCTTCATGATCGATGTGGTAACAAGTAAAACACATTGGAAAGAAGTTTCTGAGATGATCCCTCTTTTGGACTTTTGAAGATGATGTAGATGTATGACATGGATACAAGTTGTTCAGATGTTTAATAAGGCTTGGTAGTTGGTGCGATTCAAGGCTAATAGCTGCACGATGACCACCCCATACATCTGTCCATATTTTGTATCTCTTCTCTTATAACATGCTATCTGTATACATAGTAAAAAAAAAATCATTTCAGTATATATACTGGCTATACGGTATATACAACCATGAGAGAATATAAAATAGCAAAACAAGTAATTACTTTATGAAAGAATAGCTGCATTTCCTAGCAAGGCAGACACATGAGAAATGTTATAGGAGGATGTCACATGAAGGAACATAACTTACATTCCATATAATTGAGTCATGTTTGCATTTTTCTAAGAACTCATCAGCGTAATAGACAACAGAAGTAATAGAGAACAGACGACTGGGAGTATAGTAGGTCCTGATGGAGAGGATTCAATTTAAATTCTTGTTTTCAACCATAATTAAAAATGAGAAACTATGTAATCAAAATGTAGGGAAATACATAACTTCTGGAGCATAGCTAGGGGTTCAGCACAGAGGGACTAAACACACCTGTCCCCTGAATGGTCCCCCAAACAAGGTACGGTCATACAATGATCAGCAACAATATTACTAAATAGTGACTGTATGTTACCACTATGCTATTATTAAACTTAATATTATAGAAAGACCATTAATATCCCCATACAGTGACCATATAGTGGCAGATATTAGTGTAACACCAGCACCCTACAGAACATACGGTAGGTGTATTTGGAAAATCCTGTCATTAGTACAGATGGAAGTTCAGTGATGGTGAACTTATGTTTTAAATACTCCCACTCACTACTGGTTTACAGCTCTCAGCAGAGGTGTACATGGAGTGGAGGAGACTGAATGTACAGCACTACAATCATTTCCGCTATCAGTGTATCGCCATACACTAGAGATAACAGTCACTACAATAACCAATCACGTATGGTCATATAAATAGTGAGAGGAGGATAAAGAAGAACTAGAGGATATCTCTAGCAACTCTTATTCCCTGGAATGTTAAAGTCCAACATGCCTGATCCTTTTTTCCCACTGCAAGTGATAGTGAACTGTCAGAATATCCCCATGCATATTACACTTTTGACTGATCATGCTAAAATTGGTGTATCTGGCAATATATATTTCTAATGTACAAGGGCCCTACTCTGGTCATAATGAGCACCAATCAAGATATAGCAATGCATTGGGAGTACAGGATGCACTCAATCCCAAATCCCATTTATTTCAGATGTGCTACTAACAAATTATTTTTATGCACACATAAAAGATGCAATCAGGGTCGGACTGGGGTGTCTAGGGCCCACCAGTAAAATTCCCTCTGGGGGCCCACTGTAAAGCTCACATGCCTATGCTACCTGCCCACACTATCCAGTCTTTTATATGGACATAGGCAATGTACTGCATAGCATCTTAGGCAGCCTATTTATAGGTCAGTCTACTGTGCCATGTGTCACTTGTGCAGGAGGTGGGGGACTAGAGGCCTACCTAGCTCAGGGGCCCACCGGGGGATTCACCTGTTCCCCTGTGGGCCAGTCCGAGCCTGGATGCAATCAACAACAAATGAGCATTCCTCGTTTGATCGCTGAACATGTTTACACAGGGCAGTGATTGGAAATGCACATTTGTACAAACACTTGTTTGGGCTATCCTCGTCCATGTAAATGGGCCTTAAAGGGGTTTCAGAGACTTTTCTACTGTTGACCTATCCTGTGGTTCATCAGTATCTGATCGGTGGGGGTCCCACACCAAGGATCCCTGTCGATCAGTTGTTTGAGAAGGCACCGATGCTCACAGTAACGCCACAGTCTTCCCTGTGCCAACCAAGCATAGTTCCATCCATTTGATAGTGCCTGTGCCTAGGGATGAGCAAATCGATTCGTTGATTCGTATCAAATCTTGGGAATTTTTAGCTGCGAAGCGAATCCGAATATTAGGTGATTTACTTCGGCTTTGTACGCATTCGCTAGGTAGTTTGTCCTATAAATTATACACTATTGCTACGTATAAGTTACTCTATACGCTGTTGTGTACAAATTCAATTCATTAGCGATGCAGACTCCTCCCTGGTAGCTCCGCCCCCTTTTCCAGCGAGCGAGGAAGACGAGGCAACTCAGGAAATTAAGATGGCGACACAGCGAGGCCCTGACTGGGGAGGTATGGTGTGGGGCACCGACCCCTATGAGGAGAAGGAACCGGAGGTCTACGTCTCTCAATATGTCCGGCAGCCTAAGAAGTCGGTTGAGGTGCCCGCTGAGGTGTTCACTCCGCTGGCTGACATGGCGGAGGCGGCAGGAGTTCCCGCTCCGCCACGGAAGGACTACTCCCTACGGCAAAATTCAATGGTCCCCGAGGCTGTCACCCGGAACGCCCTGACCCTCTGGGAATACAAAAAGTTGGTAGAGGAGTCAGTTGTGCAGGTTTTGAAGCATCCACGCTCTGGTGACCCTAAGCTGGAGCGCCGAAGGGGTACCGTTATTTGGTTCAGTGTGGAACAGGGAGTAGGTTTTATCGGCAATGAGGAGACGGCGGAAGAATTATACGTAAACCGCCGTTCTGTAAAGCGGCCGTATCTTCTGCCCGTCCACCACAATCTCCACACAGGGGATTACGTGGAGTATAACCCCATGAAGAGCCTCCAAGGACCCTTTGCTACTGGGGTAAAACTCCTTAAGCGACCAGCTACTCCTGCAGCACCCCCGGAAGACTGGACTGAGGAGGCCCAGGCTGCAGAAGAGGCTCGGTGTTCCCATGAGACCAATGATGGGACTCTGCGATCTGAGGAGAAATCCCAAGCTCAGATGGAACCCCTGATACCAGATTTGCCACCGCTGTTGATCCTTCATGTGGGACAGATGACCACCAACAGTTTTGTGTACCAGCCATCGGTGGTACAATACCAACTGCCATGGCAGGTGCAGGCCGCACAGTCCGCCGCTCGCGGAAGACCATTACCAGAGCCCTTACAGCCGGAGATTCTGTCACCTTGTATGCAGGAGAAAGGATCTGGCCACTACAACGTAATGGGAAAGGCCCAAGTTGCCACGGCCCTTGCCAGTGTTACCGCCCGGTCACTACCAAGACCATCCCTGAGAGGTCGTGGGGGTCTGCTGCAGCAGCCAGTGTAGCTTTCATGAGGCGGGAGCGCCCTCTCATGTCTTTTAGCTCCAGCAGCAGTGAAGAGGACCTGCTGGCCCTTAAGTAAGGAATCGGATCCTGCAGCTTTTATGGGAGCCACAACGTGGACTTAACCTGAAGGGTGAGCACTAGTTAGCGTTTGTTTTTATTTTTGTTGCCCTGCGTTTGTCCTCACCCAGATGGACATGGATTGTCAGGACTCCCCCCATCAAAAAAAAGTTTTAACCAAGTTGCGCATACGTGCGCCTCATCCCTTTTTTCCCCCTTTTTAGGTTATTGGGGAGCCCCTTGAAAGAGGGTTTTTTAGGAACCTTTGCTGCTATTTTTTTACCCATTTGGATTACAATTTTACCTATGTGGATTACAAATTGCAACTGAGTTTGGGACTCTGTTCCAGTTCTATGACAAGCGTCAGAAGAAAAGAGACTTAAATGTGTCCGTGAGCATACTAGGTAGGATAGCTAGATATTTAAAATGTTTACATTATACATATAATGTATTTGCACTATATTGTTTGCACTGGATTGTTTGCACTAATGTTTTTACCTTTCAGTAACGTTTTCAAGTATGTTGACCATTGTGTGTATTTCTTTACAGGTACCGCAATGTGTCCTCATATTCACTTTATAGTATTGTGGATGATTGTACTATGCCCATAGCCGGATAGACAGCACCTTACTTGTTCTACCTCAAATATACATACTGCCTCTGAGGGCGATTTCAGATCTGACCATTTACGCTGGATCTGGCCCGGGGTCCGCAAGGTGTCAAAATGATGGCGCAAGCCTCGGATCACCTGCTGGATCACCTCCTTTTTATGCTGGTTCGGGTGGCGGTGTGTGCCATCGTAAATCATAATCCTGGCGATCCATCAGCCGGACTATGTATTTCAGCTGTGCAGCAGAGCTAAATGATGAGGATCGTCTGGATGCCCTTTTTCGAATATTCGCTCTGCCTCTAAGGAGTGCACAACGCGGCCTCTCGTCGTACGTGCCTGCGTATTACGTAATCGCGTAGACAATAGTATGCTGAGGATTCGTAAGCTATTTGTACGCTCATGCGTACGTCTTCTAAGAAGTTCCGTACATTTTTTAAATGAACATTCGTTATTAGTGCGCAAATGTTCGCTAATAGCACATTATAACATATATTTTGTACGCAAATACAACGAATCTATTCGTCGAATATACGAATCTTAGGAAAAGTTCGGCAAATGTTCGGCAAATAATTTTTTGAATGATTCGCTCATCTCTACCTGTGCCTGGTATCGCAACTCAGTTCCATTCACTTCACTGAGGCTAAGCTCATGTGACCGATGAACATGATGTCACATGGCCTAGGCAAAGCTGAGAGCTCTGGTGCCTTCTCAAACAGCTGATCGGCGGGGGTTCCTGAGTGTCATACTCTCACCAATCAGATACTGATGTCCTATTCAGAAGATAGGTCATCAGTAGAAAAGTCTCAGAAGACCCCTTTAAGGACAACAATCCAACCTTCCTCCACAGCCCTGGTCTTCTAGTCCAGCCTAGTTGCTGACAGTCACTAACACGTTATGAAACTACTATGGAAAGGATCTCTAAAAGTTTTGCCTTCTCATTAGCAAACAAGAAAATTATGTTTGTCCAGAGCACTTTACGTAAATAAGTCCAGTTCCAATAGTTCCTATATTTTATCTTTGTGTATTTGAGAAAAAAAGAATCATAAATGTGGTTACAATCCATTTTAACTGGGACTAGCTGAAGCCTTCCAGCACCTGACAGGGAATAAATCAGTGTCACTACATCTGGAGAGGCCAGCAGCTGCAACATGAGCCTCTAATTACATTATCTAATGCCTCCCGTATGTGAGAGGGAGTCAGACAGCTGGATGAGGGGGCGAGAGAAAGGGGAGCAGGCCCAGGCAAAAGTTTAAGTAGATCAAAAATACTTTATATTTCAGGGAAAAACAATTGTATAACCACAGAAAGCAGTTGTAACCCTATAAGGCCGAGTTCACATCACCAATGATTTTTTTTTTTTAACATTTTTATTTTTCATATTTTAAAATTACAGAGTCTTGAGGTCTTAAAACTGACCTCCAAAACTTAAGTATATTGAAATATTTCAATAAAATCATTAACAGTAAGAGTTAGTCGTATATGATATGTCTGCAATATCCCATGAAAAATGGTGAGAAGACGAATTACAGGTAAGCTTGTATACAAGAACTAGTTTCTGTATTGGTATTTCTGGACTGCAGCATGTCGGGTACAAGAGTATTTAAGTTAAATATCTCTAGGGTAGGTGCGGAGAGGGTTTTTCAGGTTATCAACCTTAACCAGTATGATGTGAGTCTAAAGTTGAAGTAAGTTTTCGATATGATTGCCACTTCTCCCATACTTTAATGAACTTGTGGTTTGTTCTCATTTCCCAGGAGGAGAGTTCCTCAAATCTGTGAAGTTGTTCAAGTTTTGAGAGCCAATGTTCAATTGACGGCGTTTCAGTGGAAAGCCAGTGTTTGGGAATCAGGAAGCGAGCCGCTATGATCAGTTGTTTATAGAGCTTAATGTCAGTAAGATGTATTTTAGGAAGAGAAGGGTATAAGCTCAGAAGGGCCACTTCTGGAGATATCTGGTAATTTGTTCCACAGATTTTGTTTGCTATTTTAAAGATTTCTGTCCACCACTGATGTATCAGAGGGCACGATCACCATATGTGGAGGAAGGAGCCTCTGTCTTGGAGGCATCTCCAGCATGTATCGGAGGTGGAAGCAGTGCATAATGAGGTGATGTCTGGGGTTTTATACCATCTTGTCAGGACTTTGTACCCGTTTTCCTGTATCCTAACAGATCTGGATAAAGTATGTGGAGATAAGAAGATAGAATCAGTTTCAGATTGAGTGAAGGAGCGGTTTAGATCTTTCTCCCACAGACTAATGAAAGCTGGAGTTGTATTAGGGTGGGGAAGGCATAGTTTGTTATATAGCTGGGAAATTAGCTTAGAGGGAGGTTTTGGGTCACTCATTAAGCTTTCTATCCAAGTCAATGGACGCAAAAGGTCTTGCAGAGCAATGTGTCTTGAAACAAAGGACGATAAAAAGAGGAGAGAGTTTAAGTGTGGTTTTTTGAGCTCTAGAAGGGCAGACAGAACTTCTATGTCAAGAAAGTTGAAATCTTGGAAAAGTTCTCTAATCGGTATGGTTGAATGTCTCAGGTTTAAGGGAAGTCCATCAGATAGAGCTTTGGGAGCTGAAAGAAAGATGTCACGGGGTTGTAATAAGGGAGAGAGACGCGAGAAGGCAAGTTGTGTAGATTGGAGCCATTTCCAGGTGAGGAGAGTTGCTTTCATAAGCAGCGAATGTTTTTTTGAGGAGAAAGATGAGGAGTTACCATTCAAGAGCAGTGAATGCGCTGGCATGCCTATAAGCGAAGATTCTATGTTAACCCATGATTTATGTTTGGGTGCCCTTATCCAATCGACGACTCTTGAGAGTAGGATTGCTCTCCCATAGAGTTCAGGGTCTGGAAGTGCAATGCCGACCAGGTTTTTAGGCCTAGAGAGAAGTTTGTATGAAAGACGTGCTTTCTTTTTTGTCCATATGAATGATCTAAATAGAGATCCCAGGGTATTATAATACGTGGAGGAGATAGGAATGGGAAGGACTTGTAGCATATAAGTGAGCTTGGGGAGAATTAAGGAAGTTAGGATATTTTTCCGTCCAAACCAGGAGAGAAATGGTAGGTCAAGATTTTTAATAGTATCTGTAATGTTGTTTAACAAAGGGATGTAGTTTAATTGAAAGAGTCTGGAAGGGTCATTACTTATTTTAATGCCCAAGTAGGTCAGGGTGGGGGATGACCAATTGAAAGGTGAGTTTTGTTGCAAGCGTGTTTTACGAATTGTAAAGAGTCCTGTGGAGATTATCAGTGATTTGGTATGGTTAATTTTAAAATTTGAACATTTGCCATATGTCTCTAGATGTAAATTTTTGGGAGGGCTCTATCCGGGTTACTAATTATAACTAGTAAATCATCTGCAAATTCAGCTGTTTTATGTTCTTGGTCGCCTAAAGCAACTCCTTTTATATCTTTGTCCATTCTGATCACCTGTAGAAGGGGTTCCAAGGTCAGTACAAATAATAGGGGAGATAGGGGACATCCCTAGCGGGTACCATTTCTAATTGAGAAGGATTGGGAGATAACATTATTGACTGTAATTGAAGCTGAGGCATTTGAGTACATAGCTCTGATTATATGAAGGAACTGCTGTGGGAAGAGTAGTTTGGTTAACACTTGCTCCATAAAAGACCACTTCACTCTATCAAAGGCCTTCTCAGCATCCGTGATTTCCGAGAAGCATGATATAGAATGTTCAGGACTCTGGCTGTGTTGTCTCTGCCTTCTCTTCCTTTGACAAACCCGGATGATCAAATCAGGGAGAATGTCAGCTAATCTAGTTGCTACTATTTTAGCTAGGAGTTTCAGATCTACATTAAGGAGTGAGATTGGCCTGTAGTTAGCACATAGTGAGTGGTCCTTGCCTTCTTTTGGGATAAGGGTAATGTGGGCTTTCGTCAGGTCTTTTGATAAGGGGGTATTATGTAAGGTATCATTGAATACTGGAAGTAGATGGGGGAGTAATATGTGTTGAAAGGTTGAGTAATAAAAAATTGGTAGCCCATCGGGACCTGAACTTTTCCCAGGAGTGGATTGCTTGATGGCGGTGGAAATTTCCTCAGCAGTGAATGGTTTAATCAGATGTTGTTTCTGAGAGTCAGTGAGAGTGGGCAATTTGAGTCCGTCCAAAAATTGGTGGGAGATCAAGTGATCTTGTAAGCTTTGCTCTTTGTCTAAATTATATAAGGATTCAAAGAAGTCCCTAAATTGTGACGATTTTGATGGAATCATAGATTGGGGTACCATTCGGGCTTTTCAGTTGAAGAACATAGTTATTTGTTCTTCTTTTCTTTACACATAACATGACAAATTTAGAGGCTTTGTTGCCGTGAGCAAGTATTTTGTGTTGTGAATGCAATACATATTTAGCTGAAATGCCATTCAATATGTTTTTAAGCTCTTCTCTGAGTCTTGTTAATTCGGTGAGATGGGATGCTAATAGAGAGCGTTTATGTGTAGCTTCCATTCTTTTATTTCTTTCATGTAGTATATATATTTGTTTGGTTCTGTCTTTTTTAATGTATGCCCCTATGCTTATACAGTGACCCCGTAAGTATGGCTTATGTGCATCCCACACAGTGTGGGGGATATTTCTGGGGTTTTATTTAGGGAGAAGTATTCTTCCAGAAGTTTAGTTAGTTGGTTTTTAGTATCTACATTATGCAGTAGGTATTCATTTAGCCTCCAATTTATGAATGGATTTTTTGTCTTAGGTTTTTCTAGGGATAAATAAATGGGGGAATGGTCTGAATGGAGAATTGAACCTATCTCCGCCCCCGAACACAGCTGGAGATGCTCTTTTGAAATAAAAAGGTAATCTAAGCGGTGGTATGAACCATGGACATGAGAGAAGTAGGTAAAATCTTTCACATTCGGATGGAATGTTCGCCAGGCATCGATCAGGTGGGCCCGCCCAAAGTGTTTAGAGAGTGAACTTAATGCTTTTTTGGAATGTGTATTTTTTTCGGCTTTACGGCCATTATATGGTAGTATATAGATTCTTTACAGCAAGCGGTTACTGCAGTTTAAGGTTGTTTTTCCTATTCATATACTTACCGCAGGCCATCATTGTCCAATTAGGCTATTTTCTCTTGGTTCTTGTGACGGATCATGCTGTTTATTGGTCTCACTACTATATGAAATATTGTTCATGCATTTTTGTAATTTTAATCATGTTTAATAAAATTATATATTTTACTATGGAATTATAAATTACCCGTGCTTCATTTTGTATGTTATTTAATTTTGAGTAATTCCCTTTCTAGTTTATTCACCATTGTATGGATGCAATTGGGATTTTGCGAGGAAGAATCCAGTAGAGGGTGTATAGCCAAGTTAAAGGGTTTCTGTCACCAGTTTTGGGCATATAAAACAGGATGACATTTGCAATGTGCAAATGTCACCTGATGCCCAAACTGGTGATGATTTTTTTACTGGTGCCCCCGTTTTTGAAATAAATCAACTTTTGTCGTATGCAAATGAAGCTTACTAGGTGCAAGGGGCGGTAACCCTGCACCTAGTAAGCGCCGTTTCCCTACCTTTATTCACGCCCCCTTTGTTGTGATGGACAGGGCCAGGCAGCTCGCTCTATCTGCTCCTGGCCCTGTCCGTGCTGAAAATCCCGCGCCTGCGCCGTTCGGACTTCATTCGGCGCAGGCGCAGTGAGTGCCGATTGCTGCCGGGCTCCCGGCTTCCTCACTGCGCCTGCGCCGCCTTCTCTTCTGGGTGTTCTGTGACGTCATCGGCGCAGGCGCAGTGAGGAAGCCGGGAGCCCGGCAGCAATCGGCACTCACTGCGCCTGCGCCGAATGAAGTCCGAACGGCGCAGGCGCGGGATTTTCAGCACGGACAGGGCCAGGAGCAGATAGAGCGAGCTGCCTGGCCCTGTCCATCACAACAAAGGGGGCGTGAATAAAGGTAGGGAAACGGCGCTTACTAGGTGCAGGGTTACCGCCCCTTGCACCTAGTAAGCTTCATTTGCATACGACAAAAGTTGATTTATTTCAAAAACGGGGGCACCAGTAAAAAAATCATCACCAGTTTGGGCATCAGGTGGCATTTGCACATTGCAAATGCCATCCTGTTTAGTATGCCCAAATCTGGTGACAGAAACCCTTTAAGGTCCCCTCCAAATATGGTAACACCCTCTTGGAAGGGAATTATTTTGTCAATGAGGATTTGGAGCCAAGAGGTCTGTTTATAATTGGGTGCGTACACGTTTATGAAGGTGTAGCATTGTAGGCCAATTTTACCTTTTAGCATTATATATCTCCCTTCAGTATCTAGGATTTGTTCCAACAGTTTAAAGGGAATGTTCTTCTGGAACCCAATGCTGACTCGTCTTGAGTTGGAAGAGTGTGTGCCACAGTGATACCATTGTGAGTAATAGAAGTAGGATAGGTTAGGGAAGTGGTTTAGTTTAAAGTGGGTTTCCTGCAGGAAAACCACATTGGTTCTGTTCTTCTTCAGGATACCAAACACTTGACGACGTTTGGAAGGTGAGTTAAAGCCCCTTACATTGTAGGAGGCTACCCGTATGTCAGTCATGGTGAGGCTAAAGAAAAGCAGAAAGGCCTAATATATGTGTAAGACAGGATGCATATATTGAAAGAGGGGGAAAGTACTCATCCTCCCAACCACGGTGCCCAAGGGAGTCGCCTCGTTGATCAGTGTACCCGAAATGCTGCAGCGTTGTCACATACGACCTTAATAACATAAAGAAACAAAACATGTTATAACAGTTCAACTGAACATAAAGTGATACAGTGAATTGTGAAATGAGAATGAAAGCATAACACAAATACATGTTTGAATGTGGTATTGTGTTGTAGAATAGCTAGGGGGTTAGTGTGGTCGATGACCATACATGTCTGCTGGTCTACCGGTCAGTGTGCTATTAGTGTGCCATCCTGGAAGGCCTACCCGAGGGTAAGGAGGAGGAGTCTCTGACCATTTGAGTAATTTAGGACATTCCTATGCTTACTTGTGTGTGAAATGGGGGGAAGGGGAGGGAGGAAGAGGGGGGGGGTATAGATTAAGGGAACGGACAGCTGTAACTGTGGGGTGTTGCTAGTAAGGAAAGTTGATACATCTGGTACTCAGCAGGTAAAATATGTATGGGGGAGAGGAGGAAATTGGTGAGGGAGGGGGATAGTGGGTTGAGATCTAACTAAGGACAAACTATGAATGATATGAGAAAATAAGTTGTGTGAAACAAAAATGAGGGATAGGTAGCAATGTGGGAAAAGGGGGGGGATGAGGTGTGAGTAAAGGTAGGTTTTTTTTTACGGTGAGTCTGAGGGGATATGGGGATGGGTAAGAGGGGTAGGTATAGATTGAAAGAGGGAAAGGTGAGGGAAATCATCGAGTGTAAAACTAGAAACCTTAACTCTGGGTCACTTGGAAACCAGAGAAGTATAGTATACAAAAGTCGTTTTAAATATCAAAGGATTCAAGTTTCCATGAGAGAGAAATTAGAAATCCTCATTAGCGATTCGTCTTGGGGTCATGGGTGACTTAGTTTTCTTCTACTTGTGGGACTTCGGAGTCTGGTGTACTTCAAATGGGAGAACAGAGGGAATTGCAGGCAACATATTGAATAATGTCCCAGTTCTCTATGTCCATCTTTGCGATTTCCAGATGATCAAAGGCTGGTGCTAGGTCTTCATGTGAGCGTATGGTTACCAACTGGCTACCAAAAAGAGGGAGGATCTTTGGCAAAAGCACCGCATCATTTTCATTGTTTACAAGGGTGCAGCAGCACATTCATATAGGATTCAAGTGCATTAACAAGCTACAGCGTCAGGCACAGTTGTCCCTTGCACATGAAAACATATCGGGCACATTTAACATAGTGTTTGCGCCTGTTTTTAGTTCTGTTTAGTGCTGTTTTACATTTAGTACTAAAATTGTGCCTGTTTTGGAGGCTTTTTAGCCTCGTTAGAATATTTTGAAATCTTAGACTAATTTAGAAGTTATCTAATTTTTGTGACTTTTTTCCGATCTACTTATGTAGGTGAGCCTTTTTTTTTTACGACTGAAATAGGGGCAAAAACAGTCTAATTTTTACTCCACTCCAGGGCTGGCGTATTTCTATTCCACAGTTTTTAGTGGTAAAGTGTGGCCGTTTTTTGCATTAAAAGTTGCACTTTCATGTAGTTGTGCGACTTTTCACTGCACAGATGCAATTGTTTTTCATGCGCAAGTAAATGAGACCAGTCTAGATGAATATGAACCTGTCTAACTGAAAAAGAACCACCAGAGGTCAGACTAAGGCCCCTTTTCACATGACCGTATGCCCTCCGAGACATATGGTCCGTGAGTGGGCCATATGTCCCAGAGCAGCATCGATGGTGCGCATGGGAGCACACAGAGTCATTGATTACAATGAGGCTGTGCACTCCGGGCCGCCCGCGGGACTATTGTCACGCACTCATAAAATGGGACATATGGCTCGCTCACGGACCGTATGTCTCGGAGGGCATACGGTCATGTGGAAGGGGCCTAATACCAATACGTCTAGTCTAATTCATCAACTGCTGTAAATACTAGGCAAAAGACTGATAGACGATTCTAATGCGCCAGTCTAAATTTAGCTTGATAAATATATCCCATCCTTTGCACTAAAGCACCATAATAATGCTGCATTCAGTTACCGCTGGCCCTATTGTAGAGGCTGAGGCACCCATAGTGAACTGATGAAATTCCGTGAAATTCACTAGTTTTGCAGCTGATATATGAAATGCCGTCTCAATTGCATATGACCAATCCTTAAAGGGGTATTCTTATCTGGATATTTATGGTATATCCACATGATATGCCATAAATGACTGATATGTGTGAGTCGCACATAGGACGTACCTATCTTGAGAATGATGACAACTTATGAACCCCGACAGAGGTGAAGGCTTATTAATACTTTTTATTTTCAAATGGTCTACGACCAGTAATAGCCTAACTTGCACCTATGTCATTTTTATTTTTATTATTATTAAGAAATAGCTTTTATTTTCTTTTGTTAAAAACCTAATTTGTATGTGCAATAAACACAACTTAAAAATAGCAGTGTGCTGGCTTATTTCCAATTTCATCCTGTGAATCTGTATACTCTTATAATCTAAATAGTTGGCAGGCTGGTAGCCGCGCGCTGGCTCCAGGCCTTTGCCATCTAATCTATCCGTATCTAGACTCTAGTTGCATAGGTGTGTATCGCCTGCTCACTGACACTTAAAATAAGTCCCTCAAACGCTGCCCCCCCCCACTTAAAATAAGTCCCTCAAACGCTGCCCCCCACTTAAAATAAGTCCCTCAAACGCTGCCCCCCCACTAAGTTGTGTTTATTGCACATAGAAATTAGGTTTTTAACAAAAGAAAATAAAAGCTATGTCTTAATAATAATAATAAAAATAAAAATGACATAGGTGCAAGTTAGGCTATTATTGGTCGTAGACCATTTGAAAATAAAAAATATCTTGAGAATGAGACCCTGTCTAATACCAATGTGAATGGAGAGGTGGCCATACATGTGTACCTCTCTTCATCCACTTCTTTCAAAAATCAACTAGCACCCATATCCTGTGGATATGCCATAATTGTCTAAATGGGAATACTCTTTTAAGTGTGCCATATATGATGTGCCCTATCTCACTTTGAGACGCCAATGATTTATTTGCACTACTGTATGTTGAAGATGTATTTATAGGGGGATGACATCACAGGTAGCAGGTGATATGGGAGTGACAAGTGAGTTATATGCACCTTCAGCCTCGATGTTGTTGGGTGCTGTATGTAAGTGGGATGGGAACCGCACTACAAGTGTTTGATATGCGGTGTTAATGCCAGACACACGTGGCATGCTAGAGAGCATGTTCCTGCTGGATTATAACTACAGGTGCCTGATGGGACGTCATGGTCAGATGTAGTAACACAGCCAAGGATGTGCCATCAGATGCTGCGGACACAGAGAGAGACACCATAAACTGTGTGGTAGCTAGCAAATGGATGTGAGTGGCTCTTGCAAACTGATGCCCCACCTCAGGGCCTAGAGAAGGTCGAAGCAGCTGATCATCCACAGCAGCAGAGAAGGGTAGTCTGGAGCAGGGGTAACTAAATTGCGCTTCCCAGCCCACAAAACCTGGAATATCAGTAAACATGTAGAGAAGCCAGGTCAGGAGAGTAAGACCAGCCAGCTTGCTGCAAGTAAAAAGGTCTGTGAAGAGTGTGCAGTATCCTGAAACATATTGCTAGACACTGTAATTGTGTTTCATGGAAATGTGCCAACTCTAATGTAAAGTAATGTCACCAACGCAATATGTAAAGATGTAAATTCCTATTAACAGGCTGGTAACAACCACTTCACATTAGTCACCGCTAGATGGTGCTGATTCCCCTATAAAAGAGACAGGCTAGACACAGGAAGGGAGGAGGTGTGTAGTGCAAGTGAGGACAGAGTCTGATCAAAGGGAGGAAAGTCAGAGAGAAGTCTACCATGTAGCTACCACTTTAGCCCCCTTGGCAGTGGCCAGGCTGAGGGAGGTTGGTGAAGGAATCATCAGAAGCTACCCAGCACAGACCATTGTAGAGTTGGGTATAGAGCAAGTCTAGTGGAGATAGAAGCATCTTCTACCTTGTGGACTCCACAGCAGCCAGGGACCTGGAGAAGCCTCAAGCACTTGGACACACCACTACAACTAAGATCGAAATTGTGTTTTACCACATTCCTCTATGGACCACATGGAACCGTTTCTATTAGCAACCAGTACAAAGAATGGAGCAGAAGTCGCACGCCTGACATTAGGGAAAACCGCTCTCTGGGTTGCTGAAAGGAAGGAGAAAGAAAGACATAGAAAATAAGCTTATATTATATCCAGTACCTGGCTGTTAGGAAGTGGACCAGTTACCCTAATAAGCACAGATAAAGGACTCATTGATACCAGCAAAAGCAAGTACATACGCGTCATCAGCACATTGAAGCCTGTTAGTACCAAAACTGGGCCTGTTACCTGGAATTACAGCACAAGTAAGAAGAGAAGTGAATCTGAATACCTCCATGATGACTGAGACTGCAACTGTCACCTCAAGGCAAGAGATTCTCAGTAAATGTTCCAGTTATTTATTTATTTATTTAAATGGACTCCTCTTTATTTTCACCTTTGTACCCAAGGATGCTGCCTTCCATGCAGCAAAAACCCATACCACCAAGGGCACCTCAACCAACATCTGGAAGGAGATCCCTCAACACCAGTGTGCCCTGAAGGATTCCAGTGCCTTCCTTCCCGTCACTGCACGCCAGCCCAAGGAGCTTCAGGAAACCATGAGTACCAACTACTACCCCAATCAGGCCACCACACTCACACATTGACCCTGCGGTCCCAGTCACTGCAAGTGCGGCATACTAGACTGATGAGAGTTGCAGTGGCCTTTAAACAAGCGGCATTAGCATTACTTTCAGAAGGAAACTTACAGAGTCACGTCGCCCAAGGGAGTTGGGCCTAACTGCAGCTGAAGATAGAGATAAGCCTGGCGTATATAGCCAGTAGGGATGAGCAAATCGACTTCGGATGAAACATCGGAAGTCGATTTGCATAAAATTCTGTTAGAATAACGTACAGTATTAGAATGTATTGGCACCTATGAGCCGAAGTTATTACTTTGCGAAGTCTCGTGAGACTTCGGGTAATAACTTCAGAAATTAATTTCTACTGTTAAAGGGTTTCTGTCACCAGAAATAACCCTATTAAACCAAGTGTCATTTGCAATGAGCAAATGACACTTGATTCCAGTAATGTTACTATTATACTGCTCAGTAACGGCGTTTTGCTAAAAATAGCGATTTTATAATATGCTAATGACCTCCCCTAGGTGCAGTAGGCGTGAACCTGCACCTAGGAGAGGCCATAATAACGCCTCTTACCACGCCCCCGGTCGCGCTGATTGACAGGGCCGGGCAGCCAGCTCTTTCGGCTCCCGGCCCTGTACGAGCCCGAAATCCCGCGCCTGCGCAGTAATGAAGCCGGGACCCGGGCGGGCGCCGGCTCTCAATGCGCGCTGATCGCAATGCGCAGGCGCGGGATCAGCGCGCATTGAGAGCCGGCGCCCGCCCGGGTCCCGGCTTCATTACTGCGCAGGCGCGGGATTTCGGGTTCGTACAGGGCCGGGAGCCGAAAGAGCTGGCTGCCCGGCCCTGTCAATCAGCGCGACCGGGGGCGTGGTAAGAGGCGTTATTATGGCCTCTCCTAGGTGCAGGTTCACGCCTACTGCACCTAGGGGAGGTCATTAGCATATTATAAAATCGCTATTTTTAGCAAAACGCCGTTACTGAGCAGTATAATAGTAACATTACTGGAATCAAGTGTCATTTGCTCATTGCAAATGACACTTGGTTTAATAGGGTTATTTCTGGTGACAGAAACCCTTTAAAAACCTTTTACCGAACTCGGTGGTGGTTCCCAGTGGTACCTTGGAACTGAACCCGAGTTCGATAAAAGGTTTTTAACAGTAGAAACTAATTTCTGAAGTTATTACCCGAAGTCTCACGAGACTTCCCGAAGTAGTAACTTTGGCTCTCTTTGTACACTATTCTAAAGTTTTATGCAAATCGACTTCGGATGTTTCATCCAAAGTCGATTCGCTCATCCCTAATAGCCAGTCTTCGATAACCTCTGTGCTACTGGTGGAAGCATCTGTGCCTCGTAATAAATTAGGCACACCTCCAGCAGTCTGTGCACATGGAGTGAAAACTATGCCAGCCCCTGAACGGAATAGTTTTGCCTCCTCTTTTATGCCTGTTTCCATGTGTAAATGTTAGTAAATTTTCCAGGACCAATGCCCTGACCCTGGATTGGCCCTGCCACTCATGTTCATAAATGACCGCCACTGTATATTTGTCTCTAGCTAAGCCTGTGCCTTTAACATTTTATCTGCCAAACTTTTTGCCCCATATGAGATCAGTAAAGTCAGGGGTATTCCAGTTGTAGCAAGTCATCCCCTATCCATAAGATACGGGATACCTATTAGATTGGTGTGGGTCCTAGCACTACGACTTCCATAATCACAGGGACCTCAGCTATCAGAGGTATTTAGTCACTACAGGTTTTCATTATCTAGATGAAAAATGTTCCAATCATGGACAGTAAACAGAAGTCTTCAAAATCTTAAGGAATTAAAGAGTGACCTTCCAGTTCAAGAAAAAAAAAAAAAAATCAAATTAAACAGGAAATGATCATAGCTGAGCTGCAATACCAAGCACAGCCACTATCAAATGTACGGCACTGTGCTTGGTGAGCACTAGTGCCTTCTCAAACAGCTCATTGACGAGTTCCCGAGTGTCAGACTGCCACTGATCAGATACTGATGAACTATCCAAAAGACCTATTCATCAGTATAAAGAGTCCAGCTCCAGCAGTGGGAAAATAGCTAACCGGAGGGGGGATGGCTGATTTAGATGCTGCTACCTCCTGAATGGTAGCAGCTAGAAACATGCAACTGGTCATGTTTGAAAGCAGACATTCCAAGCTTTCAGACAATACCAGCAATATGTTCAGGACAGCGGAAGATATCACTGATAGAAATCGGGATGCTGTGAATGGTAAAAATAGGTTTTACACAATTATTCCCAACTTGATTTCTAATAGTGATTTCTCCTCTGTTGCTTGACCTTTAGCTGTCATTTGTTGTTGTATGAAAGTCTGGACACTTTCTGGACAACTTCAAACAAGTTGCATGTTTCTAGCTGCTACCATTCAGGAGATAGCAGCATCTAAAGCAGCCCTCCCCCCCCCCTCCAGGTAACTACTTTTCACACTGCCCAACCAGTTACAGCTGCTTAACCACAGTTAGGTTGTTGAGCAGCTGTAACTTTTTAGTTTTTTTATTGACATGGCTGTATGAGGCCTAGTTTTATGTGAGAGAAACTGCATTTATTCGGTACTGCTTGAGACTGCATATAAATTGCTTCCTAATTTATACACCTTTTCTTGTGTTGCAAATCTAAAAAAAGCCACTTTTGATATTTTTTTTATTGTTTACACTGTTCACATTTCACACTGAATAACCTGTTAAATGAGTTGGTCAGGTTATTTTGGTTGTGTGGATACCTAAAATGTGTATTTTTTTTTTGCTTTCACGTATAGTATACACAGTAAAATGTATCTTTTGAGAAGAAATGAAGATGGCACTTACCCGAAAAGTCCAGATTCGCTTTATTTGTCCAAAAAAAAACCCAGACGTACATATAAAGTGGCAGGGGTGCGGTAACGCTACACAAGTGCTGCAGAGCGCCGACAGCCGTTTCGCGCGAGATGCGCTTCCTCTGGCCTCTCTGTCCTAGACAGGCCAGAGGAAGCGCATCTCACGCGAAAAGGCTGTCACCGCTCTGCAGCACTTGTGTAGCGTTACCGCACCCCTGCCACTTTATATGTAAGTCTGTCTTTTTTGGACAAATAAAGCGAATCTGGACTTTTCAGGTGAGTGCCATCTTCATTTCTTCTCAAAAGATATTGTTCATGGACTGTTTTGGATTGAGCACCACCTGTGTCCTCTAGAGGTTTTTGTGCAGCCATCTCGATGTTCGTTTAAGTTGGTGTTTTTTGGCAGTGCCATCCATGATTTTGCTTCTTTTTCCCTACACAGTAAAATGTATTTTATGAAAATCACTTTTTTTTTTGCTTTTTAAAATTTTATTATTTTTAATTTAATTTTTTTATAATCCCATTAAGGAATTATGGCCCTTTACACGGACTGAGAATTGAACAAATTATCTCTAACGAGCGTTCATAGTAACGCTCATTAGCGATGATCTGGTGGTGTAAATGCACTGCCAGTTACCAGATGAACAAACAACACAATGAATTATCACTCTCCTGTATGCTAATAAATTATGTTGTGTTGTCAATGTTATTGTACTCACAGTCATGGTGTCCTTTCTAGGTCCCCAGGGCTGACAGCAGAGGGTTTACAAAGTGTTTAATCAGATCACTGGGACCTAATCAGAGGGGAAATCTTGCTGTGGTCACAGTCAAAGGTGTACAACAAAAGGGTTAACAATTCGGATCAAAACTACCTCCAATCCTGGCTATAGAGCAAAAGGCGGTTCTTAGAACTGGAGCGGTTAGTTACAGTTCGTTCATAGAGCAGGAGTGCTCACAGAAGCCATCTGCTCCCTTTAAAACAGCAACGACAAAAGTGATTGGTCCTTAAAGGGAACCTGTCATCTCCGAAACACCCCCTGAACTAGAGTAAGCGGTGTATAGTGTAAATGATGCTGAATCCGAATATGTAAGTTTTATCTTCATACTCACTTCCATTCTGACTCTGTGCTCCCACAAACCTGCAGTAAAATACATTGAGAGGACTCTTCTTTGAATCCTCTTCATTATGTGAGTGAGCACTGGAGTCCACTAAGTGCATTTTACTGCATGTTTGTGGGAGCACAGCGTCAGAATGGAAGCGAGTATGAAGATAAAACTTACATATTCGGATTCAGCATCACTTACACTATACACCGCTTACTCTAGTTCAGGGGGTGTTTCGGAGATGACAGGTTCCCTTTAAGGAGTTAAACAATTTTTTTTTCAACAAAAAAATAAAAACAGGAAATCCTTTCAATCTCTTCTAAAATCATGTATGTGGTGAACACATACATCCAGAATCTGTGCCTTTAAGTCTATCTGTGAGAGAATGGCTGTGATCACAACTTTCTAATGCCCCTTTCACACGAGCGGGAGACTCGCATGTCTCCTGCAACGCATCTACAGGGCTGGACTGGGCACGGACAGGGATCACATATAATGCTATGCGATCCCTGTCAGTGCCGAGTCCAGCCCTGTAGATGCGTTGCGGGAGACATGCGAGTCTCCCGCTCGTGTGAAAGGGGCATAACAGTTATGCCCAGCTGTTTAACCCAAAACCCACTTACTGTGATCGGTAACGATCACAAATACCTAAACCTAGCTACACATCAGCAGATTGCCTGTCCATTGTATAAAAGTAACCAAAAGTAATAATTGTGAACATACTGTATTTGGTATGGCATCCCTTTTTTGTTCCAGTAACACATAATAAACTGATTTGGGCTGATTTCTGACAACCGGCTAAAACAAAAACCGTACTAGTTACCTGCAGGAACTAGCCAGAGTACAACCTAGATTTTTCAAGAGCAGAATATTACATGAGAACTGCACACCTATGATGGATGTATTACCGTTCAGTAAGATCTTTATTAATACATGCGCACTAAGATCTCCATAGTGGTGGCTGGAGGCAGACAACAATGTATCATTTCACTATACGGCCCTGTGAGTGAAGCCGCAGACTTGGAGCAGTATACAAGAAATCACAGCTATGATATCTTATGAATTAAATCAGCACACAATATTGAGGGGTCGACAAAAAGAATACACATACTGCAGTACTTCAAATCACAAATGAAACAATGCCTATTAAAGCACTGACAGGAATTCCTTATTCTGTCTTACCTTAGTGTCTTCTACTAGTGACATAGTTAATTCTTCATGACATTTTTAGTAATTTTTGATTTTCAGGCAGAGGAAGTCACCTGGCTCCATAGATAGCAGTGTCTATGCAGTGCCTTTAGTAACCACGGTCCAGTGCTGATCAGCAGTGTACTACTAGTAGGTTACAATGAAGACTGCACAAGAAACACACACAAGGAGCTGTGCAGGTGAGGGCTGAGCAATGACATCATGTCCTCACATGTAGCTGCTGAATGTCTCGTGTACCAGAGGCCCTTTCATCCAGCTCTACGAGGAATGCTACAGAGGATGAAATTCCATACTCTCTATATATTGAACATCACTATGCAAAATAACCACTTCCATTGGTGGAAGGAAGACCGATTTGACCTGCTAAAAAAACCTCAAAGTATTGTTGATGCAGACATCAAAATCTTTATTTCTGGATAGAAGATCATATTTAAAGAGGCGCTATCACCAGGAACTGCAGTGCAGTCTGCAAGCAGCATGGTATAGAGCAGGAGTGGCTGACCAGATTGATATATAGATTTGTGGGAAACAATTCAATAAAACGTATAAATTATACATCTATATTTCTGCTATTTCTGACTTCAGCTGAGGGAGACATTATCCGTGATTGATAGCATTCTCTGGGTAACTGTGTATACAGAGATAGCTGTCAGTTACTGATAGTTGTATACAGGGGAGGTGTTATCAGTGATTGAGAGAGTTCTCTGTGTAAGTGTCTATACAGATAGCTGCCAACCACTGATAGTTGTGTATGGGGTAGACTGAAAGAGTTATTCCCATCTTGGACATTGCGGACATATTTCTAGGATATGCTCCAATGTCTATAAAATGTGGATCGCACCTCAGGGCCACGCACCTACAGTATACTTAAAACGGCGCTTAAAAAGTGCAGGTTGGTGCACCACACGTGTGCAGCCACCCTCTATTCATTTCAAAAATAACCAAGCACTGGCTTGGCCATTTCCATAAACCCCATAGAAGTGAATGAAGCAGTGTCTTTGCTTGCTCAGTGCACTTTCATTTCAATAGAACTTCCGAAAATAGCAGAGCGTGCCACAGTGCGTCTTCCGGCACTTTCCAGGCTCCTTTTAAAGTATAGGTGTGGGACCTGCATCTATCAGAAATTAGGGGAATATCCTAGCGATATGCTCCCGATGTTCAAAATGGGAATACCCCTTTAAGTTCAGAAAAAGCAGAGATTTTTCAAGAGAAAAATTACAAGTTTTACCAAATTTTTCTCACAGAACTATATATCTGATCAGCTCTTCCTGCTCTATAATCTTCTGCCTGCAGATTGCACAGGTCCTATTTTAAACAGGAATCTTCTGCCCAGAAATAATGAATCTGTACGATGATGATCATTCATCCCCATACAGAAGAGATGATTGCTGAATTATCATTCCCAATAACTGCCTGCTGAGTTGGCCAGTGTAAAGGGGTCTTAGAACAGTTTTCCAAGATTTTAATACTGATGACCTATCCTCTGGATAAGTTATCAGTATCTAATCGGTGGGGGTCCAACACCTGACCCCCGCCGATCATATGTTCGAGAAGGCAGCGGCACTCGCAGTAGCGCCACAGCCTTCTCTCTGCTTTTCATGGTCATCGGTCACATGGCCTAGATGCAGATTCCCATTGAAGTGAATGTACAGTGCTCTGCTTGGTAAGCACAGAGAAGGCCGCGGCGCTCACGAGAGCGCCAGTACCTTCTCAAACAGCTGATCGTCGAGGGTCCCGGGGCATCAGACAACTCTTAATCAACGCTACAGTCCTCCAATGTAAACTGTGAATGCTGAGAAAATCCAATTCTTCCTAAAAAAACATATTTGCCAATGCACAGTTCAGACAACTGTAATTTTAGTCTTCATAGGATTCATCAAGCACATCAAAGAGAAACTTTATTCGATCAGCAGTAAAACACACATACAAAATATCACATGTTGCGCTGGTCGAGCATTTGCCCTGCTACTCCATTCATTTTCTATGGGACTGCTGGAAATAGGCAACTGTGTAGCAGTCCTGTAGAGAATGAATGGAGCGGAAGGGTACATGCTCAACCTGTTTGGTGGGAGTCCCAGCGGTTGGAACACCAACAATCAACGTCTTTAATGAGACATTGCTATTAGGCCTCTTTCACATGGTCAGTAATTGTAAGCCAAAACCAGGACTGGATCCAAAATATTTCTATTATGCATTTTCTCTGTAGGTTCCACTTCTGGTTTTGGCTTACAAATACTTACCATGTGAAACGGGCCTTAATAATACCATTTCATTACCAGAAAAATAAAAAAAACAACACATCATCATATTAAAAAAAAAAAGTTTAATAAATTATAAATATAGATTGCATTATACAATTTAATTTAAAACAAATCATATTTAAAGAAATTCACAGCTGACCGCTCTCCAAATGTGCTATAACACCCTAAGAAAGAAAAAAGCCCAGTGGTAATTGAATACACTCATTCGGCCCTGCACATGAGAGAAAGCAATGCATAGTCCCATTTGTAGAAGATTCTTCTGTCATTTACATTTATCTTTGACTCAACCGCTTCTAGCATATACTCCATATGCATAACATTCATACATACAGTATATGAACATAACCAGTGCAGCACCCTCCACTGGTTGTTTAAATGTAATCCGGTTGGATAGGTGCATTTGAACAGGATAAGAAAGGCCTCACTGTATGTAAACTCTTTACTTTCCCAGTCTCCTTCAGTAATTCCAAGGATGCTCATGTTGCTCTGGAGCTTTTAACTCTTCTTCTGCTGCTATTGGCATAAAGTGTCTAAAGCAGTAAACATAAAGGCAGTATTACATTTATACTTCTTATGCTGGGCAAGGTCAGTCGCTGTCCTTTGAGATGTCCGTTTTCATTGCATTGTTACTTTTATTGTACTTGCCTATTATAATCATTAGGCAATTATTTTTCTCAGTCCTTTGATTTACAATCCTGTCACTGGATGCAAGTATAAGCCAACAGGAGGCAACTAAGGGCTCATGACTGCAGTCAACCCTGGGAAATGGTTCGTGTGTCAGACGCTGCTCCATTGAGCTCAACTGAGATATATATATATATATATATATATATATATATATATATATATATATATATATATATTACAGTCTATATGATGGCGGAGCTATTGCAGTGTAGTTCAACATACTACAGTAGCTCTGCCATCAGACAGAGACTGACTGTATAATAAACCATAATGAACAGTCAGTTAAGGTCAGGAGATGCAGCAGACACATGGACTGTGGATACTGGGCTGATCACGGTCATGTGCTTGAGCACTAAGAAAAGTAGTAACGACTTTTTACATTACATGTATCGTGGTAAACACTCTCAGTACAGCAACAGACCTAGATGTCACAATTCTTGTGATGAAGTACAACCTCCTAGAATGCAGATGAGCAGTGGGAAAACAGTAGATAGCTATAGATTTAGTGCAGGGCTATGTACACAAAATAAACTACACCAAAGCTCCTTGGACTCCTGCAGACACCAGTGTATTTCCCCGATTTCATTTCGGCATTGGTGCCAAATTGATGTCATGTGATCTTCATTACATCAAAAGAGTCCTAGTCTTCAAGCCCATTGAAGTCCTTCTGTAATGACACACTCATCCGAACTAAAAGGAAAAAGGGTTGAAGGTCAGGATCATCCAGCTGATGACAAAATAGAATAGGAATATGGGGTAGACTGCCAAGGCTCTCCGGTTGGGGGGCTGACTGTCCGCCAGAAAAGCAGTTGAGGCTGGGGAGAAAAAAAAAAAAAAAAAAGTTCAAGAGTTTCAATTTTCTTTAATTTTGCAATTATTAAAGTGATTATCCCATGAATTAAAATAAAAAAATATCTGAAGTAATGCATGCCATTATTTTAATAATCGAAAATAGAAGCAAGAAAATTCAATCAAACAGTTCTTTATTGTGTGCTTTTAAAATCCATATGCTGACTGGAGTAAGCAGCAGTCTACGCGTTTCAACAGAACTTCTTAATCATGACCATAGTATGTTACCCAACTACCTGGTTTAAAAGCCCTCCCCCACTAGTTGCACACCCCCACACGTGTTGAGCACATAGTTAACTTAGGTGTAGGAGTGGCATAATAAAATACAAATAAAGTGCATATTAACATGTAGCTGTAACACAACACAATAATTACTATTCATACCATTAGGAATTATACTTTTCAAAGAAAAAAAAAACCCAAATGATTCCCTGTTGAAAAGTAATCTATTTAAATCTCCCCTCCGAGTTGGTTTGAAAACTCTCAATACCCTGAGGATATCACAGGGATCAAACGGCTCCCCTGATCGCCACGCAGGGGAGCCGTTCAGGCCCCTGGAGAGCCGCACTTCTTGGGAAAGCTGCCTCAGATGCCTTGGGCACAATTGACCATGGCATCGGAGGGGTTAAACGTCTGCGATTGGCATTAGTGGCTGTGTTGCCTGCTCCACTCACGCTCCTATTTTTAGTTCCTCGACTTCTACCATACATGTATAGCAGGGTTTCTGAAGGGGTTAGAGAGAGACAGTAAGCAAAATGGACCATGCAATGCAATGTAACTAGTTCCAGTACTTAAAAGGAAAATTACAGAAGCTGACAGTTCCAGCTTTCTGCTGCCCACTTGACAGCATTATTGTATAGAGAATTTATAGATAGCTCTGCTGTAATACTAAAGGCCAAGCAAGGTAAGAAAGCAAGACTATGTACACAGGTATGACTAAATGCATCTCTCAGTCACTCCCTAGTCTCTAGAAATACAAACTAGCACAAGGGGCTCTCACTACTATAAATCCCTAAGCACAAAAGCTCACCAGAGATGACTGTACAAATTCAGGCACAACTCTGCTGAGGGCAGGTATCATCTCAGATGTGCTCAGGCTGCTGCTGCATCCTGGTGGGTTCCTCAGTTGAGGCCCCAATTTAGTGATGAAGAGGTTAAAAATGGATATATTACAAACTGTTGCTATAACATTAGTTTGTTTAACCCCTTAGTGACCACCCATACGCCTTTTTACGGCGGTCACTAAGGGGCCTTAGGCGGGGCCACCGCTTTTTCACGGCAGCCCAGTCTAAGCGCTGCACGGGTCTCCCGTGCAGCGGGGAGCACGGGCCCAGCTCTCACATGAAAGCCGCGGCCCTGCTCTAACAGCCCGGACCGGCAGGAGTGCCGATCCGGGCTGTTTAACACTTTAAATGCCATCGGCAATGGCGCCCGCTGCATGTAAAGTGCTGACAGAGGGAGCGGTCTCCCTCTGTCTCCCATCGGCACCCTGCAAAAGCGATCGCAGGGTGCCGATGTGTGGGAAGGCTGGCAGGGGTCTGATCTAGGCCCCAGACCAGCCTTGAGTAGATTACCAGCAGACTGCGCCTCTCTGGCGCAGCCTGCTGGTCAAAGTATGAATAGCATTGCCATTAAAATGCAATGCACTATAGGGATAATGCATTGCATTTTAAAGGCAATCAAAGTACTGTTTGTTATAGTCCCTCTGTGGGACTATTAAGTGGTAAAAAAAAGTTAAAAAAAAATAAAAAATGTATTCTATTAAAAAAATCCCATAAAAAAAATTACTCTTTTTTCCATTGAAAATAAGCTTTTCAATGAAAAAAAAATTGCAAAAAAAAAAAAAATCTTCCCCATATGTTTGGTATTGCCACGTCCGTAACGACCCGTACTACATAAATATCACAAAAATTAGCCCCTACGGTAAACACAATTAAAAAAAAAATTTTTTAAAAAAGACAATTGCTAATTTATTCTTAGTTGCCACCAAAAAAACGTTATAACAAGCGATCAAAAAGCGTCATTTACTCAAAAGGATACCAATGAAAAGTACAAGTTGTCCCGCAAAAATGAAGCCCTGACACAACTCCATAGAAAGAAAAATTTAAAAAAAATTTGTTCTTGGGAATCAGCAATGCAAAAACTTTTTTTTTCTTTTAAAAAAAGGATTTTATTGCAAAAAAGTAGTAAAACGCAAAAAAAACTATATGTATTTGGTATCATTGTAATCGTATTGATCCAGAGAATAAATATATGTTGTAATTTATACCGAAAAATGATCGCCGTAAAATTTATAATGTAAAAACGCAGTGGTGGTATTGCAATTTTTCCCATTTCCCTCCCAGAAAGAGTTAATCAAAGTTAATCAGAAAGTTATCTGTACCCCAAAATGGCGCCATTAAAAACTACAACTTCTCCCGTAAAAAATAAGCCCTCATACATCTATATAGACGGAAAAATGAAAAAGTTATAGCTCTTGGAACGCGACGATGAAAAAAGAAAAAAAAAAAAACGCTTGGTCACTAAGGCCAAAAACAGGCTGGTCACTAAGGGGTTAATGCACTTATTTAGCGCTGCTATATTCTGCAGCGCTTTACAGACATTAGCATCACACTGTCCCCAATGGGGCTTACAATCTAAGTTCCCTATCAGTATGTCTTTGGAGAGACAGAGTACCCGGAGGAAACCCACACAAATACAGGGAGAATATACACTCCATGCAGATGCTGTCCTTGGTCGGATTCGAACTGAGGACCCCAGTGCTGCACGGCACCAGTGTGAACAACTGATAAAAGTTTATTAAAAGAATGTGGATAGAATGCAATGTGTTTCAGAGTCCATCTCGTTCCTCGGGCACATAATCTCACCTGTTATACAGCGATAGCCAGGAAGTTATAGCAAAAGCACAGGAAGGGACCTGAATAGATTGTCCCTGAATCTATACTCTGAGAAGTTATCTAGGCCTACATGGCTTAACTATAAAGGCTTTTATGGGCACAATGTATACCATACATGTGAGTATGTATGTGACACCAAGAGTGACCAAAAGTCTAAAGCCAACAATTCTGTACTTAAAGGGGTTGTCAGAGTTATGAAAAAAAAAATATATATATATATATATATATATATATATATATATATATATATAGTACTGTAAATCTGATGGGCAGCAATATATAACTAAGGCTACTTTCACACTAGCGTTTTTAAATTCCGGTATTGAGTTCCGTCATAGGGGCTCAATACCGGAAAAAAACGCTTGTTTTTTTCATTCATTGTCAATGGGGACAAAACTGAACTGAAGACAACGGATTGCTCCTGAAAGCATTCCGTTCCGTCTTCAGACCGGAGAACAAACCGCAGCATGCTGCAGTTTTCTCTCCGGTCCAGGTATCCGCACCAAGACGGATCCGGAATGACCCCCAATGCAAGTCAACGGGGACGGATCCGTTTGGTGTGACCACAATGGTAAACGGATCCGCCCTCCATTGACTTTCAATGGAGTTCAGGACAGATCCGTCACCACAGACAGACACATACATACTTCAGGCAGGCAGGCCGCACGTCTTCACGCCCAGGAGGCGCGCCGCTATGACGATTCCCTACAGCGCCCAGCAGAGGGCGCTGTGGGGAATCGTCATAGCTGTGCGCCTCCTGGGTGTGAAGACGTGCGGCCTGCCTGCCTGGAGTATGTAAGTATGTAAGTGTTTGTGTGTGTGTGTGTGTGTGTGTGTGTGTATGTATGTATGCATGCATGTATGTCTGTATATGGTACTGTGTGACGTGTGTCATTTCCCTGGTTCTCTTCTGGCCTTTGTTTACCTGCAGTAATAACAATCTCAGCCCCTCCCCTCCCACTGCTCTGCAAAGGGAGTGAATACAAGAGCTGGCCTGAGTGACATGTCTGCTGGGATACTCAGCAGCATGTTGTATGTATAGGACTACAAGTCCCAGCTGTACAATGACACTGCTGATACGCACAGGATCTTCCCCCTACCTTTCTTGTACATTACAATACTTTGCAGATCTCCTCCAGATCAGCTCCAGTCAGCTCTGTGTCTGTAGGGTGAGGAGGGCAGATTCTGTTTCTCTTTACATCTGCAGCTGCTGTTGTAAAGCCTTCAGTATGTTCTGGCTGAAGGGGTTAATGTTCTATCTGAAAGAATACAGGGAGAGAGAAGATAGCAGCCCAGCAGAGCAGGACAGGCTGTTATCTGCTTGTGCAGGAATACAAGATTAGCAGGCAGGGAAGCTGACATCACAGGTCATGTGACCCTGAGTGTAATCTGAGAAACTAGCAAGTTTAGAAGCAGAAAGAGTATGGAAAAGCTGTTGTATTTGACTAGTTCGAAACATACAAAGGATAAAAAAATAACTCGGACAACCCCTTTAACATTCAGACTTACATTAATTGTAACACATCTAATGTGGTTACCTCACAACCTGCAGTATGTTGGGTGCACCACAAACTTCTTGAAGACCAAGACCCGACCAGGCAATTGTCTGATGTGGGTAGTAGGTCAGGAATCATTACAAATCTATTTATGGTTTTCACAAGAAACACATATATATTGCAGGGCTGTGGAGTCGGTTTGGTACAGTTAGTTCAATGCAGTATGGGCTGAATATATTTTCATCAGAATTTGGGAAAATTATGTAATGTCCTATAAATGTCTGTTCTATTCCTGATCTAATGATCTAGGCTTTTAGTTGAGATGACTGTGTGCTGCCCTTTATGTAGATGCTCATAAGTGAAGCTCCTCAGCTAAAGATCAGAGAAAAAGGGCACTGGGAAGGAATGACTGCACTAATCTCAGATCTGCCAGAGAAAACAGGATTAAAGGGGTTTTCTCACTAGTTACAGAGATTAGCTTTCAACATAAAGGGACACTTAAAAGAAGACATTTTCTAAATACATTGGTCAGTCATGAACTATAAAGAGTAAAGCAGGTCTCTCATTGCACACAGGTTTCTATGGTAACCTGCAGACCAGAAAGACTGGAAAAATCTGATTGGCTCAGAGCAGGAGTGACCTCACCCCCACAGAATAATGGGACTGAGCTCTGAGTGATTCCCTTTAGTAAGCAAAAGGTCCAAGTGTTGTGAGGACTGAGAAGCATGGCTTTACCTGTTAGAGATCACAATCTCCTGCTCTGTCAGAGTAAGTTAATATATGCTAACAACTGCTGGAGATCCCCCCCCCCCACACACACACAGCCTGAGGAGACACAGTGAATGCAAACTGCCTGCCTAAACTTTCAATAAACTGTGCATAAATCAATTGTCCAGTGCATGTTCTCTCTGTATGCTTTCCTCTGAGCTCATGTTTGGAGAGGTTATCTGCTCTCATTGCTTCTATATGCTATACATAGAATATAGGGGGAAAAGCTGTTTTCTAACATCTCAAATTCAGAAATACAGAAAACACACATGTGAAAAAGTACTACAGGTATAGAAGCCATTGCCAAGCCTTTGTTATCTAGCACTGCTAGTAGTTTCACTTTATAGACGCTGAAGCAGTATGACGGAAAACACCTAGGGCCTTATGTATGAAAACTAGGTGTAGAAGTTTCTTTGTTGTCCATAGAAACCAATCAGAGCTCCCCTTTCATTTCATATAGCGCTCTGGATAAATCAAAGGGGAGCTCTGATTGGTTGCTATGGGCAACAAAGTCTTAGACCTAGACAGTTTTCATACACATGCCCTTAGTGAGCTGTACCCAGAGAAAAGCCTGATACTGAAAGTTCAGAGAAAAGATATCTAGTAAAACATCTGTATTATTGATTTATGCAAAGTTTGTTTAACGTTATCGCTTAAACATGTGCCATGTATGAGGGAGTCGGAGTTAGGGGAAATTGAGGAGTCGGGGCTTTGGCTTAGCACAGCCCTGACATATTGTAGAAACATAATGAATCTGGGGTCTCAGGGTTAAGGTCGGTATTACACTACCTGAACATAACTATATTTTTTAAATAATCATTTTCTAACACCCAAGTTACGGTTTTTTTGGAAGAGGTTGTTTCTTCACAGGCAAATCATTTCATATTGGTGTCACTTCCTGATATTCCCACACTGACGGCTCAATAGGGGTCCCAAGCAGCAGGAGCATAATGGACAAGGGGGTCTTCATGAGACAACCCCTTTACTGACATAAAACACAAATGACAATGACCGCCGTCAGTAGCACACATTTCTCTGCTACCCCAGGTAAAAGCTATCCACCTAGACCAGGACACTGAGCTCAAAGAGTATCGCCTAGGCTTGATGCGATTGTAGAAAACCTTCAGTACTATATCTATATGCTTTTCAGCATCTGGAAGTAAACAGATCTTGAAAATTATGAGGAAGACCATAAATACCTGGGGTACAGGGAGTTGAACCCTCTTCGACTGAATACTGATAGCTAGAGATGAGTGGATTTCATGTTATGACATTCGTTCACTCTTCGTTTTCGTCATAATAGAAGTCTATGGCCTGCATAATGGATCTGTCCCGTTTCCATTATGCAAGGGAGTCCTCTCCTGCATAACGGAGACCGGACAGATCTGTATACTTTTCGTGTGACAACCCCTTTAAAGAGTCTCTCACCTGTTTTTCACAGTATAATGCTACAGCAGGTCTGATTAGAGACAATATTAGAGCACCTTGGTGGAGCTCCATAGAGGAGCACAGATACTCTGTTCCCTCACTATTAGGTTTATTTCACAAACACATATATATGCCTCCAGTCTATACATAAAAAGGGTGACCCAACCTGGGGTTAGAAGCCACAGAACTAGCGTGAGATTCAGACTAACACATGCGCTGTGACTTCCAGGCTAAGATCGTGTGCCCAACGTACGGAACGTGATCCTCGAAATAGCCACTGCACAGGATCGTGGCGCAACCTGGATAATCCCTTTAAACATATAAATTAACTGCTATTTATGTATTTTACTATATCGTGAGAAGAAAAAAAAAAAAAAAACTTTACCAAAAGTAGACCAGCCAAACATTACTGTGACTATGACCAGCCGCAGGATGAATATCGTTGTGCTTAAACTTGCCAAAAGCAGTAGCCTACATATCAGCATGGCCACTGTCAGGGGCAGGATGCAGTATCCCAGCACACACAGACTTTGGAAGAACGAACTGCAAGACAAATAAGACATTATATTACAAAGAAGTTGAGCAGAAAATCAAGACCTGCTGCATCACTACTCATTTCCAAACGGAGTCTAATGGACGCCATAGTTTCACATTATACCTGTCCGTCTTAAACAGAACATCTGGATATAGTGCAATGAAAATGACAAATTCAACTGAATCATGTTATTCATGTACTGCTGTTTTACTGCTCTAGCATGGTTCACTTTTCAGCTGTAGTAGTACAAACCCATCAATTTATAGCTTGTGGACTATTTCTCATATCACGTATGACATATGTCTTATTGAATTACCCAATACTATGTAAACAAGAGGGAAAAGACCCCATAAACAATAGACCTCCATACATAATGTACATACATGGTTCCGCCAAGTAGCTTAGAATTCAGTGTGATGACCACAGCCCCAAACCAGATGATCACGAACACTTCAGCAAACTGGGGTCCGCCATCATCTTTACTGTTGGCATAGCCACCTTGAAGCATTCTTGTAGAGGAAAGAGAAAGAAAGAGATATGGTCACGATGACGAGCTGCAGGGTGAAAGTCGTCGTGCTTACACTTGCCAACCGCCGTAGCCTACATGTCAGCATGGCCACTGTCAGGGGCAGGCAGCAGTATCCCAATACAAAACATATAGAGACAGCTTACAGGAGACAGAACAATGTCCTCGGTATGTATGCAGTCATTACACTACGCTTCCACAATCGGTATTTCTACACAAAACAGGTGCACTTTCTCTGAACTCCAATGTCAGTATCACCATTTCATTCTAGAGCTTCTCCCACACTTAGCTGGTTAACCAGTTCAAAGTTTAACATCTTCAGGATCAGGCAATTGGCCTTTTTCACTTCCCACCTATCTGAAGCCATGACTTTTTTACTTTTCCATTCAAATGGCTGTATATGGCTTGTTTTTTGCAGGACGAGTTGTACTTCATAAAGCACCATTTTATAATGCATCAGATGTGTGAGGGCTCATTTTTTTGCTGGGTGATTAGTAGTTTTTATTTGATACCATATTGGAATGGGTACATCTTTTTGATCATTCTTTATTCAATTTTATGGGAGATGAAGCAATGAAAAATGGTAAATCAACCTTCCCCCCCCCCCCCCCCCCCCCGATTACTGTTGACCATAAGGGCTTAAAACTTTTAATAGTAATGGCGTTTTGGGATGCAGCAGTTATAGGGCAGGAGGAACTGAGCAGACTGATATAGTTTGTAGGAAAAGATTCAGTAGACCTTGTAATTTATACATTTATATCTCTGATTTTTTTTTCTAACTAAGGCTACTTTCACACCAGTGTTTTTGCTGGATCCATCATGGATCAACCAAAACGCTTCCGTCATAATACAACTGCCTGCATCTGTTATGAACGGATCTGGTTGTATTATCTTTAACATAGCCATGACTGATCCGTCATGAACACCACTGAAAGTCAATGGGGGACGGATCAGTTTTCTATTGTGTCCGAGAAAACACTCGGCACCACATTGCAGCGTTATTCTGTCCGCGATGGGGACGCAACCAAATGGAACGGAATGCATTCTGGTGCATTCATTTCAGTCCCCATTGACAATGAATGGAGACAAAACGGAAGTGTTCTCCCCCGCTATTCAGATCATATGACGTTATCTCAATAGCAGAAAGGGAAAGCGCTCATGTTCTTATGTGCCTGCACTGCTGAGAAAAATACATGGAAATGAACCACTAGAAGAAATGGGGGTGTTGCATACCTCCCAACCGTCCCGGATCCAGCGGGACAGTCCCGGATTTCAGTGGCTGTCCCGCTATCCCGGGCAGGGGAGGTATGTCCCGCTTTCAGCTGTCTCTGCTTCCATAGGACGCAGAGACAGCTGATTAAATGATGAAGCAGGAGCTCTCCGCTCCTCACTTCATCTCAGCCTCCCTCCTCCACTTTCCACTAACCTTGTCTGAGGGAGGAGGGGGGGCTGTGGAGCTCTCAGGAGGACTTGTAGGTTCAACCTCCGTAATAGGTAGATTGTAGTGGCTAGAAGGAGGTCTGTGACGTCACTGGTCACATGCCCCTTCATGGTCACATGGCAAACCCCCGACTGCAGGAGCTTATGGAAGGAGGTGGGGCTGTGTGTGCTGGCCAGCAGCCCAGTGAAGAAGGATGTGCTGCAGTCCTGGAGCTTCATGGGGAGCAGGTAAGGGCAGTATATGGAGCTCATATATAAGGGGGCAGGTGAGGGGCAGTATATGGAGCTCATATATAAGAGGGCAGGTAAGGGCAGCATATGGACTCATATATGAGGGGACAGGTGAGGGGCAGCATATGGACTCATATATGAGGGGACAGGTGAATGGCAGCATATGGACTCATATATGAGGGAACAGGTGAGGGGCAGCATATGGACTCATATATGAGGGGGCAGGTGAGGGGCAGCATATGGAGCTCATTTATGAGGGGACAGGTAAGGGCAGCATATGGAGCTCATATATGAGGGGGCAGGTGGAGCACTCAGGAGCAGTGGGGTTCAAGTGGAGTGGAATCTGATGCAATTACAGGTGTTTATAGTACAGATATTGGTGTATTCTGGGGCCATATCGGGGTGGGGCTTTATGGGGCGTAAATCTGTGAGGGGGGGCATGTGGTGTATACTGGGTGACAGAATAGGAGAGGACTCCAGCATAACGGAAACTGGACAGATCCGGTTTCGTTATTTTTGGGCGGAGTTAGAGGCGTGGCCTAGTGCAAAAAAATTTGCCGCGGCGCGCTAGGCGCGCACCGCACATTATGTCCCTCTTTCCTCTTTTCCAAAGTTGGGAGGTATGGTGTTGCCATTGCAGAGAGAGCTGAGCCCCTTGCTCCTGGAGGCTTATTTGTATATAGTAAAACATCATGATTCTCAGCAATGAGGGCACATATATGAACATGGGACCAACACAGATGCTTCAGCCTTTAAAGGCCACCCCTGTGAACAGTTCTTAGTACAGGGAGGAGGTATTATCAGTGACTGACAGATGTCTGTGTCTACACACTTACAGAGAGAATGCTATCAATCATTGCTAACAGCCCCCACCCCGTGTACTGAGAGCTGTTCACAAAGGTGGTCTCAGGTTAGAAAAAGCAAGATAGATGTGTACAAAATACACATTTTACTGAATCTTTTCCCATAAAACTATATATCAATCTGCTCAGCTCCTCTTGATCTATAACATGCTCCCAATTTATGGTGACAGGATTCTGTAAGCCAAACCGCCAACTCCTCCATTTTGTAACACCGACTTTCAGAAATAGCTCATGTATAATAATTACTGTATTTTGATTGACAGGACATATTTAGATGATTCAAATGTCTAAATATTCTTAAATTCCTATGAAAGCAAATATGCAACAAGCAAGCCGTGTTTTCTAAATTCATCATGCAATATAAATCTCTTAAGTACCGGGCCCATTTTTGTGCCATAGCCATAACTTTTTAAGTTTCCATATAGTCATACAAGGGCTTATTTTTTGAGGGATAAGTGATATTTTTAAGGGCATCATTAAATTTACTATGTCTGTAATTGGAAAATGGGGAAAAAAATTATTTGGAAAAAACAAAACAAAACACAATGCCGCCAATGTTTTGGGGATTTTGAAATCACAGCTCAATCCGAATACATGGATACCAAACTTGTTTAGTTTTTTTTTTTTTGTTTTACTACTTTAAAGGGAGTCTGTTACCTCATTTTCACCTATATAGCTAACAGCAGTGCCCCACAGAAGATTGCACACACATCCCAGACATACCTGTCTGCACTGTGTGTCTGTATTACATGTCCAGGAAAAGCACTTTTATTCTTCAGGAAAATAGCTCCCAAGTGCCCGGCTGAAAGTGAAACTAAAAACAGCTTTCTCTCCCGACTCGATTTCTAACAGCTATATCTTCTGATATACTGGATATAATACTGTGATTTTGGTATCGTTTTAAAGGTTGGAATGCCAGGTCAGAACCATTTTTTTCTATCTGCTACCAATGCCAATATATGAGCAGCTAAAGCAGCCCTCCCCTCTTCAGTCTGGTTTGCTTTGGGCACTTGCAGCAGCAGAGCTGGGCACTTGGGAGCTGTTTTCCAGCAGAATAAAAGTGCTTTTCCTGGACATGTAAAACAGACACACAGTGCACACAGATATGTCTGGGATGTGTATGCAATCTTCTATGAGGCAGTGCTCTTAGTTATATTGGTGAAAAACAGGTGACAGACTCCCTTTAAAAAAAAAATAAAAACCCTCTGAAAAAAAAAAACATCTAAATGTTCTTTGCATTGCTATTACTTTTTAAATATTTCCACCCACAGAGCTGTATAAGGGCTTGTTCTTTGCAGGATGAACCGTACTTTTTACTGGTACCATTTGTGTGGTACGTATGATTTTTTGATCACTGATTCAATTTTTTTGGGGGGTGGTGGGTAACAAAAAAAAAAAAAAAAAGCAAAATTACGGTTTTCACCGTTCAGACATTTTCAGAAACAGCAATACCCGATATGTTTATTTATTTTATATGTAAAATATGGAAAAGGAGGTGATTTAAACTTTTTATATTTTTTTGTTATTTTTTAGGGGGCTAGAACCTGGGATCTTTTGATCCCTTGCCATATTCACGCTAATGGAGATCTAAGTGCTTTGTGCACAGCGCAGCAAGGAGCTTACCATGGCAGGCCTGGAAGGCTTCACTAGCATTCAGGATGCCATGGTAACCGATCAGAGCCCTGCAATTTCACTCCAGGGTCTCCTGTCAGAAGGCAGAGGGACCCGAATGCCTCTGCCTTGCCTCACAGGTGCTGCGATCGGCGTTGATCACAGCACCTGAGGGGTTCAGTGGCGGGGTTCAGCGGAATGGCCGTTACCCGTCATTGCGGCCGGGGGCCTGCTGTATGATACAGCCAACACCTGCTGAATATGGAGTGGGCTCGACGCACGTACAGGTACATCACAGTGGTTGAAGGGGTTAATATATATTTAATATCTTTAATTTGGTACTTTTCTACAGACTCCACAGTCCTGTGAAATAGGATGTGAAAAAGGACCAGTGTGTTAAAGGGAACCTGTCACCATGAAAATGCAGTGTAATCTGCAGGCAGCAGGAGGAGCTGAGCAGATTAATATATAGTTTTGTGGAAAAAGGATTCAGTATAACTTGTATTTCATTCATTTATATCCCTTCTAATTCTGCATGTGAAGTCACGGATGTGGTCATTTCCGTGATTGACAGCCCTCCCGCTATGATTGTGTATACACAGAGGTAGCTGTTAAAGAAGAACTCCCGCAAAATTTTTATTCTCTGACCTGTTAGAAAGGTGCATGATGTAATCTGTAGTGAATGTAATCTTCTCATCAGTGACTGTATCTGTGAGCTATCCCCTCTCTTCTGATTGTAGCTGGGTCATGTGACCAACTCTCTGATCTCCAAGTGACACAGGACAGGAAGCCAGTTACTGCTCTATTTATTCCTATGAAACTCAGAGTGAGGCGATTATAGGAATTCATAGAGAAATAGACTTCCTGTCCACACATAGGATGCTGTGTCAGTTGGTGAGTCTGATTGTTGGTCACATGACACAGATGAGAAGCAGAAGGGAGGAGATAACTCACGAACACAGACACTAGTAAGAAAATTACAATCACTACAGATCACATCATGTACCTTTCTAGCAGGTCAGAGAATAACATTTTTTGCAGGAGTTCTTCCTTAATCACTGATAGGACTGCCTACTTGACTGCAAACCCCAGAATGAGCATGGATTGTATTGAATAAATTACATGTTTTACAGAATATTTTCCCAAAAAACGATATAAATCTGCTCAGCTCCTCCTGGTCTATAATATTAAGTCTTCAGCTCAAACATCATATCCAGTGGGGCAGGTTTTCTTTAAAGCCCAAATTAAATTATGAGAAAAATGAGGTACTGAGGTAGTCTTGGATATTTTGTGTGGACATTTCCTCACATGGATGCATCGTGTTTCAGGACAGTTCTAGTAGTAGGGACTAGTAAACAGTTTCCTTTTTTTCCCCCGATGTAGCAAACTGATGCCCCTGAAAGCCCAAATGCACAAATCTCCTATTGTGTTAAGGTTTTACTGTTGAATGAGGGACTTTCTCTGACCAACGTGTTGAAAAGTACAATTATGTTCTATTTGCACAATGAATCAGTGATTAAAGCAAAATAAAATACATATTGAAGACATTTTAGCACAATTTTATTCCATTTTGCAAAAGTAAATCCTTGAATTCTGGAACAGCATCCATCTGTGGTGTGATCATCTAATGCTGGCTATATGCAGAGCTCCTCAGAAAACCTTCAGAGTTAAGCAAGCCTTTGTGGACAGCACCCTTTATGCAGTGAGGGGGAGAAAAGGATCGGACAAGGATGAAATCCACAAGTAAGATGTGTCAGATTTGTCTGTGGTGTAAAATGCCCGTCCCACCTCCCCCTAAGGCAATTGGGTGTGGCAGCAAATTACCAGCAACTCTGTTAATAGCATAACATCCCCAGCCACGCAGAAGAAAATACAGTAGCCCGCTCAGAAGTTGTCCAATTAGTAAACCTCCATATGGTATATGAGATGGTTTTTGCCTCTTCCTTGCGATCCAGGATCAGAGCTCACAACCAATGGGTCATGTGGCTCTCTAGCACATTTGCTACTCCTCTGCCGCCTTCTTTGTTGTAATGGGAACAATCTTGATATTGATACTCGCTTATCACTCGCAGATGTCACTCCTCTGAGACGTATCTATCATGCCCTGTTTTTGGGCTCTTGGGTGGATGGTTGTTACCTGTTAAGCCTGTTCACTTGACATGTCCTATGTGTAATATGATGTACCTCTTGTATTTTATTTAATTTGGTTTATTTGCTGTATATGTCTTAATCACTACATTGTATTGATGATATGTATAACATTTTTGGAAAATAATAAAAATTCAAAAGTTCAAAAAAAAAAAAAAGAATACACAGTAAAACATGCACAGAAATAAAATGACAAAAATACTTACAATGCAAGTGAGACACAAAGCACAAGAGGGCCCCATAAATCCCCTAAAGAAAAAGCAGATGACAACAGCATTACCTTCAGCTGGAAACAGCCATTCCTCCTCACACTAAAATCACTGCTTCTGATGGGAAGACACCATGTGCACAGTTTTACTACATTCACAATTTCATAGCAGGTCAATTAACCTGTAGTGAAGGCTGACCACACATGGGAAGGCACAGTGAAAAATAAAACAATCCTCTCTGGACCATATTTATGAAGCAGATCATGCCAGTTATTGCAGCACACTATGCCAAAAGTACGACCCCACCCCCCTCCCCAAAAAAACAAAACAGAAAAACAATGGGGGACATTTATGAAGGCTCTGTGGTGTTAAATTTCCATATGTTTTGGTGCACTCTGCACAAAATTCAGCGACTTAACTTCCAGAAGTGGAGTGAGAAATTGGTATTGGTATTTTGGAAAATAAATCACTTAAAGGGGTATTCTCATCTTGGACAATGGGGGCATATTCTGATATTTTATTCTGACGGGGGCACAGTGGGCTGATCTGAGGTCTGACGGGGGCACAGTGGGCTGATCTGAGGTCTGACGGGGGCGCACAGATTTTTGGGTGTTTTATTTTTTCAGCATGGTATCGAATGGTATCGAGCATCGCAATACTTTTTCTTGGTATCGAAATCGAATCATAATTTTGGTATCGTGACAACTCTAGTGCAAACTATAATTTATTTTTATTTTCCCTTAATTCTCTTTCAAGGATGGCCAGCATGGGACACAAACATGGAACAAATCTGGACTCTAAGACAAACCAATCAGCAAAGAAATGAGCAACATAACAAAATGATGAGATATCAGATAATACTGAACCACTAGTGGGAAGCAGAGATCAACATCACGCTGAAGTGGTAGTACATGCAGATGGGGGCCACACCACTGAACCTCGTGGCAGAATATTCTCTATATGCAGAAGCTTTATTTCATAAAACCAGATGTAAAGGGGAAGAAAATGCAGTAATATACATTTTCCCATAAACATTTATTACCTAGCCACAATTGCTGGAGGTTCCACCGGTGGAGCCTGCACCAGTCATAACAAGCGGGATCCCCAAACCTTAGTATGATTGGTGCAGTGATGCGCATGTGTGACCACTGCTCCATTCACTATCTATTGGACTGCGGAGTACAGTGCTTGGCTCTCTTCACTAGTCCCATACAAGGAACTTAGAGATCCCTGTTCTTGTGAGCATAGGGGACCCCGCAACTGGACCCCAGTGATCATACATTTATCAAATACAATGTGGATAGATGATAAAGCTGTTTATGGGAAGACCCCAATGCCAACAAACCAAGATGTGCAGTAAAGTTGTAGCTCAATACTCACAGTCTCTCAGAAGTGCATTACTCTTTTTCGGGTACATAACATGAAAAAACTTCTGCCCAACAGCCTTTAAGTCTCGCATCTGCAATTAAAAAAAAAAAAAGCATCTGATAAAATATTTGGAAATTACAGAATACCAGTGAAAAATCTAAAAAGGAAAGGAATTAATGTGTCCCTACAATTGGGTTCTCCTGATCAGTCGAGAGGAAACACACACAGAGATCGCTGTGCGGTACAGCAGCTGAGACAACCATACCAGTCCCACATGTTTCTTATTGGAATTAGGGCCCTTTCACATGACTGTACAGTCCAGGAGCGGCATCGATCGTGCGCACGGGAGCGCACACAGCATCATTGATTATAATGATGCTGTGCACGCCGGGCCGCCCGCGGTGCTATTGTCCCACACTTATAAAATCATATGAGTACAGGACAATAGTCCCGCGGGTGGCCCGACGTGCACAGCATCATTGTAATCTATGACACTGTGCGCTCCCGTTCGATGCCGCTCCGGGACATATGGCCCACTCATGGACTGTATGTCTCGGAGGGCATACGGTCGTGTGAAAGGGCCCTTAATCTGTGTGCGAGACTCTCCAGACTTCACTTACTGCTGCAATTGTACTGACCAGCGTTCTACTTGTGGTTCCCCACTCGAGAACGGATGGAATAGTGGCTGAGTACTGCACGGCCTCCTATTAAACTAAGGAGGACCGCACTGTTTAGTCAGCGAGGGCTGTGCGATATTGTGGGGGCTATGTGGCGGTATAGGAACTCACTTACAATGGTGTCCCTTACTGGCTCATCCAATGTAGAAAAGTCATCTTCTTGTGACTGTGAGGCCATAGGAACCGTGATCTCCCCCTCCACTGGAATATCTCCTGATATAGAGACATCTGATAATCCTGCAAACTGAAATAGAAAGCAATAATGAAGGAAAAAAATAAAGTGTTCTTTTTTTTTAATTTCTGGCTTCTTTTTGAGAACGCAGTATGCTGGAGCTCTTGGTGTTTTGACAGCACCTTCTCTATAGGAAAAGCTGGTGGCAAGGCACACTGTTTGCAAAAACACCAGGAAAACACCACCAAAAACTGTAGGTAACCAAAAAAATAAAAATAAATAAAGCGCTCGTGCTGGAGTTCCGTTTACTGGTAAAAAAAGAAAAAAATGTGGGGATGCCATTCAGCCGGGTCTGTATACTTTGATATTTGGAATGATATATGGAGGTGCACCACATTGTGGCAGGATTGTTTTTTCATTGTGTAGCCCTTTACTTACGTTGTCTATTCATGTTTATATGTGACGCGGCTGTGCACCTCCTTGTGGCATTGGATGTCAGTACCTTTTGTATCTGTGTGTTATCTGGCTTTATATGTTTTCCAATAATTATATCATTTTGTGTGATCTGTGTCAGCGGTGTGCTAAAATTTGTTCGATAGGTGTGTGGCATTTGTGGTATGCACATGCAACTTTGATGTTTGCTTTTGGGCCCTATTTGATAGATGTGTATTGGTAAAAAATATATATGAACTGCCAGAGCCAAATTCATGTGTGTAATCACCCTTTGTCATGCAGCACAATATTTTTCTGCCATTTTGGCCAACAATAGAGCAATCCAGACGGCAGAGGTCGCGCTATGTTTTTTCCAGAAGAGTAAAAATACTCCTCTGACCATTTTTGAGGAGTATTTTTACCCGAGGAGGAGTACGAAATCTGCGGTAATTAAAATACATAATACGCAGGCCTGCACTTGCTCACATCTGTGTTGGAGGCTGCATTTGGAACCTCTGTTGCAGATTCTGTTGAAAGACCGGACAAAAAAAAAAGCCTTGTATGCAGGAGTTTTTTGTCTGGTAAAAATACAGGCTCGTGAATGGAAACTGAACAGACTTGGCGGCGGGTCTGTTCAGCTTCTTTCCTGTCAATTAGGCCGGGTTCACATCACGTTTCTGTCATACATTTAATGTACACAAAAAAAAAACAAATATATGTTGACAAACGTCTCAGACAGACGCCATACTGTGCCGTCCGTCACCACAGAATTCCATAGGACAGAGTATAACTATTAGGCTACTTTCACACGAACGTATGTGTTTTGCGGTTCGCAAAAAAAAACGGATGTCGTCCGTATGGCATCCATTTTTTTGCGGATCCATTGTAACAATGCCTATCCTTGTCCGCAAAACGGACAAGAATAGGACACGTTCTATTTTTTTTGCGGAGCTACAGAACGGACATACTGATGAGGAAAGCACACATTTTTTGCTGACCCATTGAAATGAATGGGTCCGCATCTTATCTACAAAAAAAACAAAAAAAAAAACAAAAACGGAACGGACACTGAAACAAAATACGTTCGTGTGCATGAGGTCTTAGATCAGTAGGCATCCTACTGCTGGGACCCCATCAATCACGAGAACAGGGGCGCCATACAATCCGAAGCCCCTGAAATGAAGAGAGTGGCCAGTCAGGCATGCATGTGGCCACTCCATTCATTTCAAAGGGATTTCTGGAGATAGACGAGTACAGCCCTCTGCTATCCCCAGAAGTCCCGCAGAAATGAATGGAAATCGGATTCTCCATTCATTGCAGGGGATACAAGCCCAGTCCTCGTGATCAGTAGGGGTCCCAGCAAAAGGACCCCCACTGATCTAATAGTTATCTTCTATCCTGTGGATAAAAGAACAACCGGAATACCCCTTTAACCCCCTTCAAGACATAGCAATTTTTCACCTTAAAGGGAACCTGTCATCTCTGAAACACCCCCTGAACTAGAGTAAGTGGTGTACAGTGTAAGTGATGCTGAATCCGAATATGTAAGTTTTATCTTCATACTCACTTCCATTCTGATGTTGTGCTCCCACAAACCTGCAGTAAAATGCACTCACTGGACTCCAGTGCTCACTCACATAATGGAGAGGACTCAAAGAAGAGTCCTCTCAATGCATTTTACTGCAGGCTTGTGGGAACACAGCATTGGAATGGAAGTGAGTATGAAGATAAAACTTACATAGTCGGATTCAGCATCACTTACACTATACACCGCTTACTCTAGTTCAGGGGGTGTTTCGGAGAGGACAGGTTTCCTTTAAAGGGAACCTGTCATCTCCGAAACACCCCCTGAACTAGAGTAATTGTTGTATAGTGTAAGTGATTCTGAATCCGAATATGTAAGTTTTATCTTCATACTCTCTTCCATTCCGACGCTGTGCTCCCACAAACCAGCAGTAAAATGCACCCACTGGACTCTTCTTTGAGTCCTCTCCATTATGTGAGTGAGCACTGGAGTCCAGTGAGTGCATTTTACTGCTGGTTTGTGGGAGCTGTGGCTGTTCTGGCACAGTTTTTATTTATTTATTTTTTTTACAATGTTCAGCTGACAGGTTAGATCATGTGGTATTTTTATAGAGCTGGTTATTACGCATGCAACAATACGTAGTATGTATACTTTTTTTATCCTTTATTTCACTTTAACACAATAAAAGCATTTTTGACACGCACAAAAAAAAAAATCATGTTCTAGTGTCTGCATATTCTGAGAGGCAGTTTTTTTAAATGTTTTGGCTGAGGTGGGCAAAATTAGAATTCCATTTTTTTTTTTTATGGTGATAGAATGTTCACTAAAAAGAGTTCAAGAGGGGCCTAGATGTACTGTATTTCTGGAGTGTAATAAGAGTGATCCAAACAAAAATTTAGTAGCTAAATTACATTTTTAGTCGCCAAATTTAAATACATATAAATATAATTAAAAAAAGACTTGGAGGAGAAGATGAAACGTCTGGCCCATAATAGAAGAGTCCTATCCTATTTTTTGTAGGGACAAGGTGACTAAAAAAATGGCGAATTGTGCAGTTTTTATTTTTATTTTTTCTGTTACGTGTTCACCACACAAGATTTTTTTAATATTTTAATAGTTTGGACTTCTCGGACATGGCGATATGTAAAATGCTTATTCATTGTTAATATATTTCATATGTAAAATTGGGAAAGGGGGTGACTAAGAAGCCGTTCAGACGGCCATAGTATTGTGGATCCGCAATAGCACGGCTGGGCGCCCGGTTCAAAATGCCTATTCTTGTCCGCTGTTGTGGACAAGTGTAACGCCTCCCGGGGGTCCCAGGCGGCGCACGCGTACTTACCGCTGCGGCCGGCGTTCTCGCTCTTTGCTGCCGTGATGTTTGTTGCTTGGTCAGTGTGAAGTCTTGTTCTCTTGCCCTGGGCTCCAGGTTTTGTATTTTATTAGGTCAGCTCCTTAATTAATTCCTCCCCTTTCCTCCTGTCTGTAACTATATAAGTCCTCCTTTGACACTTACTCCTTGCCTGAGCGTTATAAGTCATCCTGACTTGCGAAGGTTCCCATATTGCCTCAGTCCTGCTGTAGTGTGAACACCGCTCTAGTCCTGCTATAGAGTGAACACTGTCTTGGCCTGCTGAAGTGTGAACACCGCTCTAGTCCTGCTGTTGTTTGAAGACTACTATCCAGTACCTGGCTTCTGTTCCTGGCTCCTGTTCGTGGTTCCTGTTCCTGATTCCCTCCCCTGGCTGATCCTCTCCGGTCTGCTTCCAGAGCATTGCTGACTCCAGTCATCCTTCCACATCTCCTCCCTTGGTGCGTGTCTGTCCTGCGTATCTGTCTCTCTGGTGTTTTGCACCTTAGTACTCTGTCCGTCTGGCCAGCTGTCACGAGTATTGTCTCACCCCAAGAGGTAGCGACCTGGTGTACCTCCTCGGGAAAGCCTATCCCCACCATCAGGGGTATTGTGAAGAACGGGAGGTACACTTAGACAACGCCCTTAGGGGAAGACATTCTCGTGACACAGTGGATCCACATCCACTGATCTTGACAAGAATAGGATAGGACATGTTCTATAATTTCTTGCGAAGCTGCGGCATGGCAAGTTTGCACACCGCCCATTGAAGTGAATGCAGCCGCATCTATTCCGCAAAATTGCGGAATAGATGCAGGTGCATTCACACAGTTGTGTGAATGGGCCCTTAAACTTAATATAGTGGGGCTTTTTTTTTTTTTTTACAATTAGCCCCCTTAGGGTCCAGAACTCTTGTCCTATTCACCCCAATAGAGATCTATTAGGGTGAATAGGACTTCACACTCTCCCTGCTGTCCTGTGCTTTGTGCACACAGCAGCAGGGAGCTTACCATGGCAGCCAGGACTTCAGTAGTGTCCTGGATGCCATGGTAACCGATCGGAGCCCCGCGATTACACTGCTGGGGCTCCGATCGGAATCTACCACTGCACCACCAATGAAGGGGGGGGGGGGGGGGGGCGACACTGTGGCCACCGCCACCAATGTTTATTATACTGGGGGGTTGGGGGTGAGGGCGCACTGTGCTACCAATGATGAGAACTATGTTTAATAAAAGTACAGGAGCGGCACCCGGCCTGTATGACAGGGAGCTGCGATCAGCGGTAGTTAACCCCTCAGATGCGGCACCTGAGGGGTTAACTGCAGGATATGGCAGCTCCCTATCATACAGGTCGGGTGCCGGCTATGTGATTCTGCGCCGGCACCCGCTCCTGTACTTTTATTAAACATAGTTCTCATCATTGGTGGCGCAGTGCGCCCTCTTCTGCCCCTCTCATTGGTGGCGCAGTGCGCCCTCTTCCGACCCGCTCATTGGTGGTGCAGTCTCTCCTAATGCCGGTCGGCTCTAGGCGTAAATGGTGACAAGACTAAAAAGTCTTGTCGCCATTTGTAAAATCTAAGTCGCATTGGCTACCATTTTGGTTGCCATCTGGAGCCCTGAATAATATTACAGGTTATAGTTACTAGAGATGGGTCGTTGATCCAGGGAGTAATTCTGATTGCCTGATTGGAGTCGGGAAGGAATTTTTTTCCCCTAAAGTGAGGAAAATTGTCTTCTACCTCACAGGGTTTTTTTGCCTTTCTCTGGATCAACTTGCAGGATAACAGGCCGAACTGGATGGACACATGTCTTTTTTCGGCCTTATAAACTATGTTATTATGTCACATGTTATGGCGTTCACCATACAGGGAAATTAACGTGATCCTTTTACAGATCAGGTAATTACGGTGGCAGCTGTATGCTACACTCTGCTAACCGCTCGGCCATCCTGAAAAAAAAGATCGCGGCTTGGGAAGGATGCAGGGGGAACCGCCGGCCATCCTGAATGGGGGGGGGGGGGGGGTCAGACAGAGTTAAATATGCAAATAAATCCCGAGGGGGAAGGGGGGTGTCAGGCCTTTTAGAAGGATCTGATCCCCACAGTCTCTGACTGCGGGGATCAGATCCTTTCAGCCGGCATTAGGATCCTGTGATTGGCTAGTCTGTACAGACTAGCCAATCACAGCGCTCGCTGGCCCGGGACCGCCCTCATTGTATGTAACAGCCGGGTCTCAGCTCTGTCACCATGTCAGTAGACATGGTGACAGTTTAAAGGGTTTCTGTCACCAGAAATGACCCTATTAAACCAAGTGTCATTTGCAATGAGCAAATGACACTTGATGCCAGTAATGTTACTATTATAGTCCTCAGTAACGCCGTTTTGCTAAAAATTACGATTTTATAATATGCTAATGACCTCCCCTAGGTGCAGTAGGCGTGAACCTGCACCTAGGAGAGGCCGTAATTATGCCTCTTACCACGCCCCCGGTCGCGCTGATTGACAGGGCCGGGCAGCCAGCTCTTTCGGCTCCCGGCCCTGTACGATCCGAAATCCCGCGCCTGCGCAGTAATGAAGCCGGGACCCGGGCGGGCGCCGGCTCTCAACGCGCGCTGATCGCAATGCGCAGGCGCGGGATCAGCGTGCGTTGAGAGCCGGCGCCCGCCCGGGTCCCGGCTTCATTACTGCGCAGGCGCGGGATTTCGGATCGTACAGGGCCGGGAGCCGAAAGAGCTGGCTGCCCGGCCCTGTCAATCAGCGCGACCGGGGGCGTGGTAAGAGGCATAATTACGGCCTCTCCTAGGTGCAGGTTCACGCCTACTGCACCTAGGGGAGGTCATTAGCATATTATAAAATCGTAATTTTTAGCAAAACGGCGTTACTGAGGACTATAATAGTAACATTACTGGCATCAAGTGTCATTTGCTCATTGCAAATGACACTTGGTTTAATAGGGTCATTTCTGGTGACAGAAACCCTTTAATGCCATGACGAGTATATACGTCCAATAGCACTAAGGGGTTAAGGATTTTGCATTATTCAATCTTCATTGTCTCTGCTGGAAGGATAACATGAAGGGATGATGAAAGGATAACATTTTTACACCAGTCACAAGTGCAGCCTGTTTAGTCAGTGAAAGCCAGCACTCGCAGGAAAAACTGCAATTTTTCATCATTAATCAGGTGGATAAACTGACAAAATAATAAAAACAAATATTAAATCATTTAAAGTAAGGAGACGTTCTGATAACGCTGCTGGAGATTTTAATTTTTGTTAAGGAAAAGCCTCAGGAGAGAGGCGGCTTCACAGATTCTCCCCCAGCCACAGTATGAAAGGGAACAATTAATGGCACCGTTCCCTCCATTTCTGGTCTTTAGTAGAGATTAGATCTCCGTTCAGCAGGAATAATTGATAATATGGTAAAATCCTAGCAATGAGGAAAGGCCAAGTGACTTGCACAAACTAGACATACCCCCCCTCCAAACAGGGATGCTGTCAATCTTCTGTAGGGATACTCATGGTAACCAATCAGAGCCCCGTGATTTCACTGCAGGGGCTCCTATCAGAAGGCAGATGAAGCCGCATGCCTCTGCCATACCTCACAGATGCTACAATCGCTCTTGAACACAGCATCCGGTGGTTTGGCATGATCGCCATTCCCTGTCACTGCAGCCAGGTGCCTGTTGTATTACATAGCTGGCACCCACTGTGTATGGAGCAGGCCCATCAAAGCAGCCTGCTCCATACAATTCCAGACGAAAAAGCTGTATATGTACTGCTTGATGCATTAAGGGGTTAAATCTCCACTCTGCGCTCAAAATGGTCCATTTGGCTACCATCAGTGATAGACAATATTCCCTATGTAAGTGCAGATACAGGTAGAGCTGATAGTCACCGATAAGACACTCCTGTGTACAACAGAGCTCATTAATGGATATTTAATTACATAAAATACAAGTTTTACTGAATCTTTTGAATAAGAGGCTGCCTGCAGATTTTACTGCATTTCAAGGTAGTAGGTTGTCTTTAAAAGGGTTTTCCAAAACTTCCACTGGATAGATCATCAGTATCTGATCGGTGGAGTCAGACACCCGGGGCCCCGCCGATCAGCTGTTTGAGAAGACACCAGTGCTCACAGTAGTGCCGTGGCCTTCTCCCGTCCACTGTATAGTGGCTGTGTGTGGTATCACAGCTCTGCTCCATTCACTTCAATGGGGGAAGAGCTGCCCCTAGGCCATGTGACCGATGTACGTGTTGTCACTGGTCTAAGAAAAGCTGTGACATGGGTACAATGCTACTCAAACAGCTGATTAGCGGGGGTCCCAGGTGTCAGATCCTTATGACCTATCCAGAGGATACATCTTCAGTAGTAAAGTCTCAGAAAACCCATTACACGGCACTACAGACTTGCAGACAGACACTGAAAGACGGGCAGAGAATTAGTACAACAAGCAGATCTGAACGCTTTATATTTTGTGGGCGCTATGCAGGGGTTTTACAGCATTTTTCCCTGTTATATAACGTTTATTCAGTTAATAATGAAAGATATAGTGTTATAATGTCCTTTCAATCTCGTTTCAACATTTCTACATATGAAAGGGGTTGTGCTACTAATAACACGTATATAGGAGAGAATAAGTGTTTGATCACAGAGTCCGACTGCTGGGACCTACAGAGATCACGGTCGTCAAACTGCCCCGTTATAATGCACTGATGCTTACGGCTACAGAAGTGAATGGAGCGGTGCACATCGTCAGGCCGGTCAGACCCCGGCAATCTTGTGGATAGGGAATGCGTTATTACTGGTACAAACCCTTTAACAATGAAAGTCCCCTATTCAATGCAAACCTGCAGCTCTCCTGCCTGCTTACAAATGTGCATTATACCATGGCTTCACCTAAATAAGCTCTTTCAGTAGGTCCTGTTAGGGCACAGGGGCCTCATCTATTAGCCAGGGCAAAGAGCCATCAACAAAAGGCACCTGGCACATGTGTTGTACAGTCATGCATGTAAGACTCCGCTTCCCGGGCACTACAAGGGGACACGTGCCAGGGTCACTCCAAATAATAAATGACTGATATAATATGGAAAACCAGCAGGTGTGACAGGGCGGATCTAGGCACTGCGACTCCCACAATGATGGCAACTAAGGGGCTCCTGGGATCTGCTGTAGCCCGGCTGGTCAGTGGTTTCAGCACATGGACCAGCAGCTGTCCAGACCCCTCAGCTGTCTCATCACATGAAGCAGTTACCTCTATCAGTACTCTGCTCGCCCTGAGGTACCATTGCTGTATTCTAGCCCCCCTCTATATATACAGCCAGATGACCAGCCCTCCCCAGATCACTGCCTGTCCACACTGGACTACACTGTGGCTTTTCACAGGTGTCAGCCCTACAAGCTCACCAGCTGTTTGCTCCCGTTTTCCTGCTTCTCTTCTGTTTCCGCCATGTTTTCTTTTCTGCACTTATGTTGCTACGTGGAGTCGGATCACAAAACGTCATCAAAACAGACAACATCCGCTTCCAGTTGAGGCGCGCGAGTAATACGTCACGACGCAGGGGACTGCCCGTCACGTAGTGCTGGGCGTCCTATGTGTTGCGTCCTTGGACCTGATGCGATACACGTTTCAGCCTGGAGACACGTTGCATGTGCGGGGCTGGCGCTTGTAATAGTGCGCGCCATGCATTGTTTCCCTTCTCCCAGTGAAACTAGATATGCACACGTTCACATTTCATAAAACGGCAGAGAAAATAACGCGGCACGTTCCTCTATTTTTACCGAAGTCCAAGGGACTCTATTAGGGCAACGTTGCGGAACACACCGCCGGGCGCCCCATTGAAAATGCCTATACATGTCCGCTGTTGTGGACAAGTAAAGGGCATGTTCTATCTTTTATGCGGAGCCGGTGTTGTGAGCAGGCGGGCGTCCTGTGAGAGCTCTAGGCTTCGGTCGTTTTCATTCTGTTGCTGCAGCAGATGAGTATAGTGACAGTGTGAACGTCTAGGACTCTGTTCACACTGCGTTAGAAATATAAGGAAAAGGCAAAGGGTGCATGAGATTTGTCAAATCTCATTCTGTTTGCCAAAACTGTAATAGGGCTAGTTCACCCTTTTTTCCTTGTGGAATAAAAGAAGCAGCATACCCTATCTTGGGGAGGAATCTGTGCTGACTCTCCCATTGAAATCAATGGGAGGCATAAAAAAATAACTGTGTAAGTTTGTGCATTTTTTTGTGTGTTTTCCATTCAGATCTGTGACAAAAACCTTGAGCTGAAAATGCAGCTTTGTATTGAAGTGAACACCCATTTAAAAAGACTCTGGGCTTTTTTTCCAGCGTATTTTCAAAATCTGTTGCGTGAACATCTGCTGCGTTTTTCCATACAAAAATCCATGTGGAAAAACCACACGTAATCTGCATTGTGTGCTTGTCTTTTCCTGACACGGAGAGAGGCGGGAAACACGCTCATAACCACAGCTGCCGAGGCCATCCTGTGATAGCGGGTCCTGAGCATCCGTATGTGCAGAAACGGGCGCTTGCTGGCGGGAGGTTTTTATACAGAACAGTGGCTTACTGAAGCAAAGGTCTTTTCTGAAAAAATGTATACAGAAAAGATATGTGAGCTGAGTGCCAGTAAAAGTGTTGTCCTGCCAGCTACTGTATAATGATGAGCTGTCATCAATATCTGATCAGTGGTGGTCCGACTTCCAGCGCCGCCTCCTGTTCGTTACACAGCCCATCGTCATGGAAGTGCAGTATAAAACAAGTACTCGCTGTGTTCACTTTAATGGAGTAATTACAGTATGCCGCTGCCCTGCAGGAGATGACGCGTAATGTAAAGACGAGGAAGTGTTGCTTGTGTAGAGCGCCACCTCCTCTTCATGCAGCTGATCAGCGGGGTGCCTGATGATAGGTCATCAATAAGGATGAGCAAACTTGTGTTTTTTGGGTTTGGGTATTAGTGCAATTCCTTTATGGATTCCGTTATGCCGCCTATTGACTGCTATTATGACAGAGTGCTTCTTAAAGGCTTCTGTGGTGCAGTCCGTCTTACCATTCCGTTATATTCTGTGATAACCCGAACGCCGAACCCAAACTTGAACAGCACAAGTTCACTCATCCCTAGTCATCAATATAGATGGCAGGACAATCCCTTTAATTCTATGTTTTCACGCACTTACATGTCTGCACTCCCACAGCGAGCCTAGCTGAACTATGGCGGCAGTGCCATTGTTGCTCTGTTGCTATGGCAACCAGTCTCTCTAATAGTGTGGCTGCTTGACCTATCGGTGAGCTGGGATGCCAGACCAGTCAGGCTGTGTGCTGGAGTCACATGCTTCCTGAGGGTGGGGTTTTTAAACAGGCAGCTGCTAGCCGCACGTGCCTGTGATTGATTTTCTGCGCCTCACTAGTTGTGTGTTTGTTACTCTGGATCACTGACCTTTTGCTTGTTTTTTTGACATTGCCTCTGACGTGAGCTCCTGGGCTTTTGACTTAACCTTTGTCTCTGACATCCCCTGGTTTCACTCTGCTGTGTATTTGTATCAGATTTTGGATTCAGTCCTGGTTTTGCCTGTCTGGTGTTCTCCTCTTTCTTTCTGACTATTCTGTTCCCATTTTGGTTTAGGCCCTGTTATCGCAATTCTCACGACTTCGCCTTCTTTGTGTGGTGCCAAATCATTTGAAGTATAAGTATGCACATGCTCATACAGCTTTCACATTGATAACAGACACACAAGTTGGTTTCCTGGAAAATACTTTACATTCCCCAAGCAAGAGAGAGTTTATTAAAGAGACAGTCACTTATATAGTAGGTATGACATAGACAAAAGGGGTGTTACTGAAACAGAGTGATTGGTTCTTTGACACAAGGGGAGTAGTTCACCAACTTCAACACTGAGTTCATTGGTTAATTTGAAAGGGGCAAATTAACATTCCCCCTACAGTGGCCTTAAAGGGAACCTGTCATCTCCGAAACACCCCTCAGGGCTCCAGATGGCGACCAAAATGGTCGCAAATGCGACTTAGATTTTACAAATGGCGACAAGACTTTTTAGTCTTGTCGCCATTTGCGCCTGGACCTGACCGCATTTACTGATGCTAGGCTGCGCTACTGCGCAGCCTAGTATCAGAGAACATGGAGCAGAAAAAATAAAAAAATCTCTTACCTGTCCTGCACCGTGGCTGTGCTCCGGGTCCGGCGCTCCTCTGTCTTTCCGGGCGGCTCTGCACTGTCCTGGCGGCGTACAGCGTCAGGACGTAGTGCGCGCACTCTGACCTGAAGCTGCACGCAGTCAGGTGATAGTGCAGCGCCTGGAGGACAGAAGAGCGATGGACACGAAGCAGAGCCGCGGGACATATTCTGATGGGCGCAGAGTGGGCTGATCTGAGGTCTGATGGGGGCACAGTGGGCTGATCTGTGGTCTGATGGGGGCACAGTGGGCTGATCTAAGGTCTGATGGGGCCACAGTGGGCTGATCTAAGGTCTGATGGGGCCACAGTGGGCTGATCTAAGGTTTGATGGGTGCACATTCTGCTGATCTAAGGTCTGATGGGGGCACAGTGGGCTGATCTGAGGTCTGATGGGGCCACAATGGGCTGATCTGAGGTCCGATGGGGCCACATTGGGCTGATCTGAGGTACGATGGGGCCACAATGGGCTGATCTGAGGTCCGATGGGGCCACAATGGGCTGATCTGAGGTCCGATGGGGGCACAGTGGGCTGATCTGAGGTCCGATAGGGGCACAGTAGGCTGATCTGAGGTCTGATGGGGGCACAGTAGGCTGATCTGAGGTCTGATGGGGCCACAATGGGCTGATCTGAGGTCTGATGGGGCCACAATGAGCTGATCTGAGGTCTGATGGGGCCACAATGGTCTGATGGGGGCACAGCGGGCTGATCTGAGGTCTGATGGGGGCACACACATTATACTGGTTGGGGTTTTTATTACTGGGGAGGGCGTACTGCGCCACCAATGATGATAACTACGTTTAATACAACTACAGAAGGCGGGTGCCGCACCTGAGGGGATAACTACCACTGATTGCAGCTCCCTATAATACAGGTCAGGTGCCGGCTATGTGATCCTGCGCCGGCACCCGCCTCCTGTAGTTGTATTAAATGTAGTTATCATCATTGGTGGCACAGTGCGCCCTCCCCAGTAATAAAATCCCCAACCAGTATAATAATCATTAGTGGCTCAGTGCACACCCCCCCAGTATAATTCATTGGCGCAGTGCCCAGCCACCCCCCCAACTATAATAATCATTGGTGGTAGTGGCCACAGGGTCCCCTCCCCCCCCCTCACCCTTTTCATTGATGGTTCAGTGGCAGTTCTGATCGGAGCCCAGCAATGTAATCGCGGAGCTCCAATCAGTTACCATGGCAACCAGGATGCTACTGAAGTCCTGGCTGCCATGGTAAGCTCCCTGCTGCCCTGTGAACAAAGCCCAGGGCAGCAGGGAGAGTGTAAAGTCCTATTCATCCTGAACACACGCCGGGCGGCATCCGTGGTATTGCAGATCCGTACTTTTGCGGATCCACAATACTACGGCCGTCTCAATGGCCCCTTAATCACCCCCTTTCCCAATATACTATAAAATATATTAATAAATATCCGAAAAGTCCAAACTATTAAAATATTTTAAAAAATCTCCTATACGGTGAACACGTAAAAGAAAAAAAAAAAAGAAACCTCACAATTTGCCATTTTTTAGTCACCTTGTCCTGCCAAAAAAATAGGATAGGACAATTCTATTAATGGCCAGACGTTCCATCTCCTCCAAGTCTTTTTTTAAAATTATAATTATATGTATTTAAATTTGGCGCCTAAAAATTTTATTTGGCTCCTAAATTTTTCAGTTCAGGAGCCAATGGCTCCTAGGTATTTTTTTTTAGTCTGGAGCACTGCCTCTTAAACTAGAGTAAGCGTTGTATAGTGTAAGTGATGCTGAATCCGAATATGTAAGTTTTATCTTCATACTCACTTCCATTCCGACGCTGTGCTCCCACAAACCTGCAGTAAAATGCCATGAGAGGACTCTTCTTTGAGTCCTTTCCATTATGTGAGTGAGCACTGGAGTCCAGTGAGTGCATTTTACTGCTGGTTTGTGGGAGCACAGCGTCAGAATGGAAGGTAGTATGAAGATAAAACTTACATATTCAGATTCAGCATCACTTACACTATACATCTCTTACTCTAGTTCAGGGGGTGTTTCAGAGATGACAGGTTCCCTTTAAAACCTTAAAACAAATAGAGTGTTCACGTGACTTACATAGCTAATTAGCTGCCATCTAGTGGTCAAAAATAAGTAGTATAGGCTTTACACAACATATATATAAAAACCTATCTCTCACAAATCCCTCCTTTTTGCGGGAAATAGACTCAAGGTGAAGAGGCAAAGTGAGGTACTCTCCCAACACCCTAAACAGCGAAGAGCTGGACGTTCCTTATTGCTTCACCAGGTCCCCCCAACTCCATTTTGGGTTTGCCTTTACCTTGTCCTATTTACTCCACAACCATAAACAAGGTTTTTATTTACTTCAGGATGGAATTGCATTCTTCATACAGTTGTAATAATCATAGGATTTCTAATAGGAACAAAGGATTGCACTCATTATGTTTAGAATCGTTTGGTGGTATTCCCTTCAGGATAGTCATCCTTTGTAATAAATTCTCATCCTTACTGATTCTACAGCTTTCACTGGTTTATATTCCCAATACTTAGGACTGGTGTTCCGTCCTGCTTATCTCCAATGTCCACAGTTGGTATGGTCATCTCTAAACACTGCCCAATTACCATAGACTGGGTCAGTTTCTGTCACACAGATGTACTTATCAGACCAAAGCCAAGTGTCCTATCTGTCATCTGTCTTACAGTCCACTACACTGCAAAAGTCAAACTTGGCAGTTCCTGACTCATCTTGATAAAATATTACAGTTGGAATTTGATCTGTTTTCCCTCTTGTACCATATAAACCAAACAATAAGACATATAAACCATTATGGCCCTTTTAGTCTTGGCACTTTGTTGCTATGTGACGCGTGGATCCATTCCAATTGGACAGCCGTCGCAGTGGTTAACAGGACTTGATGTAGATCATCAAACCGTGACTCTAGGACTTTCCATACGCCTTTTGTTTCACCACTACCCAATCTCTTGGTTGTAAAGATTGAGTTGCCTCTTATGCAGTCTGGATCTGGAAAGCAAACTAAAACTTGGACATACACGTTAGACAGTCTGTTTGTGAGACAGATAACATACTTTGAAAAACTACTATGCTGCATCTGGAGCTGTTGGGGAAATAGATATCTACCCTAGGGACATTCTCAAAGAGTACTTCCTAAGTCCTCAGGCCTATCTTCCAGTTAGATGAAGAAGAGCCACAGGAGTAGGTATTCTCTCCTCAGTCAGTATCTTTAGCTGTAGCCTTTGCTATAGGCCAGGTCTCTGAATATCCTGGAAAGAGATCAATACAAAGGACATATTCACATTGTTCTACCTTTGTTAACTTAACGTAGCCAATCCACAGTCTCTGAAATAGGTAAGATGACCTGAGCATATGCCTTCCTGGAACTCCCATAGTTCTCCCATCATTATTAAAGCATTCACCTAGTGGCAGCATTGTTAAACCCAGGAGCCATCCACCACAGAACCCAGTCACACCTTCTCTCTCTCTTGATTTGCCCATGTTCTAAATCCATCCTCTTTAGGTAGAGTGCCCTCTGAAGGAAGAATTTCTTACCAACCTTTCCAGAGTCCATTCTTAATCATCACTTCTACATTTTTCCTTTGATGTTTCTCTTTAGCCTCTGTAGCCTGTATCTGAAAAGACTCAAACCTTTTGGAAGTCTACTGGCCCAAAACCATCCTGTATCACACAGACTTCCACTTACTATAGACTTCAGGTAATAGTTTAGCCTTTACCTCCTCGGTAGCATCTGGGCATCAAACATCTTTTATACACTCAGCAATCATTATTGATGGGCTTACCCATGGATCAAACAAAATCTCTGCTCCACCAGATTCGACTATAATAATGAGTGATACTGAAGGCATACCTAAACGTTAGTCAGTCTTACCCTCAGCCATCTTACAAACCTCAGTGAGCGCCTATAGCTCTGCCTCCTGCACCAACATTGCTGGAGGGAGTAGTTCTGACTTGACAACATTTGGGTAGAAATAGCATATCCTGTCCAAACTGATCCATCTGCAAGAAACTCAATATTTGATTATTAATTGGAGACAATCATGTGAATTTTTAAAATCAGGAAGGAGGTGACTACTACTCCCTCCCCCTTACAGAAGCAGCAGAGTAGTCAGATTCAAAGTTGTACACCTTGAAGGTGGAGTAGGAACTACATTACCATCTACTCTTACACATGTAATACAACCCTTACACATGAGTGAATATGAAACATGTTTGCTGTGAGGCAATGAGGGGCAGTCCCTAAGGATTGTATGGATAATAGGGCACATAGCTGTATGAGGGCTTGTTTTTTGCGGGACAAGTTATACTTTCAAACACCACCATTTATTATTGCATATGGTGTAGTGGGAAGCGGGAAAAAAATTCCAAATCGGGTGAAATTGCAAAAAAAACACTATTCCGCTACAGTTTTCCGGGTTTTTTATTTACGGCGTTTGCTGTTCATTAAAACTGACCGGTTACTTTCATTCTACAGGTCAGTACGAATCCAGCGGTACCTAACATATAGTTTTTCTTGTGTTTTGATTATAAATTTTTTTTTTTTTTTTGGTCGTCATTAGAGATGAGCGAGTAGTGTTCGATCGAGCCGGTATTCGATCGAATACTACGCTATTCGGCATACTCGATTTCAATCGAGTATAACGGCGATGGCGCACTTAGAATTCGTTTCCCCTCCCACCTTCCCTGGCGCTCTTTTTCCACCAATCAACATGCAGGGGGGGTATGACAGGCACGCTGAGCACGCTGGCAGCGCGAAAACAGCGTCTACATGGATTGGCTGGAAAAACCATGTGACCTCGAATATTAAAAACTCAGCTCTTCCTGCTCGTACGCATATGCTGCGTGAACTTAGTCAGGGACAGAGGCTGGAGAAGGGACTGACAGGTTTTAGCAGTTGGACAGGCAGGAGCGTGATTAAAAGCCCTTATCAGGGCTACTATAGTGCACTACAGTGATAGCTTTA
>ONZH01015982.1:0-26227 GCA_900303285.1 Rhinella marina
AAATGTTTAAGAGGTGTCACCTCTTTGGGCCTCCACATAATTTTTAAGAGGTCTCACCTCTTGGGCCTCCACATAATTTTTAACAGGTCTCACCTCTTGGGCCTCCACAAAATGTTTAACAGGTCTCACCTCTTGGGCCTCCACAAAATGTTTAACAGGTCTCACCTCTTGGGCCTCCACAAAATGTTTAACAGGTCTCACCTCTTGGGCTTCCACAAAATGTTTAACAGGTCTCACCTCTTGGGCCTCCACATTAATTTTTAACACGTCTCACTCTTGGGCCTCCACTTAATTTTTTACAAGTCTCACCTCTTGGTCCTCCACATAATTTTTAAGAGGTCTCACCTCTTGGGCCTCCACAAAATTTTTAAGAGGTCTCACCTCTTGGGCCTCCACATAATTTTAAGAGGTCTCACCTCTTGGTCCTGCACAAAATGTTTAAGAGGTCTCACCTCTTGGGCCTCCACATAATTTTTAACCGGTCTCACCTCTTGGGCCTGCACGAAATGTTTAAGAGGTCTCACCTCTTGGGCCTCCACATAATTTTTAAGAGGTCTCACCTCTTGGTCCTGCACAAAATGTTTAAGAGGTCTCACCTCTTGGGCCTCCACATAATTTTTAACACGTCTCACCTCTTGGGCCTCCACATAATTTTTAACACGTCTCACCTCTTGGGCCTCCACATAATTTTTAACACTTCTCACCTCTTGGGCCTCCACATAATTTTTAACAAGTCTCACCTCTTGGGCCTCCACATAATTTTTAAGAGGTGTCACCTCTTGGGCCTCCACAAAATGTTTAAGAGGTCTCACCTCTTGGGCCTCCACATAATTTTTAAGAGGTCTCACCTCTTGGGCCTCCACAAAATTTTTAACAGGTCTCACCTCTTGGGCCTGCACAAAATGTTTAAGAGGTCTCACCTCTTGGGCCTCCACATAATTTTTAAGAGGTCTCACCTCTTGGTCCTGCACAAAATGTTTAAGAGGTCTCACCTCTTGGGCCTCCACATAATTTTTAACACGTCTCACCTCTTGGGCCTCCACATAATTTTTAACACGTCTCACCTCTTGGGCCTCCACATAATTTTTAAGAGGTCTCACCTCTTGGTCCTGCACAAAATGTTTAAGAGGTCTCACCTCTTGGGCCTCCACATAATTTTTAACACGTCTCACCTCTTGGGCCTCCACATAATTTTTAACACGTCTCACCTCTTGGGCCTCCACATAATTTTTAACACGTCTCACCTCTTGGGCCTCCACATAATTTTTAACAAGTCTCACCTCTTGGGCCTCCACATAATTTTTAAGAGGTGTCACCTCTTGGGCCTCCACAAAATGTTTAAGAGGTCTCACCTCTTGGGCCTCCACATAATTTTTAAGAGGTCTCACCTCTTGGGCCTCCACAAAATTTTTAACAGGTCTCACCTCTTGGGCCTCCACAAAATGTTTAAGAGGTGTCACCTCTTGGGCCTCCACATAATTTTTAATACGTCTCACCTCTTGGGCCTCCACAAAATGTTTAACAGGTCTCACCTCTTGGGCCTCCACATAATTTTTAACAGGTCACACCTCTTGGGCCTCCACATAATTTTTAAGAGGTCTCACCTCTTGGGCCTGCACAAAATGTTTAAGAGGTGTCACCTCTTGGGCCTCCACATAATTTTTAAGAGGTGTCACCTCTTGGGCCTCCACAAAATCTTTAAGAGGTCTCACCTCTTGGGCCTCCACATAATTTTTAAGAGGTGTCACCTCTTGGGCCTCCACAAAATCTTTAAGAGGTCTCACCTCTTGGGCCTCCACATAATTTTTAAGAGGTCTCACCTCTTGGGCCTCCACATAATTTTTAACACGTCTCACCTCTTGGGCCTCCACATAATTTTTAAGAGGTCTCACCTCTTGGGCCTCCACATAATTTTTAAGAGGTCTCACCTCTTTAGCCTCCACACAATTTTTAAGACGTCTCACCTCTTGGGCCTCCACATAATTTTTAAGAGGTCTCACCTCTTGGGCCTCCACATAATTTTTAAGGGGTCTCAGCTCTTGGGCCTCCACATAATTTTTAAGAGGTCTCACCTCTTTAGCCTCCACACAATTTTTAAGACGTCTCACCTCTTGGGCCTCCACAAAATTTTCCATGAGCCTCTGGCCAGCCCACGGCCTCTTCCTGCCTTTTGCGGTCCTACGCATCCCTCAACATCCCCACTGCTTTACCTGCTAGACATGACACTGGGCCAGGTCGGGTGACTGACATCTCAAGCGCCAACAATTTGGGCATTTTAAGGCTTCTGCATGTGTTTGAGTTGTTTTTACATTTTAAAGAAGACATGTCTGACCACATCTCACACACACAATGACAATTAGGGGTGGGGTCTATTTGCTTTTCCCTTTGCTTATGCCATCTGTGGTTGTCATAGGCAACGTGATTTTAAGGGGTGCAGAATTTTATCTTCTTTTTTGTCTAGTTTGGCTTGGGGTCCATGGCAATGTAGAGGAAAGAAGGTTTCCTTGTATGGTCTCACTTTACAGAGAGGTTACATTGTCTTTGGAGTGTATTGTTGAGAGGCTGTGATAGTGGCGTAATAGTGCGACTTGGGCGCGTTATATGCACCCAGACATGCTTCCCCTGCTGTCCCAGTTGCATTCCAGCAGTGTTGGCATCCTTTTCTGAGGTTTCAGGGTGGACTTGGTGACCTCCAAGTGGTCGAATTGAGATTTCCAAGTGGCGAGCATTTTTTTCCCATAGACTTTAATGGGATTCGATATTCGGTCGAATAGTCGAATTTCGCAGTCTATTCGAATCGAATTTCGAACTTTCGAATATTTCACTACTCGCTCATCTCTAATAATAAACACAGTGATGTCACAGTACAGGGATGCGATGTCACAGTCCAGGGATAATAAGCACAGTGATGTCACAGTACACCTGTGCAAACAAGGCCTGGGGGGCGCAGATAAGGCTAGAGATTACAATTAAAAGGGCCAGTGGCGCACAGATAAGGGGTAAAGGGCAGGGTCACAAGCAAGGTCCGGGGGGAGAAGGGGGGGGGGGTAAGGGGTGCACAGATAAGGGCCAGGGTGGCGCACACAGGGGGCAGAAAAGACAAGAACCAGAGAGGCGCAGACAAAGAGGGAGTGGAGCACAGATAAGGGCCCAGGGGCGCAGACCAGGAAGAGGCGTACAAAGACAAGGGCCAGATCCCAGGGGTGCAGACAGAAAAGCTTGGTGGAAGTAACGCACAATGAAAGAGTTTCTCAGATCAAACTCAGTCATGCACTACCACCCTAACTCTGCTACCTGTCAGTGGAGAAAATCCCTGTGGTGGAGGAATAGTCAGAATCACAATTGGAAATAACATTGATGACTGTGCCTCCTATGCTATCACACTGCAGACCACAACAAGATGGCCACTGGACACTGTATTGTGGAAGACAATCTCTTGTTATCAGATAAGCAAGTAAGAGCGGCGTGATGTCACAGGAGGTGGGAATAGCCAGATAACACTTTACAGCACTGGGCTACAAACGGCTTCCCTACACTCAACTTTTCAGTTGTGCTCCCCCTGCTGGTCATTATAGGAAGTTCTACACAATTATTATGAATTTTTTCAATATTTCCTTTAATGGTAAAAAAAAAAATATAAGCACAAAAAATTCTAAAACTTACATTGCATGTTTTAACATTTTAGATATATTTCTCATTTTTGACAACAGTTTTCCTTTAATAAGAGTTTATAATTATTTTCATACAATTTATGATGATCAGGGGTAATGTTAATCCCTAGAAATCTAACTTAATCTGTAGTCCATGTAAAGGGGAGTACTTGTTTCAGACTATCAATGGTTCCGGAAAAGACATTTATTCCCAATTCTTGCGATTTTGCTGGGTTAATCTTATGATTTGATATATATCCAAAAGAGTCAAAGATATGAAGAATGACTGGGAATGCTTGTTTAGGATTTGAGATCATTAGCAGAAGATCATCTGCGTACGCTGCTTGTTTATATTCATACTCTCCAAATATTAGTCCTCTAATTTCCGGGGATTGTCTTATCTTTTGGAGTAGTGGTTCTAATGTCAGAATAAACAATATTGGTGACAGGGGACAGCCCTGTCTGGTACCGTTGTTGATTTTAACTGCTGCAGATAGGACATCATTAACCCGTATATAAGCACTAGGGGAGGTGTACATAGAGAAAATGGCCTCAATGAACTGAGAAGGAAACCCAAATTTCATTAGTATACTCCTAATAAAGGGCCAAGCCACTCTATCAAAAGCCTTCTCTGCGTCAGTCCCCAGCAGCACTAAAGGACGCTTTTTGTGTTTTGTTAGACTTATAGAGTCCAATATTTTATATGTATTATCTTTGCCTTCCCTACCCGGTACAAAGACTGTCTGATCAGGGTGAATTATTCCACTTAGAAGGGGTTTTATCCTAGTAGCTAATATTTTTGCATATAATTTGACATCTACATTTAACAATGATATTGGTCGATAATTAGAGCACAATGTGGGGTCTTTCTGTGCTTTGTGAATTAACGTTATGTGTGCCGCTAGGGACTGAGGCAGAAAGGGAGCTCCCCTCAAAGATCCATTAAACACGTTAAGAAGGTGTGATGTTAAAGTTTCCCTGAAGGTCAGATAATACATTGGTGGCAATCCATCTGGGCCTGGGGATTTACCTTTCGACATGGACCCTATGGCATCAGTTAGTTCTTCAACTGAATAGGAGCCACCAACCTCGATGCTTGATCTGGAGAAATAACTGGTAAATGCAGATCTTTTAAAAAAAAAGGGCCGTCATCCGCTCCTTTCTTTCCCTGATCACATCAGATTCTGCCTCATTTATATTATATAGTGCTGAATAATATTTATGAAAAGCTATGGCAATATCCTTGTCTCTTCTCGAAAGTAACCCATCCTCTTGTTTTATGGCCGAGATCCTAGACTTCCGTCTACGTTGTTTTATTATTGCCATCATGAATTTAGTTGGCTTATTACCATGTGCAAAAAAAATTTTCCTGAGTGAAAGGTAATATTTGGCAGACTGAACGTTCAGGATATCCTTCAAATCTTCTCTCTGTTTTGTTAACTCTGCTAAGTGCAGATCGGACAGAGATTTTTTTATGTAGGGACTCTTAGATATTTCCTTATACAGATTATTTACTTTTTCTTTCCTACACTTATTTTGATAAGCAGCAATCGAGATAAGCGTTCCACGTATTACTGTTTTGTAAGACTCCCATAATAGATGCAGGGAAATACCCTCAGTATCATTTAGAGTGAAAAACTCTTTCAAGGACAAATGTACTTTTTTCTTGACCTCTAGACTATCCAGAAGCGTCTCATTTAGTCTCCATATATATTCCTTTGAACTGGGTTCAGGAGAAGTCAAAGTCAAGAAAACAGGTGAATGATCTGAGTGGAGTATAGAACTTATCTGGGCTTCCTGGCACAGATGTAGGTATTGCAACGGTATCATTATATAGTCTAATCTGTGATAGGAAGAGTGAGGGGCTGAGAAATGTGTGAAATCTTTTTGTTTGGGGTGTAGATAGCGCCAAGCATCAACCAATGAGCTACGCTTCATTTGTTTTTTGATGGAAGATAAAGTCCTATAAGGGACAGCTGATTTACCCGTGGAGGAATCGAGCGCAGGGTTCAATGAAACATTAAAGTCCCCCGCTACAACTGTGATACCCTCCCTGAACTCCTCCACTTTTTGGATAACCTGTAGGAACCAAGGTTTATGAGAGGTGTTTGGGGCATAAATGTTAATTAATGTATACAAATGTGAGTCTAACAGACATTTCAAAAATATATACCTGCCTTTTTCATCTATAATTATGTCTTTGAGCATAAAATCGAGCTGTTTATGGATGCCTATTCTAATGCCCAGTTTGTTGGAGAACTGAGATGTGCAGTGATACCAAACATTGTAAGGTGATCTTGTCAGATTCGGGGCTTTATTGTGTTTATAGTGAGTTTCTTGTAGAAATATTACTTGTGTTTTCTCCTTGTGTAAATGCCTCAAAATTTGCCCTCTTTTTGGTGGGGATTGAAAACCTCTTACATTGTATGTTACTAGTTTTAAGCTAGCCATCTTGTTTGTTACGTTTTATGTATTGCATACATGTAGAGCATACCTTCTTTCTTTTGGACCCAAGACATACATACGACCATCTATTCTGTTGTTTCTTGTGCCCGAGGGGAAGGAAAGGGTAGGGGGGTGATATCAGAACTGCAATTAAGAACATAAAGTGAGAAACAAGAACTAACAAACCAGATGTTCTCCAAGAGAGGAAAAATACTAGGAGAACATACATCCCCTGGGAGAACCTAGCCAGGTTCACACACCGTATCATAGTAAAGCGGTGTGTTTGGAGAGATTTGGAAAACATATTAAGGAATTATAATAGAACAATTGAACAGTCATACACATTGAGGAGAACCTAAGTGTAAAAGATATAAGGTAAACTACCGATGCATGGCTAGCCATCTAATGTCAGATGCATCAGATGGATATCATATTTGGGACTATCATCGTTGACCGGTCACCCTAACCATCCTCCACGGTTCGGCCCTATAAGAGGGAATGACCTATGCTTTGATATACTGCGTAGTGGGCAAAGGTCGCCACTCATCATAGCAAGATGCTCAGGGAGACCGGTGGTAGAAAGAAGAAAGAAGAAAAATCAAAACGTATATTAGTTACCCCAGATGGTCACCAAGGACTATGGACAAAGATTACTTAATCCCCTTCTGAAAGGAGACGTCGTGGAGTCATCTTTCTGGATTTCTTCCTTGCTCTTTGAGGCTTGCCATGGCATACCAGTTCCCAAGGGGTTGTAGGTGTTAATTCCATCGGGATGTAGATATCATTTGCAGCCGACCAGTCCGGAATGTCCAGATCTTCTATCTCCATTGTTGCAAATGCATCCGGAAGGTCTTTATGAGATCTGATGATCATTTTTTTGTCTTTCCAGGAAATCATCAACCCAAAGGGAAATAGCCATCTGAAAGCGATTCTTTTGTGTCTGAGATATTCTGTGACGGGCTTGAGAATACGTCTTTTATTAAGTGTTGCTGGGGCTAGATCCTGAAATAGCTGTATATTCGATCCTTCATATTCTATTCTATCTCTCTGGCTTTTTTCATTATGAGCTCCTTTTGAGCAAAATTCAGAAACTTACAAATAATGTCCCTTGGGGGATCAGTCGGCTTTGGTTTAGGTCTCAATGCCCTATGAGCTCTTTCTAATATTATTGGTTCTGCATACTCTTCTCCTAGGAGTGAAGAACATATTTCAGTGGCTAGTTTGGAGACGGCTTCTGCAGCTACTGATTCCGGGACTCCTCGTATTCTATTTCTTCTGCCTCTATTGTCTTGGTCTTCGATGTGATCGTAGAGGAGATTGATGTGTTTTTGATAGACCGAGAGGGCATCTGTGTTTTTCTTAGTGTAATCAATAATCTCAGTGTGAGTATTCTCCAGGTGTTCGACCCTGGTTCCTATTTGTCTCATTTTTCTCTTGATCTCCACTAGTTCATCAAGCACTGGATTTAAAGCTTTAGCAAGAGCTTGAGATATGAAGGATCTGGATATGGGAAGATCAGGTGCAGAGTCAGCTTCTATGGCCACTTCGCTTTCTCTGTCAGACTGATGTGGGAGATTGCGGCTTGATGCAGATTTAGAAACTGGTGTCTGGGAACTCCCAGTGGTTAGTGACTTTTTCATGACGAACTTACTCAGGTTTGTCTGTGAGAGGGCAGATGCATATGTTGGTTTGGCTGGATCCTGAGTCGGTCCTTTGTATTTCCCGATCTTCACCATATGTTCTGGATCTCAAAACCCATATGTGCTGAAATATTCACCCTTTTTTGTGTACGACTTAAGGCATGTCAACCATCAGGTATTCATATCATGGGTAGCAACAGAATCCCCATACATAAATTGTATCTGTGATTTTTACTGAAGTAAGTTGTGGGATCAAAAAATGCTGTGGAGGTATATGCTAGAAACCTCCTATGAAGTATGTTGAAAATCCCTATGAGTCTGTTTAAGTGAGAAGTTTAGGGTACTCACTGTTGTAAGGAGGATACATCTGTGTAAGGTATATCCTATTGAAGCACCTCTAGGTAGGCTATTCCCCGTGCGGCAGCTCAGCTCCATGTCACCATCCTCCAGGGCCTCTCATATACAGTCCTCCGCACGGTAAGTAGTACCGTAGTTCATATGGGTTAATGTACCGTCCCCTCCGTCTATCTAGGTGTAGCACCATCCCGACGTTGTGTCCCGCGCTGGAACGGACCTCGTGGAGCTAATCGGGGCAGTGTGCTCACCTCCGAGTGGCACACAGCGGCAAGCAAAGTAAGTAATTGATGACCAGGGCTTCAAAAAGATCTAGTGTGCCAGTCTTTGGTCCGGTCTGTGTGCGGGTTATACGGGGACCTCAGGATGAGGCCTCTCCTCCCGAGTAGGCCGCAGACAGGCCTAAGGCCTAAGTTCGGTCACTTCCCACCTAGTACGGCAATATTGGTGTCGATCTGTTGGGGAGAGTGTAAGGAGCAAGAATCTAATAAAAAATTTTGCCTTTCTCAGCTCTATTAGGGAGGATTCCTGTGAATTATCTGGTGGCAGAAGGAGCTGCTGAGATGCTGTCCTCTCTCTTCCGCGGCAAACCATGCCCCCCCATCTTCCCATCAATTTTAACCATCTTCCCTGTCCCTGCTGATGAAAAGCAGGCCCAATCCATGATGCTGACACCACCATGTTGGACAGTGGGGATAGTGTGTTCAGGGTGATGAGCTGTGTTGCTTTTACGCCAAACATATCGTTTTGCATTGTTTCCAAAAACTTTGATTTTTATTTCATCTGACCAGAGCACCTTCACACATGTTTGGTGTGTCTCCCAGGTGGCTTGTGGCAAACTGTAAACAAGACTTTTTATGGATATCTTTGAGAAATGGCATTCTTCTTGCCAATCTTCCATAAAGGCCAGATTTGTGAAGTGTTTGACTGATTGTTGTCCTATGGACAGACTCTCCCACCTCAGCTGTAGATCTCTGCAGTTCATTCAGAGTGATCATGAGCCTCTTGGCTACATCTCTGTTCAGTCTTCTCCTTGTTTGAGATGAAAGTTTAGAGGGATGGCCGGGTCTTGGTAGATTTGCAGTGGTCTGATACTCCTTCCATTTCAATATGATCACTTGCAGAGTGCTCTTTGGGATGTTTAAAGCTTGGGAAACCTTTTGGTATCCAAATCCGGCTTTAAACTTATCCACAACAGTATCGCGGACATGCCTGGTGTGTTCCTTGGTCTTCATGTTGCTCTCTGTGCTTTAAATAAAACCCTGAGACTATCACAGAGCAGGTGCATTTATACGGAGACTTAATTACACACAGGTGGATCCTATTTATCTTCATCAGTCATTTAGGACAACATTGGATCATTCAGAGATCCTTAATAGAGATGAGCGAACATGCTCGTCCGAGCATGGTGCTCGTTCGAGCATTAGGGTATCCGTACATGCTCGATACTCGGACGAGCATCTTGCGATACTCGAGGAAATGGCATCTTCCTCTTCCTGCATGTTAGGCGCCTTTTTCTTAGCCAATCAACATGCAGGAGAGTCTTTGGTACCCCCTAGCATCACGTGGAACCCCTACAAGTCGATAGCAGGAATTGGCTGGCCAGATCAGATGACCTGGGAATATAAGAATCTGGTCCCGCGCTGCTCGCCTCAGATGCTGCCTGGATGAGATTAGGGACAGAGCTGCTGTCTGTCAGGGAGAGTGTTAGGGCCTCAATTTAGATTTTGGTTAGGCAGGAATCATCTTCAAAGAACCCAACAGCCCTTTTAAGGGCTACAAGCACCTTTTTTTTTGGTCTCCTGCTGGCTGGGACTTGTAATGCAGCTACCACCATCTTGGCTGCACACTGTACAACGACTGGTGGCAGAAAGGGGACAGCACGTGGTCCACACAGACCGCAAAGAAATTGCCCAAAGTCCTCTCAGTACTCATTTTTGCTACTGCTGTACCTTGACTTGCTGGGATCTGTAGTGCAGTCTAGGGAATATGTTTTTTCTCTCAGTTATATATACTACAGTGCAGTGAACAATTCTGTAGTGTGCTGTACAGTAGCCGCAGTCTAAAGAGTACATTTTTGTCTCTCAGTTATATATACTACAATGCAGTGAACAATTCTGTAGTGTGCGGTAGAGTAGCCGGAGTCTAAAGAGTATGTTTTTTTTTCTCTCAGTTATATATACTACAGTGCAGTGAAAAATTCTGTCATGTGTGGTACAGTAGTCACAGTCTAAAGACTACATTTATTCTCTCAGTTATAAATACTACAGTGCAGTGAAAAATTATGTAGTGTGCTGTACAGTAGCCACAGTCTAAAGACTATGTTCTTTCTGTCAGTTATATATACTACAGTGCAGTGAAAAATTCTGTTGTGTGCGGTACATTAGCAGCAGTCTAAAGACTATGTTTTTTCTCTCAGTTATATATACTACAGTCCAGTAAAAAATTGAGTGGTGTGTGGTACAGTAGCCGCAGTCTAAAGAGTACATTTTTTCTCTCAGTTATATATACTACAATGCAGTGAACAATTCTGTAGTGTGCGGTAGAGTAGCCGGAGTCTAAAGAGTATGTTTTTTCTCTCAGTTATATATACTACAATGCAGTGAAAAATTCTGTCATGTGTGGTACAGTAGCCGCAGTCTAAAGACTACGTTTTTTCTCTTGGTTATATATACTACAGTGCAGTGAAAAATTTGGTAGTGTGCGGTACAGTAGCGGGAGTCTGAAGACTACGTTCTTTCTCTCAGTTATATATACTACAGTGCAGTGAAAAATTCTGTCGTGTGCGGTACAGTAGCCGCAGTCTAAAGACTACATTTTTTCTCTCAGTTATATATACTATAGTGCTGTGAACAATTCTGTCGTGTGTGGTACAGTAGCCAGAGTCTAGAAAATATGTTTTTTTTCTATCAGTTATATATACTACAGTGCAGTGAAAAATTCTGTTGTGTGTGGTACAGTAGCCACAGTCTAAAGACTACGTTTTTTCTCTGTTATATATACTACAGTGCAGTGAAAAATTCTGTTGTGTGCTGTACAGTAGCCGCAGTCTAAAGACTATGTTCTTTCTCTCAGTTATATATACTACAGTGCAGTGAAAAATTCTGTCATGTGCGGTACAGTAGCCACAGTCTAGAAAATATGTTTTTTCTCTCAGTTATATATACTACAGTGCAGTGAAAAATTCTGTTGTGTGCGGTACAGTAGCAGCAGTCTAAAGACTATGTTTTTTTCTCTCAGTTATATATACTACAGTCCAGTGAAAAATTGAGTGGTGTGCGGTACAGTAGCCGCAGTCTAAAGAGTACATTTTTTCTCTCAGTTATATATACTACAGTGCAGTGAAAAATTCTGTAGTGTCTGGTATAGTAGCCAGAGTCTAAAGACAACGTTCTTTCTCTCAGTTATATATACTACAATGCAGTGAAAAATTTAGTCGTGTGCGGTACAGTAGCGGGAGTCTGAAGATGACGTTCTTTCTCTCAGTTATATATACTACAGTGCAGTGAAAAATTCTGTTGTGTGCGGTAAAGTAGCCGCAGTCTAAAGACTACATTTTTTCTCTCAGTTATATATACTACAGTGCAGTGAAAAATTCTGTCGTGTGCGGTACAGTAGCCGGAGTCTAGAAAATGTGTTTTTTTTCTATCAGTTATATATACTACAGTGCAGTGAAGAATTCTGTTGTGTCTGGTATAGTAGCCAGAGTCTAAAGACAACGTTCTTTCTATCAGTTATATATACTACAGTGCAGTGAAAAATTCTGTCGTGTGCGGTACAGAAGCCGCAGTCTAAAGACTACATTTTTTCTCTCAGTTATATATACTACAGTGCAGTGAAAAATTGAGTGGTGTGAGGTACAATAGCCGCAGTCTAAAGTCAACGTTCTTTCTCTCAGTTATATATACTACAGTGCAGTGAACAATTCTGTTGTGTGTGGTACAGTAGCCGGAGTCTAGAAAATATGTTTTTTCTCTTAGTTATATATACTACAGTGCAGTGAAAAATTCTCTCATGTGCGGTACCGAAGCCGCAGTCTAAAGACTACGTATTTTCTCTCAGTTATATATACTACAGTGCAGTGAACAATTATGTGGTGTGCGGCACAGTAGCCACAGTCTAAAGAGTATGTTTTTTCTCTCAGTTATATATACTACAGTGCAGTGAACAATTATGTGGTGTGCGGCACAGGAGCCGCAGTCTATAAAATACGTTTTTTCTCTCGAATATATATATATACTACAGTCCAGTGAACAATTATGTAGTGTGCGGCACAGTAGCCGCTGTTTAAAGAGTACGTTTTTACTCTCAGTTATATATGCTACAGTGCTGTGAACAATTATGTGGTATGCGGCACAGTAGCCGCAGTCTAAATCTAGTGGTGACACCAACAAGTGACCAAGTTAGTTGAGGTAGCAGGTGGGCCACCCAAACATGTAGCCTGACACAGCATGACGGTGAACCCAGAGTGACCAAGTTAGACTGACGTAGCCGGTGAAGCACATAAAATTTTACCCTGACACAGCATGGAGATGACACCCCTAATTGACCAAGTTACTTGAGGTAGCCGGTGAACCACCCAAAAATTTACCCTGACATAGCATGGCGGTGACAACAGAGTGACCAAGTTAGACTGAGGTAGCAGGTGAAGCACATAAAATTTTACCCTGACACAGCATGGCGGTGACACCCCCAATTGACCAAGTTACTTGAGGTAGCCGGTGAACCACCCAAAAATTTACCCTGACACAGCATGGCGGTGACAACAGAGTGATCAAGTTAGACTGAGATAGCAGGTGAACCACCCAAAAATTTACCCTGACACAGCATGGCAGTGACACCACCAATGCCTTGGTCAGACTGAGATTGCAGTCAAATGGCTATAGGTGAGCCTCCCAAAAATTTGTTTTGGAGTGTCTGAAGTTGACCCTCCAGAAAAATTGTTTTTGAGTGTCTGTAGTTGACCCTCCTGAAAAATTGTTTTGGAGTGTCTGTATTTGACCCTCCTGAAAAATTGTTTTTGAGTGTCTGTAGTTGACGCTCCTAAAAAAATTATTGGAGAGAGGGCCTGTAGGTGGCCCTCCGTAAACATTGTTTGTAAAGAACGCCAGTTGGCCCTCAAAAAAAATGCCTGTTGGCTCAGTGTTTGTGTGCGAAGAGAAGAAGGAGGAGGAGAGGATACATAAAGAATCTTCATGTTGAGCTGCTTTCCCCTGGTGGAGATTTGAATTCCAGTGAAATCCAGGCTTTATTCATTTTAATAAGCGTCAGCCTGTCAGCGCTGTCAGTTGACAGGCGTGCACACTTATCAGTGATGATGCCAAAAGCTGCACTGAAGACCTGCTCTGACAACACGCTAGCGGCAGGGTAGGCCAGCACCTCCAAGGCGTACAGCGCCAGTTCAGGCCACGTGACAAAGTAGTTGTAAGGAGCAGAGTGATCACGCAGGACGTTGGTATGGTTAGCTAAGTATTCCCTCACCATCTTTCTGAACAGCTCCCCCCTACTCTGCCTAGACTCCCCCGCTAGTTGGCCCACAAAACTATGTCCTCTGCCGCTAGCGGTGTCAGATGGGAAGGATATTTTCAGCCTGTGCACCAGGGCCTCATAATATTGATTCACTTTCATACTCCTTTCCTCTACAGGAATGAGAGTAGAAAAGTTCTGCTTGTACTGGGGGTCCTGGAGGGTGAACTCCCAGTAATCGGTGTTGGCAAAAAAGCTTCTAATGCGAGGGTCACGGGAAAGGCAGCCTAACATGAAGTCAGCCATGTGCGCAAGAGTCCCAACACGCAAGAATTCCCTCTCCTCAATAGGCTGACTCTCCATTTCCTCCTCCTCCGACTCCTCCTCTTCAGCCCATACGCACTCAACAGATAAGAAGGAATGAGCATTGGTACCCTCTTCAGTCTCGCCAACATTCTCCTTCTCTTCCTCCTTATCCTCCTCCTCCCCCTCCTCCAATACGCGCTGAGAAACAGACCTGTGGGTGCTCTGGCTATCAAGCAACGTATCTTCTTTCCCCATCTCCTGTGACAAGCGCAAAGCCTCTGACTTCATGCTGAGCAGTGAGTTTTTCAGCAGACAATTCAGCGGGATGGTGACGCTGATAATGGTGGCATCGCCGCTGACCATCTGTGTTGACTCCTCAAAGTTGCTTAACACCTGACAGATATTAGACATCCACGTCCACTCCTCATTGTAGACTTGAGGAAGCTGACTAACCTGACTACCAGTTCTCGTGGAAGTTGTCATCTGGCAGTCTACAATCACTCTGCGCTGCTGGTAAACCCTGGCTAACTGTGTAATGTGGAATTCCATTGCATGGGCACGTCGCACAACAGTCGGTCAGCTGTAAGCGCCGTTGCACTGCCCTGAGAGTGTCAGTATCTGTGGTTGACTTGCGGAAATGCGCACAGATGCATCGCACCTTGGTGAGCAAATCAGACAAATTAGGGTAGGTCTTGAGGAACCGCTGAACCACAAGATTGAACATGTGGGCCAGGCATGGCACATCTGTGAGTCTGCCAAGTTGCAGAGCCGCCACCAGGTTATGCCCGTTGTCACACACAACCATGCGGGTTTGAGGTTCAGCGGCGCCAGCCAAAGATTGGTCTGCACCGTGATGCACTGTAACAGCTCTTGTCACCTAAGCTCAGCAGTTTCAGCACCGCCTGTTGGCGCTTACCCACGGCAGTGCTGCTGCGCCTAGAGCTACCGACTGAAGGCGCCGTGCTCACGGATGGTAATTAAGAGGAGGAGGAGGAGGGGTTGGAGGAAGAGGCATAATAAGTCTGAGAAACGGTGACCGAGGAAGGCACCGCAATCCTCGGTGTGGGCAGTACATGAGCGGCCCCAGGGTCAGACTCTGTCCCAGCCTCCACCAATATAACCCAATGTGCCGTCAGGGAGATATAGTGTCCCTGCCCGCCAGCACTTGTCCACGTGTCTGTGGTTAGGTGGACCTTCTCAGCAACCGCGTTGGTCAGGGCACGGATGATGTTCTCTGACACGTGCTGGTGTAGGGCTGGGACGGCACATCGGAAAAAATAGTGGCGGCTGAGGACCAAGTACCGAGGGACAGCCACCGCCATCAGGTTGCGGAAAGCCTCAGTCTCTACCAGTCTATAGCGCAGTATCTCCAGGCTCAGCAGTTTGGAGATGTGGACGTTTAGGCCTTGTGCATGTGGGTGGGTGGAATTGTATTTGCGCTTGCTCTCCAATGTCTGATGCAAAGACAGCTGAACACTGCGCTGGGACACTTTGGTGGAGGATCGTGGAGGTGAAGGGGTGGTTGTAGGGCGGGAGGCGCTCGTGCCGGGGTCCTGGGCGGGGGGTTGACTCGCAGAGCCAGCATGTGACATAGGGGAAGGAGCAGTGGTGTGACCCGCAGGAGGTGAACGGCCTTGGTTCCATTGAGTCCTGTGTTTAGCACTCATATGCCTGCACATGCTGGTAATGGTTAGGCTTGTAGTGGTGGCTCCCCTGCTGATCCTGGTGTGGCACAGGTTGCACACCACAGTCCGTCGGTCATCCTCACTTTCTTTAAAGAACCTACAGACTTGCGAACATCTAGGCCTCGGCACGGGAGCTTCACTCCATGAAACAGTTGCTGATCTACTTGCTCTGGCCCTGTTTCACCCTCTGGCCACGCCACTGCCTCCTCCAACCTGTTCTGGTGCTGCACTTGTCTCACCCTCAGAAGCAATGTCTTGACTAGGCTTACCAACCCAGCTCGGGTCAGTCACCTCATCATCCACCAGCTCTTCCTCGGATTCCTCACTCTGTTCCCCCTTTGGACTTACTGCCCTGACAACAACGTCACTGTCTGAAAACCGTATCTCATCATCCGACACCCACCCCACTACTTACACTAGGTCCACACTCATCACCCACAGACTGCGAATGTTTGATATTTTGGGCATCGAGACAGAGCAACTGCTCCGGTTGCTGCTGAGCAGTGGTTTGTGACTCTGGGAAGGGTCCTGAAAAGAGTTCCTTGGAGTATGCCGGATATGAATCCATATTTTCCATAGGGGGGCCAGGCTGAGGGGAAGGAGGTTGAGCTGGAGGAGCCAAGGGTCTACTCCCTTGGCTAGCGTGGGTGGACTGCGTGGAAGACTGGGTGGTGGATAAATTACTGGACACATTATCCGCTATCCACGTCATCACCTGTTCGCACTGTTGTGGTTTCAATAGTGCTGTACTACGTGACCCTGTAAGTTGTGAGATGAAGCTAGGGAGCGAACCTCTGTGGCGTTCCACTGCTCCCTCATCAGTAGGTACTGTGTCACCCTGCCCAGGACCACGACCTCTACCCGCTACATCACTTGGACGCCCACGCCCTCGTCCTCGACCCTTAGCCCTTGGGTTCAACATTTTGTGTATTCACTTAACTGTAGAATTAATATCTGAGGCCAAAATTGTTTTCAGTAGACTGTAGAATTACTATCTGAGGCCAAAAACGTATTCTCTAGACTGCGGCTAGTGTACCGCACACCACACAATTTTTCACTGGACTGTAGTATATATAATTTAAAAAAAAATGTATTCTGAGAGAAAAAAACGTATTCTCTAGACTGCTGCTAGTGTACCGCACAACACAGAATTTTTCACTGGACTGTATTAAATGGATCTGAGAGAAAAAACTGTAGTTTATATAAGTGAGAGAAAAAACATATTTTCTAGACTGCGGCTACTGTACCGCACACCACAGAATTGTTCACTGGACTGTAGTCACCGCCATGCCTGTCAGGCTAAGTTTTTGGGTGGTTCAGTTGCTATCTTAGTCTAACCAAGCCACTCTGGAGTTCACCGCCATGCTGTAAACTGCAATCTCAGTCTTAACAAGTCATCCTCGGGTTCACCCCCATGCTGTAAACTGCAATCTCAGTCAAACTTTGTAATTTAAGGGTTCACCACCAAGGTGTGCTAGACTACAATTTTAGCGGGTTCACCTGCAATTTCAGTCACAGACTATCATTCAGTGGTACACCACCATGCTTTTTTAAACCATTTGTTTCTGAGGGTCATCTCCAGGCTCTCACCCACAATTTTTTGGAGGCTCACCACTACACTGTCGGCCAAAATTGTCTTGAGGGTCACTGGCGGCCTCTCCCCCACAACTTCAAGGAGGGTTACTATCAGGCCCTGGCACACAAACATTGTCTAAAAGGCTCTGCACACACCCACGTGTGGAGACTAATAGGTGGGTGCAGTGTGCGTGTTTGCCCGTCTGGGATGGGGAGAGCTGGGCACTGTGCTGGGAGAACTTTGTGTACGCTGTGGACTACTGGGTGGGTGCGGGGAGGGAGACGCTTATGCCTGCGTCCTGGGGCGGGGGATAGGACAGCAGTGCCAGCATGGGCAGTGGTGTCACCCGCAGGCGGTGATGGACCTTCGTTGCACCTAGTTGGGGGCTTTACTAACATGTGATGGGCATGTGCCTTGCCCATCTTGGTCTGGGTCAGCACAATTGTCTTGAGGGTCACCACCAGGCTGTTGCCCAGAATTTGACATAATGGTACGATTAGGCAGTCTCAGAGGCATCCATGCATGCTGCCCCTTCTGTTTCCTGTCCATTTCCGTGGTGTTTCCATCATTTTCTGAGGTTTCCAGGTTTTCACGCAACCTTCCCTGTGCAGAGCTTTTGTCCCCTGCAAAAAATGCTCGAGTCTCCCATTGACTTCAATGGGGTTCGTTATTCAAAACGAGCACCTGAGCATCCGGAAAGATTAGACTCGAATAACGAGCACCCGAGCATTTTAGTGCTCGCTCATGTCTAATCCTTAATGAACTTCTGGTGTGAGTTTTCTGAACTGAAAGTAAATGGGCCGAATAATTTTGCACGCAAAACTTTTCAGTTTTATTATTACAAAAAAAGTTTAAATGTTCCAATAAATTACGTTCCACTTCACAATTGTTGCAAAGGGAAATGTGAAATGAAATGAAATGTGGCAAAAGGTTGAAAAGTTCCAGGGGGCCGAATACTTTTGCAAGGCACTGTAAACAAGGTAGAGAATTACTTCCACTCCCCTTCCCTACTATCATATGACTGAATTGAAGAGTTACAATAACGTGTTAGAGTTGATCGTCCTAGACGAGAGAAGCTGAACAGCCAATCATTTGCTAAAGTGCATCAAGCAGCAAACATACCACCACCAAGTCCAACTGGGCATGGTGGTCAGTGAAAATGGCAGGAACATTGTGGCCTTGCTTTATTTGGGGGAAATAACACATGTTCCCTGCATGACGCACATAATATATTGTAATGCAACACTTTTTGTAAAAGTACCGGGGCTTGAAGAGGGTGCATGTCCAGGCAATTGTCCTTTCATTTTAGCCATTCTTATGTGGCTGCAAACTCCCTCCTGGACAGAAGGGTCCTCCATTGCACCATTTTATCTGTGATGTTCCAACTCACTGGAATTCAATCTTGCATATGCTAAAGAGTCTGTATGAACAGTCGAAAATTGTCAATGATTTTGTCATGCACTAGACCAACCCAGCAGGGAGCATGCGTTGTTTCGTGATCAGACAGTGACAGTTCAGGCCCTTTGAAGAGGCCACCAAATTTGTCAGTAGGGACAACTGTGGCAACAATAGTGGTTGCAATAGAAGATTAGCATTGAATAGTAGCTTTAGCTGTGATGGCAGCAGCCATGTGATACATGTTGGCAGGTTGACAGCAGTAGTGACATAATGGCATCAGCAACAGACACATGGAACGTGATGGTGGGCAGAAAGCAACAATGGCAAGAAGGGGCACCATCAGCAAGACAAGATCTATTCATTGGCCTCAGCCAGAGGAGTGTGGAAATCCTTCTGAATCCAGCATTGGTTCATTTTGACAAAAGTGCTGTTTTGGAGACTGGTGAAGGACAACTTGGTCAGTTTGTGTGTCACCACACCACCTGCAACACTGAAAACCCTCTCCGAGATGACACTGGAGGCTGGGCAAGAAAGAAGAAAGAGAGCGTGCTGTGGCAATTTGGGCCACTTTTCCAGTCTAGATATAAAGAAATGCATGTAGTAATTGAACAGAGAATGTGCCGGAGACAGGCCATAGTCTGAACCTGGGAGTTGCGGTGGAAGGTTTCAGATTGCTGATTTGCCTCAACCTTGAATGGCACATAAAAACTATGTTGAGAAGACTGAAATAGCTGCTGCAGATTCTGCTGCTTGTGGCAGTGAGAGGTGAATGACTCTGTGGGGCGCAGAGAGGGAATTCCCTTTCAGACATGCTGGTGGCAGGCATCTGTTCATCAAAAGCTGTGGCAAGCTATGTACACAGTGTCTCCTGGTAATAACATAATTTGACCTCCCTTTCAGAGGGAGAAAAACATTTCCCCATTTTGTTGTGATAGCAAGGGCCTGCAGCCTATCAGAGGAGCAGGTAAGGGAAACGCCTTTCCCCTGCCCTGCAATCATCTGTATCGCTGTCCTGAGGACGGCGATACAGATGAATATGGAGATGAGCGCTTCCACAATGGAAGCGCTCATCTCCTACTGCTGCCGGACCACCCACGGGCCCCCCCTGCCGCACTGGGCCCCTGTGCAGCCAAACCGGCTGCACATGCGTATGTCCGCCCCTGGAGTGGGGCAATTCATATTGTCTGTCAGCCTGTTAGCCAATCATGACAAGCCTCCCCCCACTTCCTCTCAAGGTCATATAAGCATCCTTCTTCTTCCTCCCTCATGGCTTTTCCTGTCGACATGTGCAGTAAAATGGTGCTGCGCATAATTTTACTGGATTCATCCAAAGCAAACCTGAAAATTTAAAAATTTGTCTTGAGGACCAATTGTTTGGAATTTTGCAATGAACCCTGTTTCTTAGGAACTGATTCGCTCATCTCGAAATTTGGATTACTGGATAGCCATGCTTTTAGATTTTCACTATTAAAACAAAATGGGTGAATGTTTTCTTGTTTCCGGGAGGGAGGCCAAATTGCTGTATCACCAGAATACACTGTTTACACAGCTTGCAGAACCGTTTAAACATCCTACTGTGTTCCCTGACTCCATGGATTTCTGGGTAACCCGAATGAAACAGTGGCCAGAACAGGCAGGTATGCTCTCTTTGTACTGTCTTGTCCAGCATCTAGTGTCACCTCAGAGCAGGTTTTCAGCATTGCAAATGTCATAGTCAAACCCAAATGGACAAAATTATTCTCCATCATTGTATAAAACATCACTTTTGTCAAAATTAATGTGGCATGAACTTAGGTGCACCTGGCAGAGAATTAATACTATTTGGGACTTTTGAGATGCTTTAATATGAAGTCGCTTCGTTCAAAACTTTGATATAATGCTGTACGGAGATTTCTCTCTGTTCGGTATTAGAATGTATGGGTTCCCATGAGCTAAAGTAAGTTATTATTGAAGTCGCGTGTGACTTTATTAAATAACTTTGTTAGTTGATTTTTAAAACCACCTTAAATCTTGAAACCGAACTCGGCTTCAGTTCTAACTTGTACCTCGGAACCGAAGCCAAGTTTGGTTTCAAGTTTTAAGGTGGTTTTCCACTTTAAAAATCAAGTGCTCTTCACTCACAGTGGGACATCTTTCTTTAGATGGTAGGAGGTCCCATAAATGGAATCCACAACTGTCAGACATTATTAGCATATCCTATCAATATGCCATAAATGGCTCAGATGGAACAACTTTAACTGGATCATTTTTGGTAGATGGTATAATTGTTGTTGCAATTTTGTCTGTATCTTATATTTTATATAATATTTCTTAATTGAAAGTAATTTCACTGCCAGTAAGATAACAGCAGTTAGGTTTATGGTATATTTTATCAGTTTATGATTTGTGTTACATATGCAAAATAAAAATAAATAGTTCCTTTATCAAAATCTAAAACTTAATAACCTGTTTAATGTGTAATTTTTACACCTAATCTGCTCAGAAAAAAAAAACAAAAAACATATCAATCTTTACAAATTCCATTTGTCAATTTTGTATACATTCTAGTAAATGTTCCAGTATTAAATTATACTTCTACTAGCGTCACACGCATTTGTAGTAGTTTTGCAAAACAATACCTGGGCTCCAATACTAAATATACCTATTAATAAGGATTTACAATCTAAAATAGCATTTCATCACATTTAGAGATGAGCAAAGTTTTGAAAAATTCAATTTGGCTGATTCACAGAAGTTAGACAAGAAATTTGATTAGTTACAAATTAATTTGTCACAAATCACGATGTTAAACCCCTATTCAGCCTCTCAATCATTGGGACAGTTTTTGCAGCCGCTTAGACAGAAGTGCACCCATCTAATGGCTGTTAAAAACGAAAATACGCTAGTGTAATATGGCCTTTTAGGTTTAATAAAAAATGACGTCATCATGGGATTACGCTGGGAGGGCGAGGTAATGTCATCATCTGCGTAGGTCATTCAGCAAGTCTTTTCGTCTCAAGAAAAGAGCAGACTGCCTCTGCGTAAGCAAGTGGACAAAGTGAGTATTTTTCCCCCCATTCTTGCTAAGACAACTTTAGATGCCATTTTAGGAAAAATGATTAGTTACCACGAAGCATGAGGAAATTTAGCTTTAAGACAAATCAAATGTTTCCTAAACTTCGGATCCAATTCCACTTTGGATGCTTTGATTTGCTCAACACTAATCACATTGTCAGCCATATAGTAAAAAAAATAAAGGGGTTGTCCGAGTTAATATTTTGTCATTTGTGCTTCTAAAGCTGCTGGTTTCTCAGATTTCACTCAGGGTCACATGACCTATGATGTCAGCTTTTCTTCCTGCAAATCTCATATCCGTGCACCAGCAGATAAAAGCCTGTACACGAGACATCACTGTGCTGGCCACACCCCCTGCTCTACCGCTCCTGCTCTCTGCTCTCTCCCTGGCTTCTTTCAGATAAAACATTAACCCCTTCAGCCAGAACACACACAGGGCTCAAAGCTTTACAAAAGTAGCTACAGGCAATGAAGAGATATAGCTCTGTCTCTACAGGATGAGGAGGGAAAATCCTGACACTGGAGGAGATCTGTAGAGTATTTCACAAGAAAGGTAGGGGGAAGTTTCTTTGTGCATCAGTAATGTCATTGTACAGAGGCCAGAAGAGGTAAATGAGGAAATATAGATTTTTTTTTTTGCCAACCTATTAGTCCAACCTATCTCCTCTTAGGATTTTAGTTGGTCTTAGAATGTTCCTGAAGAGACTGACACAACCTTCCTTTCTCGCTTCCTTTTTGGAAGGTATCTTTCATGTTAGCAATGAATTCTGCCAAAAGAGTTAGCGACCTTCAGACACTTAGATGTATATTATATATAAAACGGTATCAAAAATCAAAGAAAAATGCAAAACATCCTGCACAATATAAAGCACAAATAGTCAGCAGAAAGGTTGTGGGGGGATGGCACTACACAAAACGGCTAATGTCCATGTGAACATGGGTTCCCTCATAAAACTGGAGTCAGCTTCCTCTGTGGTGCTCAGCAAAAAGTAAATAGCAAAGAACTTGCAAAAAGCATGTGTAGAAAAAGAATTGATGCGGCACTCACCAGAGTCTTCTTGCTTCTTAAAGTTTTATTAAACACTTACATAAAAACAGGTTGCAGGGCAGACGCCATTCAGTGCACCAGGAGACCAGCGGCGACGGCCGTTTCGCACACACGTGCTTCCTCTGGCCGCAACTGTGTCACCACCTCTTAAAGGGCTGCTGTCCTGGCACACTGTGACTGAGCAGCAGCACAACAACATCTCAGCACAAAGTCTTAATATTATACACCATTTGCAGTATACACATGTATGTGAAGCAAAGTCTGTCTACCAAATAGTGGAATTAAGTGCCAATAAAGGAACTTAGATCATTCCTATTATTCATACCAAGAGGTCCAAGGGCTCCCGCTCTGATAATCCATCTTGCTTCTTTTTGTAAGAGGACTCTGTGCCTGTCCCCTCCCTGTGGCAGAATATGTATCATTTCTAAACCAGCAAAACTCAGCACATTTGTATTACCTTGATGTTCTCTTCTTATGTGATCGATTAATCTGGGACATCCTTTCCCTGTAACGATAGAGTTCAGGTGTTCCCTGTATCTCTGATACAAACATCTGATTGTCTTACCTATATAAAATCGACCACATTGACAGAGAACTAGGTATACAATGTACTTTCTCCTGCAGGTAATAAAATCATGGACTTTATGCCTTAGACCTCCAAAACATAGGAATCTCTTCTGACAATTAAAAGCACAAAAAGAACAACTCCCGCATCTATAGTTGCCCGGGGAAACTAAGTCCCTAATCCAAGTGCTTGTTTTTTTCTCATGAAATCTACTTCTGACTATGGTGTCTCTGATTGTGTGACTGTGTCTGAAAGTAATACGGGGTTTTTTGGTTAATGTGGCCAGACTCGCATCCCTCTCTAAGATAGCCCAATGTCCCAAGACCACCTTCCGGATGGCCTGGGACATTGGGATAAATCTGAAAGAGAATGTGAACTGTTTCCCATCCTCCTCCACTTTTCGCCTCCCCTTTTTTTGGTTATTCAATAGTTCCCTTTGGGAGAGTGAGGATGCTCTATTTAGGGCCTCATTTAACACACTTTCAGGGTATCCTCTTTTGCGCAGCCTTTCTTTAAGTTCTAAAGCTTGTTTTGCAAAGCTATCTTGTGTGTTGTTTATCCTTCTCAGTCTGACGAATTGTCCATAGGGGACTGCTTTTTTTACGCTTTCTGGATGGAAGCTGTTATAGTGGAGCAGGGAGTTGGTCGCCATGGGCTTTCTAAAGCCCTCAATCAACAGACCACCCTCCCCCACCCGTACAGCAACATCCAGAAATTCCAGTTGTCTTCCCCCAAAATTAAAAGTAAAGCGCATATTCATCGAATTATATTCATTGAGGTATTTTGTGAAAGCTTCTGCTTCCTCCTTAGTTCCTAACCAAACAATAAAGATATCATCCACATAACAAAGGAAAGTGTGGATGCGATTAAGAAAGGGATTTTCAACAGAGAAAATGTATTTATCCTCAAACATAGCTAAAAAAATATTGGCGAATGTACATGCCACGGGGGTAACTATAGCGGTACCAACTTTTTGTTTATACCAACGAGAGCCAAATATAAAAGTATTGTTGGAGAGGACAAATTGCAAGGCCTCTTTTATAAAATCCCTAAATTCCTCATCCTTACCGGTGCTTACTAGCATCTCAATTACAGCCTCGACACCTAACCCTTAGGGAATCCGAGTGTATAAATTCTCTACATCCAAAGATATAAGGCTAAATTCGTCCTGCCACTGAATAGACTTCAGTGCACGCAGAAAATCATTGGTGTCCCCTAGGACATACTAGAGTCTGAATACGTGGTCCAAAAGTCCACTTTGGAACGGCGTGGTTGTCGTCTTTTTTGTTGAATTTTTCTGCAGTTCCAATCATGGATTTTACCGGAATCGAAGTCCGCTTTATCTCTCAAAAACTGAAAAGCTGTTTCCTATCTTCCCCACTAAACCGGCCTGGTACTTTCTGCCAAAGGTTCATAAGTCACTGAGCCACCCACCTGGACGTCCTATCGTCTCGGGGATTGGTTCAGTGACTGAGCCACTGTCCAAATATCTGGACTGGCTATTGAGGCCCCTTCTCAAAAAGATCCCTTCTCTCCTAGAACGTTTAGTTGGACCATCATTTATTTATCAACAGGACAATGACCCCAAACACACCTCCAGGCTGAGTTAGGACCAAGAAGGAGAGTGATGGGGTGCTACGCCAGATGACCTGGCCTCCACAGCCACCAGACCTGAACCCAATCGATATGGTTTGGGGTGAGCTGGACCGCAGAGTGAAGTGCTAAGCATCTCTGGGAACTACTTCAAAACTATTGGAATACCATTTTAGGTGACTACCTCTTGAAGCTCATCAAGAGAATGTCAAGAGTGTGCAAAGCAGTAATCAAAGCAAAAGGTGGCTACTTTGAAGAACCTAGAATATAAGACATATTTTCAGTTGTTTCACACTTTTTTGTTAAGTATTAGAGATGAGCGAGCATACTTGTCCGAGCTTGGTGCTCATTCGAGTATTAGGGTACTCGTAAGTGCTCGCTGCTCGGACGAGTATCTCGCCATGCTCGAGGAAATGGCAACTTCCGCATCGTGCTTTTTTGGCGCCTATAAATACAGCCAATCACAAGCCAGGAGACTGTACGGTACACCCAGCATCACGTGGGGCCCTTACATGTCGATAGCAGGGGTTGGCTGGCCTGATCAGGTGACCCTGGAATATACTAGTGACTGGCCGCGGTGCTCGGCTCAGATGCCGTCTGGATGTCATTAGGGATAGAGCTGCTAGCTTTCAGGGAGAGTGTTAGGGCCTGCATTTAGTTCTCTGTTAGGCAGGAATCACCCACAAAGAACCCAAAAGCCCTTCTAAGGGCTAGAAGACATTTTTTTTTGTCTCCTGGCTTGGCAGGCTGGCTGGCACTAGTAGTGCAGCTATCGCCATATATAACCCCCCTTTTTTTATGTTATATCTCAGTGATACAAATCCATTGCACACAGCAGTGTGGAACCATTCAGTGTGTCAGAGTTCAGTACACTCACTATTTTCTGTCCAGGTGACACTTTCTGTAAGTCACAGAATAGAACCAAGTCATTTGCTACCTGTCAAGTATACAGCTTGATCCTAAAAATCTCTGTGCAAAATTTGTCTGGGTCGCAGTCTAAATAGCCACCATCAGTAGGGTGTCAGTCAGCTCTACCATAGTTTCTGCACGTCACGTTCCAAAGAAAACAAAAATCCAAAACAAAATATACAAAAAAAATTAGTTTTTTTGTTGTTTTATCTCAGTGATACAAATCCATTTCACACAGCTGCGTGTACCCTTTCTGTGTGTCACAGTTCAGCACACTCTCTCCAATCCATATATTCTGTCCAGGTGACACTTTCTGTAGGTCACAGAATACAACCAAGTCATTTGCTACCTGTCACGTATATAGATTGATCCTAAAAATCTCTGTGCGACATTTGTCTGGGTCGCAGTCTAAATAGCCACCGTCAGTAGGGTGTCAGTCAGCTCTACCATAGTTTCTGCACGTCACGTTCCAAAAAAAACAAAAATCCAAAACAATATATACAAAAAAAATTAGTTTTTTTGCTGTTTTATCTCAGTG
>ONZH01015983.1:0-23187 GCA_900303285.1 Rhinella marina
CCCTCCAATTTTGGCTCCGCTCTTATTCTCACCGCCAACACTTCCATACTAAGGGCGAACAGGAGGTGGGAGAGAGGACACCCCTGCCTTGTACCCCGACCAAGGGCAAAGGACTCAGTCTCTGTACCGTTAATCAAGAGGGAGGGTCTAGGTCTATGATAAAGCAATTTTATCCAATCTATAAACTCCCTGCCAAATCCATTTCTTTCCATTACGGCCCACAGGAAGTCCCACTCCACCCTGTCGAAGGCCTTCGTAGCGTCCATCGACAGGATGGAGTGCGACCCCCCACTCCCCCGCGACCGCCATATTCTCATATAGCCTTTTAAGGTTTTTCTGTGTGCTGCCCCCTGGCATAAAGCCATTCTGATCACCATGCACTACTGATCTTATCACTTTAATTAATCGATTGGCAAGCAGTCTCGCCAGAATCTTCACATCTGTATTTAACAATGAGATGGGTCTATAAGACCCTATCTCTGTTCGATCTTTACCTTTTTTGTGCAATAGGACAATCAGGGAGGGCATCCTTCATAGAATCTGGCAATTCCCCTTTATTCTTTGCCTCCATCAAAACCCTATACAGGGCCGGCAACATTACTTCCCCATATTTCCTATAAACTTCATATACCAACCCATCTTTGCCTGTGGCAGTATTGCCCTTAATCTGACCAAGGGTCTCCTTCAGTTCTCCCACTGTAATAGGTGCATCCAGAAAAAATTTTTTTCCTCCTCCGAAATCTTAGGGAGATCCAAGTCCTGCAGATATACCTGTATACTCTGTCCCCCAAATTCCTTATTTTCTGTAGAGTAGATCTTACGGTAGCTCTGAGCAAATTCTTCCTGTATTTGGTTTAACTCCGTCAATATCTTCCCCTCTTTATTCCTTATACCAACTATACTATTACCACCCCTTTGATTTTTAATGACAGACATCAACCCTCTATTTGGTTTCCCTGTTTCCCGGTACCGGTCTCTATTACTTATGAAAACTTTGTTTTTTGCTACCTCCATAAGAAACCTATCCAGATTTCCCTGAGCCTCACTCCATTATCTCTCAATCTCAGGTCCCAGACTATTAATCATCTCTCCTTCTAACCTATTAACCTCCTGTCTCAATTGGCTCTCCCTTGATCTTGCCCCCCTTTTGATTCTACTTATCCTACTAATTAATAGGCCCCTTACCATACCCTTGAGCGTATCCCACACTACCAAATCCGACACGGACCCCCAATTAATCTCCAATAACACCCTTAATTCTTCTATAATGTCTTCCTTTTCTGAAAAAAGTAGGAGCCAATTAGGATTAATATTAGGCCTTCTACAAATGTCTACCCCCCCTACCTCAATATCCATTACCACAGGGGCGTGATCTGATATACATCTTGTTTTATAACTTATATTGGTGACTAATTTAAACCCCATTCTATTCACAAATGCTATATCTATCCGTAATTTAGTATTACATGACTTGTTCCAACACGAAAAGGCTACTTTTGACGGATTTCGCTCCCTCCAAGTATCAATCAACCCCATTTCCTCGATCATTCTGCTGAGAGGCGTGTCCGCGCTTATATTAATAACTCTATCTCTTATCGCTTTCCTTCTGCTCATCCATAACGCAGTTCACATCTCCCAGCAGAAAGACCGGGCACTCCGCCTTTACGGAAACAAAGCCCCAAAATTCTTCAACACCTCGGGAGAAAATGGAGGAGGTATATAATCAAAAGCCAATATACATAAAATCTTCCCCAAGTGCCCATACAAAAAAACATATCGCCCTCTGTGTCTAGCTTACATTCAATTAATACCCAGTGAATTTTTTTATGAAAAAGTACAGAAACCCCCCTAGCATAAGAGGAATAGACTGCGTGATAGTGATCAGACCACCAATTTTTATACGTCATGTAATTTATCTCTTTAGTGCTATGAGTCTCAACGAGACATATAATAGCCGGCAAATACCTCTTAATTTCATCCATAACTGCAACCCTTTTCATCCTGTCTTTCAGACCCCTTATATTCCATAACAATATCTTAGTGCACATTTGGATTTTTGTTCACCTCACACGAAAAGAAAAAAAAAAAAAAAAAAAAAAAAAGAAACCCCTTCCAGGCCCATCCTTCCCTCCCTCCCCATTAACACCTATCCATTTTCTGGACAGATTCCTCACCACGCTGTCCCCACCCTGGGCTCAAATGATGACGAGACATATCATAACCTTATATCACTTGCCCTTCAACCCCTGTTGATCCATCCACCTATCCACCTCCCCAGCCTCCAAGAAAAAATACACCTTCTCCTTAAATACCACCCATAGCTTAGCCGGGTACATCAGTGAATATTTTATGTTATTGTCCCTGAGCCTCCTTTTCACCAAGTTAAAACCTCTTCTTTCTTTTTGTGTCTCCTCCGCGTAATCCGGGTATATATGAACCGCCGAGCCCTCCACTTGTATTTTCTCCACCTCACGACTTTTCTTTAAAATGGTAACCTTATCTTTATAGTTTAACACCTTAATTATCATAGTCCGAGGGAAACTTCCCTCCGGCAAAGGTTTTCCGGGGATCCTATAGGCCCTTTCTACACTGAACAGCCCTGACAAGTTATCACCCCCTATATTATCCTTATCAATTTCTCCATAAAACCAATTGGATCATCTTTTCCCACCTTCTCGGGTATACCAGTAAATCTCAGGTTACATCTAAGGGCTTGGTTTTCCTTATCAACCACCTGTGCCTTCAATCTCAAATGACCTTCTTTTAGACCTCTCACTTCCTCTTTAACGCTAGGTAACTCCTTTATCACCTGGGTGACTCGTTCCTCCACCTCCCTGCATTTCTCTCTGGTTCATCTTTAATAATTGACATTTCAGAGATCACACTATCCACTTTCACTGACATACTTTCCATCACCTTATTAAATTTATTTATTCCCTCCATTATCGTGGCCAAGGAGGGGGATTCTTGTGGTTCCTCACTTCCTGCCTTTTTTCTGCTGCTCTGCTTGGACTTCACTCTTGGGAGGGGACAAGAATTTTTCTATCTTACCTTTCCCTTCCTTAGTTTCTTTTATTGGGCTGAGAGATTGTCTTTTCGCAGCCATTTGGTTTTTTTTGTTTTTTTTTTCCTTTTTTTTTCTTTTTTTGTTTTTTCCTCCCTTTCCTTCCCTTTTCTCTTTTTTAATTTTTTTTAATCTCTTTTTTTTCCTCTGTTTTCCTTCTTTTTTTTTCCCTTTTTTTTCCTTTTTTATTTTTTCCTTTTTCCTTTCCTTCTTTCCCCTTTTCTTCCCCCTTTCCCTTCCCTATCCTCCTTTTCCCCTCTTCTTGTCCCCAACTAAGTACCGAACAGCAGACCCCTTTAGATTTTAACCTTACAGGCCCCACAGTCCATATCTTTCATTCTTCGTTCTTCATAGGGCGATAGGACTTCCAGGAAAAAAAATGGAACTGTCAACCATGTGAAAGCCACCCCAGACCCCCCCGAGGCTTACTTCAGGCCCAAAACTCAGTCTCAGTTCCCCAGAGCCTCCCGGGGCCCCAATAGCACTCAATGTTTTTTCACACCAAAAGGTCCACACAATCCTCTATTAAGACACCAGGCAGCAAAGTCACAGAGACCCAGACCACATCCTCCTCCCTCCACAGTGGGTACTCAAGAAATGCCCCCCAAGCCGTCTCTCACACAGCTCGGGTCCAAATCACAGGCAATTCCCCACCACATAAACTGAGAGCACCGGCTCTCACCCAGTGCCACAGCAACCCACTCTGCTGACCCCACAGCGGATAAGGGGGGAGAACGAGCCCAGCACTCGGTATCTTATCTCACCACCTCTGGTCGACTGCAAACAAATCCACCGGCTCCGAGGCACACACCAGGGTCTTCTGAAGAGAGGTCCCTTAATACCTCCACACTCCTGGGTTTCCGCCACCCAATAGACCAGGCACACGGCACGCAGTCCTCTCCGCCTAAGGATGCAGGCCTTCTTCCTCCTGTCGGCGTCCCACGTGACCATGCACGGAACGTCTCCGACCTCGCGTTCAGAGCAGCGTCGCAGCGCCCAGCGTCTCAGCGTCTCCGCGTCCGGCCGTCCTCTCAGTAGCCCACGTGACCTCCGCCGCTGGAATCCTCCGACCCGCCCAGGACCGCTCTCTCTCACCCAGCGCTTCGTCTTGTTTTCAGTCTGACCATCTAGCCGGCCTCAGCATGCGTCGGGAGGCCGCTCTCACCGGCCTATCGCAGTATCGGACACGGCCGCCGTGGCAGTGGCAGGGAGATCTGGACCATCGACAGGGCAGGGGCACAGGAGAAGCTAATCCCTTCTCACCTCATCAAGCCCAGGTAAGCGGGGGGGAGGAGTCACACCTCACTTCCTCCCATCAGCCACAACAGAAGATTTTCTTTCCTTATGGTGGACTTGTGTTTGCACACCCTATCTCTCATTTTTTGTGTAGTTTCCCCTATGTATAGGAGACCGCATGGGCATTTTAAAAGGTAAATCATGTAATCAGTATCGCAGGTGAAGAAATATTTGATGGCAAATGCTTTCCCTGTATGGGGATGGTATATCTGGGTGCCTTTCTGGAAATGAGAATATTGAAGGCAGTGGTGGCACAGGAAAGTACCTTGTTTCTGAGTTTTAAAAAAGGTTTGTCTTGGGACTTTGGCTGATGATCCTATATCAGCGCAAACCAGAAAATCTCGAAGATTTTTGGCTCACCGCGTACATGTTAGTCTGAAATTCCTCTACAGTTGGATATGCTTTCTGGAGTAAAGGTCAGTGGCTACGTATAATATTGACCATCTAACGACTGATTGGATGGAATGTATGTACAAAGGGAATCCTTTTTGGTTTTGGTTGTTTTTGTGTTCTGTTCTGGTGGGAGTAATGAAGTATTTTTGGGGGATAACCCCTTGTAATGAATCTCTGTTGCATCTCTTTTAATCTCTGGGTTCTTAAATCAGGATCCTGGACAATTTTTCTTCTCTGGTTAGATGAGACTAACATTAAAGTGTTGGCCTTCATGGAAAATGCTATGCATGGCACAAACTCCACCACTACAGATCATCCCAAGAACACAGTGAAGAATGGTGTTGGCAGCAACAAGTTCTTTTCTTAAGGAAACCTGTGTCATCAGTCTACCTGAGAGTTGAGACTGGGAAAGAAGTTCACCTTCCAATTGGGCAATGACCATGGTAATGCTACTGGAGTGGTTTAAGGGGAAACATTGAAATGTCTTGGAATGGCCTAGTCAAAGGCAAGACATCAATCCAGTTGAGAATCTGTAGTATGACTTGCCGTACACCAACAACATAACCCATCTAACTTGAAGAAGTGGGAGCAGTTTTGCCTTGAAGAATCAACAAAAAATCCCATCTAGATGTACTAAACTAGCAGAAATGTACCCCTTAAGACTTACATCTGTAATGGGTGAATATTTTTACATTTCTCTTTTTCACTCTTCAATTAATGTTTCTGTCACTGAAGTATTTTGTGCCTTCAAAATAGTGCGCATGTTGTGTAAGTATGTGACCCCACAAAAATCCATTTTGATTCTACAGAAAGTTTTAATGCAACAAAACAGGAAAATACTAAGGAGGTGAATATTCTCACAAGGCAGTATAATGACCTGATCTGTAATAACTTTCTTTACGTATACAATGGATAATTCTATTAATCCACAATTAGATTAAGTTATCCCCTATACCCCCTGCGACCACCCTGAAATGAACACAGTAGCCGGTCACACATGCGCATGGCCGCTGCATTCATTTCTATGGGAATTCTGAAGATATGTATGAGCACTGTATGAGGACCCCATACTCATATTCATGTGGGCCCCAGCAGTATGATCCCCACCGATCTAATAGTTACCCCCTGTCTTGTGAATACGGGGCAACTTAATCTAACCAGATTACCCCTTTAATTAAAGGAGTTGTTTGTAAGTGGAATATATGACCATTTTGCTTCAGAAACAGCTCCAGTCCTGTCCACAGGTTGTGTCTGGTATTACAAGGTAGCCTTATTCACTTTAGTGGAGCTGACCAGGAACATCTGACACAACTATAACTATAACTCAAGAACTATGAAGCTGGAATAAGGCCAACCACATTTTTCTAACCTTGTATAACTACTTTAATGGCTATGTGCACATTTGTAAATGATGTCTGTATTACATCAAGCCATCTAAATTAAAATATTAACTACATAGAAATAGTCTGTATTAGAGATGAGCGAATCTATTCGCCGCTTCGTAGATTCGTATCGAATCTTGGGATTTTTCAGCTGCGAAGCGAATCCAAATATTAGGTTATTCACTTCACTTTTGTACGCATTCGCTACGTAGTGTGTCCTATAAATTATACGCTATTCTACTATTACTCTATACGCTGTTGCGTACGAATTCAATTCAGCGATGGAGACTCCTCCCTGGTAGTTCCGCCCCTTTCTCCAGCGCGGGAGGATGACGAGGCAACTCAGGAAATTAAGTTGCGCATTTGTGCGCCTCATCCCTTTTTCCCCCTTTTCAGGTTATTTGGGGAGCCCCGTGAAAGAGGGTTTTTTTAAGGAACCTTTGCTGCTTTTTTTTTACCCATTTGGATTACAATTTTACCTATGTGGATTACAAATTGCGACTGAGTTTGGGACTCTGCTCCAGTTCTATGACAAGCATCAGAAGAAAAGAGACTTAAACGTGTCCGTGAGCATACTAGGTAGGTGATATTTAACATTTTTATATTATACCTATAATAATGTATTTGCACTTTACCATATATATGTCTCGAATATTCGCTCTGCCTCTGAGGAGTGCACGCCGCGGCCTCTCCTCGTACGTGCCTACGTATTACGTAATCCATTAGACAATAGTACGCTGAGATTCGTAAGCTATTTGTACGCTCATGCGTACGTCTTCTAAGAAGTTGCGTACATTTTGTAAATGAACGTTCGTTATTAGTGAGCGAATGTTTCGCTAATAGCACATAATAACGTATATTTTGTACGCAAATACAACGAATCTATTCGTCGAATATACGAATTTTAGGAAAAGTTCGGCGAATGTTCGGCGAATAATTTTTTGAATGATTCGTTCATCTCTAGTCTGTATGAACCCCATAAAGCCTGATCCTATGACTCTACAAACTGTTAGCAAACACAGAAGACAGAAACAAGTGAGTAACATTCTGTGAGAGCTTACCGCACAGTGCTGGCATGTATATTATAACCAAAGTAACATAGACTGGTGTAGAAGCTCTCCACACAAATATGGTGGAACATTTTTTAACAAAATTATTTGCACAGTTGTCTCACTTTCATTATTACTGAATCAATTGTAACTGGTTGCTGCAAGGTATAGAATATGGATTACTAATAGTCAAACTTTTATATGTTTAAACCCTGTTTATTGTATTGTGTTTGGTCTTGTATTTGATTATTGGTGATTATAATAATGATTAATATTTATTGATTTGTTTATTATTGCTTATGTCCTTTTTGCATTTTTATAATCTTCATCAATCTGTTCCATTAGACATCAGAGATATAACACAGGAAAATGTATCCTACATGGCGTCCTTTCAATTTAAACAATTTACATGTACTTTTATTAATATTAAAATGCTTATTTTTATTCTCTAGCATTTTCTTTAATCTATTGCTGGAAATGAATGACAGACTGTAGACTAATGGGCAATGTGCTCACATAACCAATTTCTGCTGAACTGTAAGACTCTAGACAGACTAACCTATATGGCTGTGTTACAGTCCAGTGATTCATATTTTCAGTTGTTCAGTTGTATTGATGATTCAATGTATATTTTAGTCTGTACTGCACGTATTGGTATTTACAGACAGCAAACCAACTTATGAAAATTAAAGGGGCTTTCAAGTAGAATACAAAAATGGGTTTGCACATGAATGGACCAGATCATTTTAAAAATAATCAAGTAGATATGAGCAAACGTTTGAAAATTCAGTTTGTTTCAGGTTCGCCAATTTTTTCTAAAAAATTGTTTCAGACATGAACCATTTCTACACGAACCAAAGTTAGAGAGAGAATGTTGTCTGGCATATAATACTCCCCACAGGCCAGACAGCCAATCAAGGCAATTTTTTCTTGAGATATTCTGGTTAAATAGTAAAGCGGATTTGCTCAATCTTAATTCTAACTAGCTCAAATATTTTGCAATTCATTTCAGACAAATAGAGACATCTGCACATGGAAACCATGTGTAATTCAGCTTTCTTTCTAAAATGATTTTAAAAAGCCGAATTTTTGAAAACTACAGCATATCCATTAAGTCACAGCCTCACATCTGCAACTAGCTCTTTCAGGACAAAAGCCCTTTATTAGAACAAAGCAGACAGAACCAGCTTGTCTAGTTAAGAGGCCTTGAGGGGACCCCTGGGTAAGTACCATTTCTATTATGAAGGCCAGTTAATACAATTGATGACTATAGTAGGCTAGACAAGGGTCCTCTGGGTTTCAGGGGAAAATATAATAGTAATATTATTTATTTATATAGCGCCACCATATTCTGCAGCGCTTTACAAATTTATAGGGTTCACGTACAAACAAAAGTACCTGGCTAATATACAACTGAAACACAAGGAGTCAGGGCCCTGGTCACAAGAGCTTACAATCTATGAGGAATTGGGGTGACACATAAGGTAGTTGATTTGATAAGTAGGATATGAGCCACAATTGTAAAAAGGAAGGAGTGGTGCTGGCCGATCTCCTTCAAGTTTGGGACTGTTAGAGGATCGAGTTTAGGCTACAGTTGTTGGTGGGGAAGAGGTTTGGTCGGAGAAAGGTCATTTTAGGAAGCTTGATAGGCCTGCCTGAAAAGATGTGTTTTTAGGGCACATTTGAAGGTAGGAAAGTACTGATTATTCCAGGGAAGAGTATTCCAGAGAGTAGGTGCAGCTCGAGAAAAGTCTTGAGAAAAATATATGAAAATTAGCACATCATACATTTGCTGTCTTAGTAAAGTTAATTTGAATAGCTATCCCCGAAAACCAGAAGGGCAAAGAATGCAAAAGACTTAATTTCTGTATTAATAAAAAGCCATTTTTAAAAGGAACAAGACAATGGAGAAATCGCTGGACAATGGAGAAATTGTTATCTTACTCGGTATGTATTATATCTGGTTTAAGTCAGTCATTGTTGTCTATATTCACATTTATTTATTGATAAAATATAAAAAATAATAATAAAGGTAACATTAAATGGTTATTTATATACATGAATGTTGTAATTTTATCTTTATTATTATTTTTTATTTTTTTTATTTTATCGATAAATCAATGTGAATATAGACAACGTTGACTGACATGTTCTAAGTGAAGTGTGCCTGTCTATATTTAGTGTACAACATATTTAAGATTGACAGGGTAAGTCAAGAGTCAGAGCACCTTTATCCATAGCAACAAAGGGGTGAGACACTAAACTAAATATAACTGGTTTAATAGGGTTTGTTTCTTCACTGATTTCCCTCCATTGAATTGCTTTCAGTCACCTGTTGTGCAAGGAACTACAACAAAGCCCTATTCACTTGCTACAACTGTCATTCATGTACCTTGAACATTGGGTGGCTGGCGCACCACTGTGGAGAGCAATATTAACTTTTTCCTTAATTACTCCAGATTGGCATATTCAGGTGATATTCTATAGCATGCTTGAAATGCTAAAATTTGAAGCTACTACTGAATTGGAACAAATATTAAAGGGATTTGTCCTTCTCAGATATTGATGTAATATCACTAGGATATGTCATCAATATCAGAAAAGTGCAGGTCCCATCTCTGAGACTTCCTCCTATTTCCACAGTGGGACCCCAAAGTCAAAAAGAGCATATTACACATCTGTGGCGTGCTTTCCATTCACTGTTATGGAAGTTCCCAAAATAGCTGAGTAAGCAGCCTCAGCTATTTTTGGAACTCCTATAGCAGTGAATGGAGCGTGGCTGCACATGCATGGCTGCTTTCATTCACTCCAGGGGGTCCGTTCTGGAGATTCTGTAGGAGTGGATGCCAGAGGTTGGACCCATGCCTATCTGACATTGATGGCATATCCTAGGCATATAGCATCAAGGTATGAGATGGAAATGCCCCTTTAAGTACCAACAGCATAGAGTATATAATGTGTTAAAGTATCATTCAGTGTATTTTTATTTGTTAGATACATTTGAGCCCTCTTTTATGCTGAATATCATGTATACCATTCCTAATACCATATCCCTTTACTTTTTCACCCATGCCCATCATGTAAGACTAAATTAAAAGGAATGTGTCATTAAAAAGGACCTGCTTAAATTATGTTTTATATTAAACATAGTTTTAAAGAATTTTTGTGGTTATTTTTAATTTTCTGTATCCTGCAATTTTTGCAGTGGCCACTAAACTTAATAATAGCCACCTTCTTGGTCTGTTCAGATCACTTTCAGCAGTCATCACATTCTCATCGCAGGCAGATTTACAATGAACGATAACAGATCTGTATATAGAAGAATTCACAATACAATATGGTCACAGCTTACCTACTCAACCCAGTATGGTATCAATACAGACTAGGGATCACCCAAGAAAAAAATGAGCCCTCACACAACTCTGTAGACATAAGGGCTCATGCACACTGCTGTTGCCCGGACGTGGCCATATTGCGGCCCACATACGCCGGGTACGCAATACACGGGCACCGGCCGCGTGCACCCAGCATCACGGATCGCGGACCCATTCACTTGAATGGGTCCGCAATCCCAGAGATGCAAAACGGAGGCATGGATCAGAACACCACGGAAGCACTACTTTTTTGCGGTGCGGACTGTGGGATGTGGTGGCCCCACTGTCAGTGCCTGTGCATTGTGGACCGCAAATTGTGGTCCACAGCAAGGGTACTGACCGCACACGTTCATGTGCATGAGCCCTAACAATGAAAACATAATGGGGGTCAGAATATGGGGTTGCAAAAAAAATACATTTACATATACATTTTTACATTTTTTATTATTACAAAAAACAAGAAAATTTATGGTATCACTGTAATTGCAGTAACCTCTGCTATCTGATGCTATCAGATATGTATATTAATAAGGCTGATTTAAATATCGATGATGTACTATTTGAGGAATCATCCCTTTTTTACCTTCACACTAAGCAGCTGTTAACTTTATTATATACTGTATTTAATGGGTTTTAAGGCTTACCCTTTAGAATAGCCACCTAAAATTGCTTTTAAGATAACTGCCAGGTCCTGTTCCACAGTTTAGCAGATCTATTTTCTTCTTAACAGATAAATACCTTTGTCTGTCTTTGTAAACTTTTATCAAGCATCTCACACCAGCTAGTACAAGGAAAATAAATAACCTACACAAACGTGCAGAGATGTGATAAATGGCAATGCCACAAGATACCTGATGTATTTAGTGAGAAAACAAACGAGCACCTACTAGTATAGACAGCAACAAATAAAAGACAATCTTAATATAATTAAATGGGACATAACATATTGGCAAAGCAGTATATATATATATATATATATATATATATATATAATGTAAAATTGGGAAAATGGGTGATATAAACTTTACATTTTTTGTACTCTTACAGCGATTACTTTTTAACCCCCTTAGGCTCCATTCACATGTCTTGTTTTTCTTTCCTGATTCGATCCCGATCCTGATCTGGATCCATTCATTTCAATGGGTCCTGAAAAAAATCAGGATCGAATCAAGAAAGAAAAACAGGACGTGTGAATGGAGCCTTAGGCCCCTTTCACACGGACGAGATTTCCGCGCGGGTGCAATGCGTGATGCGAATGCATTGCACTCGCACTGAATCCTGACCCATTAATTTCAATGGGGCTTTTCACATGAGCAATGTTTTTCACGCATCAGTTTGCTGTTGCGTGAAAATCGCAGCATGTTCTATATTCAGCGTTTTTCACGCAGCCCTGGCCCCATTGAAGTGAATGGGTCTGCGGATGCAAGTGCGGATGCAATGCGTGATTCACTGATGGTTGCTTAGAGATGTTGTTTGTAAACATTCAGTTTTTTATCACACACGTGAAAAACCCATCAAAACGCTTCGCACCCGTGCGGAAAAAACTGAACAAACGTACACAATCTCAGTCAAAACTGACTGCGAATGCGTGCAGATTTTCCGGAACGCATCCAGACTGAATCTGTGACGCCCGTGTGAAAGAGGCCTTATGGGGCTAGAACCTGGGATCTTTTGATCCCTTGTCCTATTCAGCCTAATCACCATTCCTCGTCATTGCTGCTGGGTTTCTGCTGTATGATGTAGCCAACACCCGCCACTTATGGAGTGAACACAATACAGCAGCCTTCTCCATACATTCCCTCAGCCACTGTGACATACTGGTATACCGGATTTATAGTGATTTGTGACAAATTAATTGAAATTTAAATGCTTTATAAGCTATTGAGGACCATTTAGAAGAGGTTCCAGTAGTGGTTTGAGGGTCAAATTATGGTCTCTTAGGATCACAATGCCTCTAGACTCCACAAGAGCCAACACAGATAGTAACCAGTTGATCTGGTTAGAATTGTGTGCCTACAAGTTAAAAGGGTTGTCCCTCGAAAAATATTCTACAGTTTTCAAACCTGCACCTGGATCTCAATGCTTTTGTAATTGCATGTAGTTAAATATCTAGTGTGGGTTCGGCATGCATAGAGCCTGCTTCCCCTGAATGTAATGGAGGCCACTTTAGCACCATAAGAGGTATAATACAATGTGGGCTCGGCCTGCATGTGGAATCTGCATACCCTGAATGTAATGGAGGCTGGTAAGACACCAGTGAATGTGGTATTTAGTGTTAGGTTCCCATCTTACAGAGATTGCCTTGACGTTTGGCAAACGGGTCCAAATGTACAAAATGTATTTGCCAAGAATCTCATATTTGCAAAATAAGCATAGCATTAGCACCAGAATACTTTCTATTACTATGGCATTTTTGTACTTTATTTGGTTTGCAAAGTGCTGTTGTATTGTATATTTTTTGCTTTAATTAAAAATCTTGTGTAGCCACTGAGTTATTCAATAAAATGTATCTCTATGGAGCCATCTTCTCTTTGTTCATTTTCTTATTTCTTTGACCTGTTCACTGAGATGGACGCACATGCTCAGTTTCATCCTTCAACTGCTTCCTGAGCCGTGATAGGGAGAGAGCTCTAGCAAAAAGGAAAATCCACCTGAGTTGTAATAGGGAATGCATGGACACACACCCTTAGCTGTCAGCTTGATATAAATCTAGCAAAACAATGAATGGGGAGATCTCTGGATCCATGTGAGGTATAAGGCTGGTTCACTTTGATAGAAAGAGATTGTCATGTACTATATGATATCTGATTTTCAATTTTTACATTAATCATGGGATAACCCCTTTAACAAATGTGTACATAAAAGAGCTAATCTAGCCTTTTAGAATAATGTAACAACCATCAGGATCTTATACATGTGAGCTACAATACAATGGAAAGCCAATGCTATAGTTGGAAAAAAGTGAAATTAGGATACCTATTTGATTTAAAATGTGTTTCCTGAAGGAAAATAACTAAGCATTTCTCCTTCCTCAGCAAAGAGAAGACTTGACATTTTTTAGAAGGGAGCGTAACCCATTTAGATTATAAGAAACAACGTATATTAGCCATATTGTGTTCTTAAAGAAAAGCTAATCAGATAGCTATCAACTAGGCTTGCAGTGGGTGGATCAAACAGCCACCTCCAAGGGAAAACGCACTGTAGCAATAAGCAGTAGTCATGGCAACCAAAGTGGCGTCCCAAATCTCAAGGTCTAACAACAAAAATAAGGTATAAACACTGAGAATAATAAAGAGAAACCTTATAGAGAAAAAGTACGGTTGCAATCAACAGAGAAATAGGAATCAATGGATTCCTCTGAAGGGGGAATTGGTATAGAAACATAATAGAAAACTTGCATCAGTGTAAGGTTAAATTAGCAGAGCAGAAAGTAAAGAATGTAAAGAAGAATGAGGACAGAAAGAAAGGAGAAAAAAAGTAGATATATAGTATAACCATGCAGAAAAATCACAATCAACCGAGACAGAGATTCCTAGGACTGGAAGCATAGAGTTTCAATGGGAATCAAGAAGTAGACCATGAGATTCTCTATGGAGTTAGATTACCGCTGTGTTTCCTAAGTTTCAGTTGTTTGGGCGTAGACATCTTCTCCCAATGGGTGGATTTCAGGAACTGTGTCATTGATGACAAATCCTTGAGAGGATCCCAGTTGTTTATTCCCAAAGGAGATATGTTCATATATGTGTACACTTTTGCAAGGTCAGAATGCAAGGTAGTTGCATGGCAATGGCCTAAATACATAAATGTGAGACCAATGGGAAATGTTCAGAGATAGGTAATTTTCTTGCCATGGTATCGGTAAGTGGTTTAAGCGCTCTCCTTTTTTGCAATGTGATAAGGCATATATCCTGGAATATATCCTTATATCATAGAGAGGTAGCACCATGCAGCATTAACTCCTTACACGTCTCTTGGAAGTGGAGGAAGGGGCATATAATGTCTGTGAGGGATCATTAGCTTTACAACGTTGTCTCAGGGCGTGATGAGCTCTTTTTATTATAATGGATGAGACGTTATCTGCATCCAATAGAGATGTAGAAATCTGAAGTATGGCGACAGGAATCGAGTCAGGAAACGTGGGTTGTTTCTCCAACCACAGTTCTCCTGGTCTTACACTGCTGTGTATAAGGAGTTAGGGTGGAATTGACATGTAGAAAGGTATGGCATGTACATAGCAAGGCATTATATTCAGCAAGAGCAGCCTGTGTTGTCTCCACCCTTTGCCCCACGAGTTTAGTCTCCTATCTGATCACTGACAAGTTCTGTATGACCAGAGCTAACGCTCTCAAAAGTGCTTATTTAATCAAGCTCCCTGAGATGAGTAAGTGACTGTATATAGTAGAGCTCTCCCCTTTACTGTCTCCATCTGACATGCCTTCAAGAGACTCGTCGGGACAAGTGCATGTTGCTGCCGCCTTCTTGAAATCTCGGGATGCTGAGGCTGCAGCATGTTTTTCAGAAATGTAACCACGTCTCCAGCTAGATATGCGGGTTTAGCTACCACAACGGGGTCTCCATGCCTTGTACCTTCAGTCTAGACCACCTTCAGGCCACCAATCTAGTGTAAGCAGGATCTATGAGCAGGTATAAGCATGGACCTCCATTCAGCTTAGGTGCAAGAAATTCTGTTTGAATTGAATAGTGATTACTAGTAAAATGGAGACCCATGTGTTGTTATTTCAGCCCCGGAGGTTTTTTCATTTTCATTTTCTTCTCTCTGCCTTTCCAGGGCCATAACTTTTTTATTTTTCTGTTCACATAGCTGTATGAGGGCTTGTTTTTTGTGGGACAAGTTGCACTTTGTAATAGTGGGGAGCTGGAAAAAAATTCCAAATGGGGTGAAATGGAAAAAAAAACACATTTCTGCAACAGTTTTATGGGTTTTGGTTTTGCAGTGTTCCCTGAGCAGTAAAACTGACTGGAAACTTTCATTCTCCACGTCAGTATGATTACAGCGATACTACATATGTATAGTTTTTCTTGTGTCTTAATACTAAAAAAAAATAAAAACATTGAAAAAAATAGATTTTTCTTTTCAATGCCATATTCTGACCCCTATACCTGGTTTGTAGTTATGTGTACGGAGTGAGGGTTTTTCGTGACAATTTGTACTTTTCATTGAAACCATTTTAGGGTGTGCATGACTTTTTGATCACTTTAATATTTTGTGGGTGGAGAAGCGACAAAAAAATGGAAAAGCGGGCCATAGGGAGCTATAAAATTGCTTCTCTCATAGACTCCAATGCATTAACATATACTATACATATACTATGTTCCTATGGAGCCCTGCCACAAGGAGGGTTTCCATAAGAATTCATGCGCAGCAGCCTCGAATCATTCAGGAATATAGAGGCTGCCATTCACAGATTCTGGCTCCCCTGATCCTCGCTAGGAAGTGCTCCCAGATGTCATGGTCACATTTGGCAGTGGCATCTGAAGGGTTAAAAATATGTGATCGACATTATCCTAGATTGCATACATTAGTCCCAGGTATCTGCTGTTTAAAACAGCAGGCATCCAGCAGCTATGGAGCCATCTTTAATGTCCCGCCCAGTGCCGTACTTGTACGTCACTGATAGGCAAGGGACTAAAGAACAAACAATTTAGCCTCTTTCACAGATCCAGTCCACTTGTATATGAAATGCTTGTAATAAACTTGGGGCGACTTGAGTCCCCATTTTGCAGACCCTCGTATGCAGATAAAAATCATCTTCAAAAGAGAACACATTAAAGTGTAATATAAAATCAATCCCTTTAAAGGCTATGAACACCTTTGAGGGCATTTTTTTATTACTGCATTGTACTTATTTTGAGCTAAAATCATTTTTTCAATTGGTCTTTATTAAAAAACAATATTGAGTCCTTTTTGTGTACACAGCTAAGATGCTCTAGTAGCATTCTGTCGATTTTCTGTATTTTTCATAATTTGGGGAGCTGACGGGCTCCTTATCTCTGCTCTCTGACATTATGAACATCATTATAGCTCAGTTCTTATCTTACTGATAAGAATATGTCTTAAATAAGTTTTTATAACCTCTTATTAATTTAGAGATAAGGTTTAATAGATGACCAGCACAAAGTGAAAGTGAAACTACCAGTCAGACAGTTAGAAAAACAGTTAACCATTTGTGAAATAGTGGCTCATTATTTCTAATAAAGGCCAATTTAAAATATGATTTTTAGCCAAAAATGAGTAAAATGCAATCATAAACAAAATTGCATCAGAAGGTGTAAATTAAAAGTCTATCTGACTTGTGTAAAAAGTTGTTACATCTAAAGTTAGAAATAAAAAAAATCTGCAGGGGAGTGATTAACCTAATCTAAAATCAAGTGAGAGAAATCTCATAAACGTGAGTGCATCTGATATCATTAAGGAAAAACAAAACATTTTCTGTAGTGGAACAGAACTTTGATTGGTCACTAGAGGTATTTACAGAGTATAGATACCCTCATGGAGTTATCCCCCTGAGGAAGCAATACAAAACACGTGTTGGGGTATCTTTTTGTGTCATATTTGGGTCTGTATTATGTCTATTTATTGGTTGGACCTGGTTATTTTCTATGTATGCACCTTGTACTATTAGTATTTTGTGCCCATTCCTTGCAATTTGAAATGTTGTGGATGATGTGTCTGATTATATGTGTTTTTCATATAATGTCATTTCAATAACAATGGTATTTATTTTTAATACATAATCAGGGTGTACTACTAGAGATGAGCGAGCACTAAAATGCTCGGGTGCTCGTTATTCGAGACAAACTTTTCCCGATGCTCGGGTGCTCGTTTCGAGTAACGAACCCCATTGAAGTCAATGGGAGACTCGAGCATTTTTTGCAGGGGACCAAAGCTCTGCCTAGGGAAGGCTGGGTGAAAACCTGGAAACATCAGAAAATGATGGAAACACCACGGAAATGGACAAGAAACAGCAGGGGCAGCATGCATGGATGCCTCTGAGGCTGCCTAATCCCACCATTACCCCAAATTCTCAGGCAACAGCCTGGTGGTTACCCTCATGGCAATTGTGCTCACCCAGACCAAGAAAGGCGAGGCACATACCCATCACATGTTAGGGAAGCACCCAACTAGCTGCAAAGAAAAATGGTTTAGAGAGAGGGCCTGTAGGTGGACCTCTGGAAAAATTGTTTGGAGAAAGGGCCTGTAGGTGGACCTCCGGAAAAATTGTTTGGAGAGAGGGCCTGTAGGTGGACCTCCGGAAAAATTGTTTACAGAGAGGGCCTGTAGGTGGACCTCCGGTGGACCTCCGGAAAAATTGTTTGGAGAGAGGGCCTGTAGGGGGCCTCCTGAAAAATTGTCGTAAAAGAGTGCCAGTTGGACCTCTAAAAAATGGCGTTTTTTGGGTCAGCGTTAGGCAAAGACGACAAGGAGGAGGAGGAGTAGGAGGAGTATAGAAGAGGAATCGGATACATAAGTAATGTTAATCTTTAGCTGCTTTCCCCCAGAGGAGATTTGAATTCCGGTGAAATCCAGGCTTTGTTCATTTTAATAAGCGCCAGCCTGTCAGCGCTGTCAGTTGACAGGCGTGTACGCTTATCGGTGATGACGCCACCAGCTGCACTGAATACGCGCTCTGACAGCACGCTAGCGGCAGGGCAGGCCAGCACCTCCAAGGGGTACAGCACCAGTTCAGGCCACATGTCCAGCTTTGAAACCCAGTAGTTGTATGGAGCAGAGTGATCACGCAGGACGTTGGTATGGTCAGCTAGGTACTCCCTCACCATCTTTCTGTAAAGCTCCCCCCTACTCTGCCTAGACTGGGGACAGGTGACAGTGTCTTGCTGGGGTGACATAAAACTGGCAAAGGCCTTGGAGAGCGTTCCGCTGCCAGTGCTGGACAAGCTGCCTGCTCGACTCCTCTCCCCCGCTACTTGGCCCACAGAACCATGCCCTCTGCCGCTAGCGGCGTCAGATGGGAAGGATTGTTTCAGCTTGGGCACCAGGGCCTGTTGATATTGATTCACTCTCATACTCTTTTCCTCTACAGGGATGAGAGTGGAAAGGCTCTGCTTGTACCGTGGGTCCAGGAGAGTGAACACCCAGTAATCGGTGTTTGAAAAAATGCTTCTAACGTAAGGGTCACGGGATAGGCAGCATAACATGAAGTCTGCAATGTGCGCCAGAGTCCCAACACGCAAGATTTCCCTCTCCTCACTGGCCTGACTCTCCATTTCCTCCTCCTCCAAGTCCTCCTCTTCAGCCCATACACGCTCAAGAGTTAGGACTGAGAACAGGTACCCTCTTCTGTCTCGCCGACATTCTCCTCTTCCTCCTCATCCTCATCCCCCTCCTCCGATACGCGCTGAGAAACAGACCGGAGGGTGCTCTGGCTATCAAGCGACGTATCTTCCTCCACCGTCTCTTGTGACAAGCGCAAAGCATCCGACTTGATGCTGAGCAGTGAGTTTTTCAACAGGCAAAGCAGCGGGATGGTGAGGCTGATAATGGCGGCATCGCCGCTGACCATCTGTGTTGACTCCTCAAAGTTGCTCAACACCTGGCAGATATCAGACATCCACGTCCACTCCTCATTGTAGACTTGAGATATCTGAGTGACTTGACTACCAGTTCTGGTGGAAGTTGACATCTGGCAGTCTACAATCGCTCTGCGCTGCTGGTAAACTCTGGATAACATGTTTAATGTCGAATTTCATCTTGTGGGCACGTTGCACAACAGTCGGTGAGCGGGCAGTTGTAGGCGGCGCTGCGCTGCCCTGAGAGTGGCAGCATCTGTGGTCGACTTGCGGAAATGCGCACAGATGCGGCGCACCTTGGTGAGCAAATCAGACAGATTGGGGTATGTCTTGAGGAACCGCTGAACTATTAGATTGAACACGTGGGCCAGGCATGGCACATGTGTCATTCTGCCAAGTTGCAGAGCCGCCACCAGGTTAGGCTCGTTGTCACACACAACCATCCCTGGCTTGAGGTTCAGCGGTGCCAGCCACACATCGGTCTGCGCCGTGATGCCTTGTAACAGCTCTTGGGTGGTGTGCCTTTTGTCACCTAAGCTCAGCAGTTTGAGCACCGCCTGCTGGCGCTTACCCACGGCACTGCTGCTGTGCCTAGAGCTACCGACTGAAGGCGCCGTGCCCACGGATGGTAATTCGGAGGAGGAGGAGGGGTCGGAGGAGGAGGCATAGTACGTCTGAGAGACCGTGACCGAGGTAGGCCCCGCAATCCTCGGTGTGGGCAGTACATGAGCGACCCCAGGGTCATTCTCGGTCCCAGCCTCCACCAAGTTAACCCAATGTGCCGTCAGTGAGATATAGTGTCCCTGCACGGCAGCACTTGTCCACGTGTCCGTGGTTAGGTGGACCTTCTCATAAACAGCGTTGGTCAGGGCGCGGATGATGTTCTGTGACACGTGCTGGTGTAGGGCTGGGACGGCACATCGGGAAAATTAGTGGCGGCTGAGGACCGAATACCGAGGGGCAGCCACCGCCATGAGATTGCGAAAGGCCTCGGTCTCTACCAGCCTATAGGGCAGCATCACCAGGCTCAGCAATTTGGAGATGAGGACGTTGAGGGCTTGGGCATGTGGGTGGGTGGAACTGTATTTCCTCTTGCGTTCCAGCGTCTGCTGTAAAGACAGCTGAACGCTGCGCTGGGACACATTGGTGGATGCTGTGGAGGATCGTGGAGGCAAAGGTGTGGTTTTCTGGCGGGAGGCGCTTGTGCCGGGGTCCTGGGCAAGGGGTTGACTAGCAGAGGCAGCGAGTGACACAGGGGAAGGAGCAGTGGTGTGACCCGCAGGAGGTGAATGGCCTTGGTTCCATTGAGTGGGGTGTTTAGCACTCATATGCCTGCGCATGCTGGTGGTGGTTAGGCTAGTAGTGGTGGCACCCCTGCTGATCCTGGTGTGGCACAGTTTGCACACCACAGTCCGTCGGTCATCCTCACTTTCTTTAAAGAACCTCCAGACTTGCGAACATCTAGGCCTCGCCACGGGAGCTTCACTACATGAAACAGTTGCTGCTGATGCACCAGCTCTGGCCCTGCTTCTCCCTCTGGCCACACCACTGCCTCTTACAACCTGTTCTGGTGCAGCACTCGCCTCCTCCTCAGAAGCACTGTCTTCACTTGGCTTATCAACCCAGCTTAGGTCAGTCACCTCGTCATCCTCCGATTCCTCAGTCTGCTCCCCCCTCGGACTTCCTGCCCTGACAACAACTTCACCACTGTCTGACAACTGTGTCTCCTCATTGTCCGACACCTCTTTACACACTTTTTCCACTAAGTCAACATTGTCATCATCATCATCACCCACAGACTGCGACAGTTGGAATACTTGGGCATCGTGAAAGAGGTCAGCAGCAACCTGAGAAGTGGTTTGTGACTCTGGGAAGGGTCCAGAAAACAGTTCCTCAGAGTATGCCGGATCGCATTCCAAATTTTCCTGGGAGGGGGCAGACTGGGGGGAAGGAGGTTGAGGTGGAGGAGCCAGAGGAGTGCTCCCTTGGGTAACGTGGGTGGACTGCGTGGAAGACTGACTGGTGGACAAATTACTTGAAGCATTGTCCGCAATCCACGACATCAGCTGTTTGCACCGTTGTGGTTTCAACAGTCCTCTACCACGTGTCCCTGTAAGTTGAAACATGAAGCTAGGGAGTGTAGCTCTGCGGCGTTCCCCTGCTCCCTCATCAGCAGGTACTGTCTCACCCTGCCCAGGATCACGGCCTCTGCCCCCTGCAGTAATTGAATGCCCACGCCCACGCCCTCGTCCTCGACCCTTAGCCCTGGGGTTCAACATTTTCTGTATATAAGTGTATTATATAAAAAAAAAAAATGGGCCTGCTGTACTGAAACCCACAAACTTGTTCAATCTGAACAAGAAAATATATGGGTTGATAAGTTAGAGCAAAATTACGTATGTTATTACGTACCGTGCAGTATGGAGCAATTACACTGAAACTATTAGATTAGGCAGACTTGGTCTGCTTAAGTGCAACCCAGACAAATGTCGCACAGAGATTTTTGTAATGTAGCTGTGTCAGTGAGAGCAAAAGACCTTTTTTAATTAAGTGACGTACAGAATGTGTCACCTGGACAGAAAATACGGAGTGTGGTTTGTGGTGACCGGACAGCTGAACTGTGACACACAGAATGGTTCCACACGGCTGTATGAAATGGATTTGTATCACTGAGTTAAAACAATAAAAAAAAAGTGTTATATATGGCGATAGCTGTACTACTAGTGCCAGCCAGCCCAGCCAGGAGACAAAGAAAATGTCTTGTAGCCCTTAGAAGGGCTGTTGGGTTCTTTTCAGATCACTCCTGCCTAACAGAGAACTAAATCCAGGCCTTAACACTCTCCCTGAAACGCAGCAGCTCTGTCCCTAACGACATCCAGACGGCATCTGAGCCGAGCACCGTGGGCAGTCACTAGTATATTCCAGGGTCACCTGATCAGGCCTGCCAACCCCTGCTATCGACATGTAAGGGCCCCACGTGATGCTGGGTGTACCGCAGAGTCTCCTGGCTTGTGATTGGCTGAGTTTATAGGTGCCAAAAATTCAAAATGCGGGAGATGCCATTTCCTCGAGCATGGCGACATACTCGTCCGAGCAGCAAGCACTTACGAGTACCATAATACTCGAACGAGCACCAAGCTCGGATGAGCATGTTCGCTCATCTCTATGTACTACGTTGATCGGTATTGCTAAATATGTGAGTGAAAGGATGTATGACTCAGAATGATTTAAGGACCAGCACCCTACTATTACAGAGTGGTGATCAAGTGGGCACAGAAGCTTAGAAAATGACAACAATAAAACATGATTTTTTTTCTTCAAAAAATGCTTTTATTGTGTAGAACTGAAAAAATAAAACATATCAGTTATGGCTAAAATGATCTGCTCAGGGGTGGGATTCAAATTTTTAACAACAGGTTCCCTACTCAACGGCGGACATGCGACGTCATGACACATGTTTACATATTCATCTCATATACATATGTATATGCAACACACATATACATGGTATACATACATAAATACACCACATATACACTATACACACATACCACAAAACTTTTAAAAAGCCTAAGGAGCTAAACTATGGAATGAAAGTGCTCATCTCCAGCTGCCTGCCGGATCTGTAATTTTAACAACCGGATCTGTAGAACCTGAGGGCACTGGCTGAATCCCATGCCTGGATCTGCTCTATAACAATATCACATGATCTATCCTGTCAGTTGAACACTGTAAAAAAATCAATAAAAATGGTGTGTCATGGGGAGCCGGCAGCGTGCTTCCCCTGTGTTGCGCCGCCAGACATCCCCTTCTGTGTCAGAGCGAGGATGCGACTAGCATCCTCGTCTCCATGGCGACGCTTGCAGGGAGGATCCGGCGCGCTCTGTCATCGCGCGTCCGGCGTCCTCCCTGCCCCCTAGAGACGAGCAAGGCGGGGTTTGTGAACTCTGGTTGCATTTCCAGCGCTCAAGATATTTTGATATTATTTATATTTATTTATAAGCTCTGTATATGGGGTCATGTGGCGCTGACCACGCCACATGACCAATTATGAGTTACCTTGAGTGCTGGTCACGTTT
>ONZH01015984.1:0-24471 GCA_900303285.1 Rhinella marina
ATTACAGTGATACCACATTTATAGTTTTATGGTTTTGTTTTTACAGTGTTCCTATAGAAAAATTAAACCTGGACCGTGTTCTCTCATTCTCCAGGGTCAGTTACGATTACAGTGATACCACATTATATAGTTTTAATTAGGTTTGTATTACAGCGTTCCCTATGAGATAAAACTGACCTGTTCTCCTTCATTCTCCAGGTCAGTACGATTACAGTGATACACATTTATATAGTTTTATGGTTTGTTTTACAGTGTTCCCTATGAGATAAAACTGACCTGTTCTCTTCATTCTCCTGGGTCAGTAACGATTACAGTGATACCACATTTATATAGTTTTATGGGTTTTGTTTTTACAGCGTTCCCTATGAGATAAAACTGACCTGTTCTCTTCATTCTCCGGGTCAGTACGATTACAGTGATACCACATTTATATAGTTTTATAGGTTTTGTTTTTACAGTGTTCCCTATGAGATAAAACTGACCTGTTCTCTTCATTCTCCAGGTCAGTACGATTACAGTGATACCACATTTATATAGTTTTATGGGTTTTGTTTTTACAGTGTTCCCTATGAGATAAAACTGACCTGTTCTCTTCATTCTCAGGGTCAGTACGATTACAGTGATACCACATTTATATAGTTTTATGGGGTTTGTTTTTACAGTGTTCCCTATGAGATAAAACTGACCTGTTCTCCTCATTCTCCGGGTCAGTACGATTACAGTGATACCACATTTATATAGTTTTATAGGTTTTGTTTTTACAGTGTTCCCTATGAGATAAAACTGACCTGTTCTCTTCATTCTCTGGGTCAGTACGATTACAGTGATACCACATTTATATAGTTTTATAGGTTTTGTTTTTACAGTGTTCCTATGAGATAAAACTGACCTGTTCTCTTCATTCTCCAGGTCAGTACGATTACAGTGATACCACATTTATATAGTTTTATAGGTTTTGTTTTTACAGTGTTCCCTATGAGATAAAACTGACCTGTTCTCTTCATTCTCAGGTCAGTACGATTACAGTGATACCACATTTATATAGTTTTATGGGTTTTGTTTTTACAGTGTTCCCTATGAGATAAAACTGACCTGTTCTCTTCATTCTCAGGGTCAGTACGATTACAGTGATACCACATTTATATAGTTTTATGGGGTTTGTTTTTACAGTGTTTCCTATAAGATAAAACTGACCTGTTCTCTTCATTCTCCGGTCAGTACGATTACAGTGATACCACATTTATATAGTTTTATAGGTTTTGTTTTTACAGTGTTCTCTATGAGATAAAACTGACCTGTTCTCTTCATTCTCCAGGTCAGTACGATTACAGTGATACCACATTTATATAGTTTTATGGGTTTTGTTTTTACAGTGTTCCCTATGAGATAAAACTGACCTGTTCTCTTCATTCTCCGGTCAGTACGATTACAGTGATACCACATTTATATAGTTTTATAGGTTTTGTTTTTACAGTGTTCCCTATGAGATAAAACTGACCTGTTCTCTTCATTCTCCAGGTCAGTACGATTACAGTGATACCACATTTATATAGTTTTATGGGTTTTGTTTTTACAGTGTTCCCTATGAGATAAAACTGACCTGTTCTCTTCATTCTCCAGGTCAGTACGATTACAGTGATACCACATTTATATAGTTTTATGGGTTTGTTTTTACAGTGTTCCCTATGAGATAAAACTGACCTGTTCTCTTCATTCTCCGGTCAGTACGATTACAGTGATACCACATTTATATAGTTTTATAGGTTTTGTTTTTACAGTGTTCCCTATGAGATAAAACTGACCTGTTCTCTTCATTCTCCGGGTCAGTACGATTACAGTGATACCACATTTATATAGTTTTATAGGTTTTGTTTTTACAGTGTTCCCTATGAGATAAAACTGACCTGTTCTCTTCATTCTCCGGTCAGTACGATTACAGTGATACCACATTTATATAGTTTTATAGGTTTTGTTTTTACAGTGTTCTCCTATGAGATAAAACTGACCTGTTCTCTTCATTCTCCAGGTCAGTACGATTACAGTGATACCACATTTATATAGTTTTATGGGTTTTGTTTTTACAGTGTTCCCTATGAGATAAAACTGACCTGTTCTCTTCATTCTCCGGGTCAGTACGATTACAGTGATACCACATTTATATAGTTTTATGGGGTTTTTTTTTACAGTGTTCCCTATGAGATAAAACTGACCTGTTCTCTTCATTCTCCGGTCAGTACGATTACAGTGATACCACATTTATATAGTTTTATAGGTTTTGTTTTTACAGTGTTCTCTATGAGATAAAACTGACCTGTTCTCTTCATTCTCCGGGTCAGTACGATTACAGTGATACCACATTTATATAGTTTTATGGGTTTTGTTTTTACAGTGTTCCCTATGAGATAAAACTGACCTGTTCTCTTCATTCTCCGGTCAGTACGATTACAGTGATACCACATTTATATAGTTTTATGGGTTTTGTTTTTACAGTGTTTCCCTATGAGATAAAACTGACCTGTTCTCTTCATTCTCCGGTCAGTACGATTACAGTGATACCACATTTATATAGTTTTATGGGTTTTGTTTTTTACAGTGTTCCCTATGAGATAAAACTGACCTGTTCTCTTCATTCTCCGGTCAGTACGATTACAGTGATACCACATTTATATAGTTTTATAGGTTTTGTTTTTACAGTGTTCCTATGAGATAAACTGACCTGTTCTCTTCATTCTCCGGTCAGTACGATTACAGTGATACCACATTTATATAGTTTTATGGGTTTTGTTTTTACAGTGTTCCCTATGAGATAAAACTGACCTGTTCTCTTCATCTCTGCGGTCAGTACGATTACAGTGATACCACATTTATATAGTTTTATAGGTTTTGTTTTTACAGTGTTCCCTATGAGATAAAACTGACCTGTTCTCTTCATTCTCTGGTCAGTACGATTACAGTGATACCACATTTATATAGTTTTATAGGTTTTGTTTTTACAGTGTTCCCTATGAGATAAAACTGACCTGTTCTCTTCATTCTCCGGGTCAGTACGATTACAGTGATACCACATTTATATAGTTTTATGGGTTTTGTTTTTACAGTGTTCCCTATGAGATAAAACTGACCTGTTCTCTTCATTCTCCGGTCAGTACGATTACAGTGATACCACATTTATATAGTTTTATAGGTTTTGTTTTTACAGTGTTCCCTATGAGATAAAACTGACCTGTTCTCTTCATTCTCCGGGTCAGTACGATTACAGTGATACCACATTTATATAGTTTTATAGGTTTTGTTTTTACAGCGTTCCCTATGAGATAAAACTGACCTGTTCTCTTCATTCTCCGGTCAGTACGATTACAGTGATACCACATTTATATAGTTTTATGGGTTTTGTTTTTACAGTGTTCCCTATGAGATAAAACTGACCTGTTCTCTTCATTCTCCGGTCAGTACGATTACAGTGATACCACATTTATATAGTTTTATGGGTTTTGTTTTTACAGTGTTCCTATGAGATAAAACTGACCTGTTCTCTTCATTCTCCGGGTCAGTACGATTACAGTGATACCACATTTATATAGTTTTATGGGTTTTGTTTTTACAGTGTTCCTATGAGATAAAACTGACCTGTTCTCTTCATTCTCTGGTCAGTACGATTACAGTGATACCACATTTATATAGTTTTATGGGTTTTGTTTTTACAGTGTTCCCTATGAGATAAAACTGACCTGTTCTCTTCATTCTCCTGGTCAGTACGATTACAGTGATACCACATTTATATAGTTTTATGGGTTTTGTTTTTTACAGTGTTCCCTATGAGATAAAACTGACCTGTTCTCTTCATTCTCCGGGTCAGTACGATTACAGTGATACCACATTTATATAGTTTATAGGTTTTGTTTTTACAGTGTTCCCTATGAGATTAAAAACTGACCTGTTCTCTTCATTCTCCGGTCAGTACGATTACAGTGATACCAATTTATATAGTTTTATGGGTTTTGTTTTTACCAGTGTTCCCTATGAGATAAAACTGAACCTGTTCTCTTTCATCTCCCAGGTCAGGACGAGTACAGTGATACCCACATTATATAGTTTTTGGGTGTTTTGTTTTTACAGTGTTCCCTTGAGATAAACTGACCTGTGCTCTTCATTCTCCATGGTCAGTACGATTACAGTGATACCACATTGTATATAGTTTCATGGGTTTGTTTTAACAGTGTTCTCTCATGAGATAAAACTGACCTGTTCTCTTTCACTTCTGCGGTCAAGTACGATTACAGTGATACCCAACATTTATATAGTTTTAATAGGATTGTTTAACAGCGTCCCTATGAGATAAACTGACCCGTTCGTTCATGCTACATATAGCTGGTGGCCTCCTACTGATTTCGGTGGTACAATATAGCTGTACGGCCCCCTATGATTTTGGTGGTACATATAGCTGTGCGGCCTCCTATGATTACTGGGTGGTACATATAGCTGTGCGGCTCCTATGATTAGGTGGCTACATATAGCCTATGCCGGCTACCATGATTACCATATATAACTTATGTTTTAGACTAACTCATCATCAATCATTACCTCATATAATGTAAGTTTTACATATTTACTGTTCAGTAGTAATAAAAGATGTTTTCTTCCACTGCTACCCACCTTCCTCTTAAATTACTATGGCATCGACCTGTAATTCAGGCCACCATCAAAAGAATGACTTAAAAGCCCCACCCCCAGATCCCACTAAAGTCACGCCCCTGACTCAGTCAGGCCACGCACCTTCCATGCCGCATTTGACCGGGATTAAAAATATAGGTAAAAATCACCTTTTTTCAGCTGCAGGGGTGGGGGGAGGGTGACTTTCTCTCTGTAGCTCATTGCACAGGGCTGCTGCTGAGAGTGCTGCTGCTGTGTCCATCCAGGCCCTGCGCATGACAGAGGACAGGGAGTCTGAAAGCCAGACCGTCCAGCCTAAAACAAGACCTCTGGCCACCCTAGGGGCAGGCTGATGTTAGGGTGGCCAGATGTCCGGCTTTAGGCTGGACAGTCCAGTTTTCTGGCTACCTGTTCTCCGTCCGACGCAGTGCCTGGACAGACATCCCTTTCAGTAGCTCACACTCAGACAGCTTCTCCTCCGTGTCTTCACGGAGCCAGGGGGCGTGGCCTAATGTTTAGTTGTGTGTCTTCACGGGAACTGGGGGCGCTGTTTCACGTTTGGGGGAATTGCCAGTGAGGTCTGGCTTTCTGGGGTGAAGACAGTGGCCACTCTAGCTGCTGTGGAGGTCACAGTTAAAGGGGCAGGCTGCTGTAGAGGTCACTGTTAAAGGGGCGGCCTGCTGTAAAGGTCACTGTTAAGGGGACGGGCTGATGTAGAGGTCACTGTTAAAGGTGTGGGCTGCTGTAGAGGTCACTGTTAAGGCTGGCTGTAAAGTCCTTAAGGGCGGGCTGTAGAGGTCACTGTTAAAGGGGCTGGCTGCTGTAGAAGTCACTGTTAAAGGGGCGGCCTGCTGTAGAGGTCACTGTTAAAGGGGTGGGCTGCTGTAGAGGTCACTGTTAAAGGGGTGGGCTGCTGTAGAGGTCACTGTTAAAGGGGTGGGCTGCTGTAGAGGTCACTGTTAAAGGGGTGGGCTGCTGTAGAGGTCACTGTTAAAGGGGTGGGCCGCTGTAGAGGTCACTGTTAAAGGGGTGGGCTGCTGTAGAGGTCACTGTTAAAGGGGCGGGCACTGTAGAGGTCACTGTCGATATCTTTTAACGACACACACACACAAACAGTAAATGAATTAAATTAAATATACCCGGGCGAAGCCGGGTCCTTCAGCTAGTTGCTAATAAAGGAGAATCTTCCAGATGTCCGAGCGCAGAGACTTCATTCTCAGGAGTGGTTCGAAGCCCAATGACTATTCCATGGGCCCCACACTCTTCGTGCTGCATGGTCTTCTGGTCTTTGCTTGGTGGTAATGTGGTGTATCTGGTACAGACAGCTGGTGGCCATTATACTCTCCTCTCTTCCTGCACTGCTCCATTGTATTCAGTACAAGCATGGCGTATCCACCGTCATCTAACTGCCCTCTGTACCCTCTATTGTACAGCCAGGCCAGAGTGACCATAACATGAGACCTTTGGACGGGTTTTTGCCAGATAAACCTTCAACCGTGTCGTACTCAGACTGTAAAACCACCTGGAGAAGACATACACAACCACCAGTGCGTGGTGATATTTACAGCTTCCTGCCGGTCCTATGTAACTACTGTTTGACAGACCATGGTGCCCACTGCAGTACTGGCTTCATGGCTGGTGCTTGTAGGTTTAGTTGAGCGCACAGCAGACATTGTTGGGAGACGTCCTCTACCATCTCGGCTGTACATGGCCAATATAACTTTCCCTGTAGAAGGGACAAAAGTTTGTTCTGCCCGGAGTGACTCAGCCACAAGTGGCTTAGATTTGTCAGCTCTGCTTGGGACTCCGAAGTGGGACTACCGGTAGAGGAAGAAAATGTGCTACAGTCACTGGCACAAAGACTGATACAACCAGTTCTCCCAGTACATTCTATAACTGGACCAATCTACATACTGGAGAATCAGGTGAAGCAATTCTCTCCTCTCACAACATTATATAACTCTGCTTAAAAAAGTACAACTTATCTTGAAGGACGATCACCCAGAATCCCCAGACCTGGTGAGAAGAGGAGACCTACACCGCTCCATCTGTTGAGAGCTTAACTTGGTTCTTTATATCGGAGCATCTACAAGATCCTGAATTAGCGGTGACAGCCTAAATGTCAGGGAGGAGAAAGAGCCAAATGCTGCTCGTCCCCTGGATTATCAGGAGGAGTCCTGGGACAAGGGGTGGACAGAATAGGCTGCTGCCTAGAGCAACGCTGAGTAAGGGACACCACTCATCTAGTCAAAACAGAGCACCAGCATAGTGGGTGCCTTCAGATGAAATGCCAATGTATCCCAGTCCCAGCCCTGATCAGAAGCTTCTGTAAAGATGTGAACAAAGCAGGGGTCTCTTATAACCAGGAAACATGTTTCATTCCCTCCTATAGTAGAGCCGCTTGTGTTGAGAGAATATAAAACTGCTTTCTGAGGTGAACAGAGGCTTAAATGAAGGCTGAGTTCCATCAGACAGGACGCCGTCACCTCCATGGATGGATGTTGGAGCTCCCCTGTGCAGGCTATAAGCTGATGATGATCCCACCTCATAGAACCCTATGAAAGGTCTGACCGTCAGCTTCCATGTCGTTGACATCCAGAAAACATGCTTGAATATGATGCCATTGACAGAACCTTCTTCTGACCCCGAGAATCTGGAGCGATGATGACATAATTTCTTAGCTGTTACATTAACATATGGACAAGTCCACAGACGCCCAGGAATGTCGGAATGAGGTGAGCATGGATGATGAGGAAATCTCAGAATGTGGAGAGGTTGGCAGCCGAGCACAGCCAGATCCTCAGTGCGGGTGCCTCAGTGGGATCTGGATGCAGATGGTGAGTGCACGGACACTAGACACGGACACTAGACACGGACACTAGACACGGACACTAGACACTAGACACTAGACACGGACACTAGACACGGACACTAGACACTAGACACGGACACTAGACACTAGACACGGACACTAGACACTAGACACTAGACACGGACACTAGACACGGACACTAGACACTAGACACGGACACTAGACACTAGACACGGACACTAGACACGGACACTAGACAGTAGGTGGTCGACCCAGCGGTTGTAGTGAGGAATCAGGAGATCTCTCCATAAAACATCTACAAGCTCATAACATCTCACGTCACCAGCAGGTCAGCCGCCATACCACGTGTAATACATATGTGGTACCCTGGAGCAGGGGCACTTGGACTTTTGTGGACATTTGCCTCTATAGCTACTATGTAAACTCCCTTCTTTATTGTACTCTGAAGGGTTAGCTTGCAGTGTGATTTATCCTCTTGTGTGCACTTCTATTGCTTCATATTGTTCAACTGCATTGATATGGAGTACCTTCTGTGAGGGAAATTGGTGAGGAAAATTGGCTTCTCCCTCACAGGGGTTTTTCCTTCCTCTGGATCAACTTGCAGGATAACAGGGAGAACTGGATGGACGGAGGGCTTTATTCAACCTTATAACCTATGTTACTATGTATATGTTTAGGCCAAGTTCACACCAGTTATTTAATCAGTTCTTTCCATAGTGAAGCCTCCACAGAGGTCAGGTGTGATGGAAAGATCTGCACCTCTTCTGGGTTTTTGTCTCGCACCCGGTTTTTATTCACAATATGTGATTGAAATAACTGATCAAGTAACTAAAGTGTGAAGTAAACTTGGTGTCATGTCATGCTGACATTCTGACTGTGGTTTATGTCTGAAGACTTGTTTATAGATCTACAAAAACGCATCTAAAAGAAAAGTAATCATAAGGTCCCTCCTAAAATTTTATATACCGTATTTTTCGCTTTACAAGACGCATTTTTTGGCAGTGCGTCTTATAAAGCAAATACTAGTGAGTGCTTCCATTATGGAAGTGCTCACTAGTATATAATCGGTGCCAGAAGTGGGGAAACATACTTTCCCTCCTATGGCTCCGCTGCGGGTCTGGCGCTCCTTTGCCTTTTCCTGGCGGCACTGCACTGTCCTGACCTCGTACAGCGTCAGGATGTAGTGCGCGCACTCTGACCTGATGCTGCACGGGCAGAGAAGACAGAGGAGCGCAGGGCCCGGAGCAGAGCCGCAGTGCAGGAGAGGTAAGAGAGGTTTTATTTTATTCTGATTGGGGCACAATGGGCTGATCTGAGGTCTGATGGGTGCAGGGTGGGCTGATCTGAGGTCTGATAGGGGCACAGTGGGCTGATATAGGGGCACAGTGGCTGATATGGGGGCACAGTGGGCTGATCTGAGGTCTGATGGGTGCAGAGTGGGCTGATATGGGGGCACAGTGGGCTGATATGGGGGCACAGTGGGCTGATCTGAGGTCTGATGGGTGCAGAGTGGGCTGATATGGGGGGCACAGTGGGCTGATATGGGTGCAGAGTGGGCTGATATGGGGGCACAGTGGGCTGATATGGGTGCAGAGTGGGCTGATATGGGGGCACAGTGGGCTGATATGGGTGCAGAGTGGGCTGATATGGGGGCACAGTGGGCTGATATGGGGGCACAGTGGGCCTGATATGGGTGCAGAGTGGGCTGATATGGGGGCACAGTGGGCTGAAATGGGTGCAGAGTGGGCTGATATGGGGGCACAGTGGGCTGATATGGGGGCACAGTGGGCTGATATGGGTGCAGAGTGGGCTGATATGGGGGCACAGTGGGCTGATATGGGTGCAGAGTGGGCTGATATAGGGGCACAGTGGGCTGATATAGAGGCACAGTGGGCTGATCTGAGGGCTGATGGGGTTCTGACATGGAAGGCTGCTATCGGGGTCTGATGTGATATCCTGAAATTTATGTTAGGTCTCATATGAGGTCTGATGAAAAATATTTTTTCTTATTTTCCTACACTAAAATCTGGGGTGCGTCTTATCATCGGTGTGTCTTATAAAGCGAAAAATACGGTATATATGATTTCCTGAGGGGATTGTGTTGTAAGTTACTTGTTTATGGCTAGATAAATTGTTGGTACATTCTCATAGACTTGCAGTGAAGCTCTATACAGTCTATGATAGACAGAAATTGTATTAATGTTTCTGTTTAGGCTGTGCTTCTCCACTTCACCCCTCCCACTAGAATGTTCTAATTCAGCTAGAAATTGTATATGAAGAGAGCAACCAGAGCCCCTAGCCTATGTCCAGGGTACCAGCCTTCTGAGACAAGGACAGCTAGCTCAGGACTTTCCTCAACAAACAACCTTCATCTGCCATGGAGGAGACTGGAGAAGCCAGACCTATCCCTCGTCTCAGGTAGGAGACTGGAGAAGCCAGCCCTATGCCTCATCTTAGGGAGGAGACTGGAGAAGCTAGCCCTATGCCTCGTCTCAGGGAGGAGACTGGAGAAGCTAGCCCTATGCCTCGTCCTAGGGAGGAGACTGGAGAAAGCCAGACCTATCCCTGTCTCAGGTAGGAGACTGGAGAAGCCAGCCCTATGCCTCATCTCAGGGAGGAGACTGGAGAAGCTAGCCCTATGCCTCATCTCAGGGAGGAGACTGGAGAAGCTAGCCCTATGCCTCATCTCAGGTAGAAGACTGGAGAAGCCGGCCCTATGCCTCGTCCTAGGGAGGAGACTGGAGAAGCCAGCCCTATGCCTCGTCTCAGGGAGGAGACTGGAGAAGCTAGCCCTATGCCTCATCTCAGGGAGGAGACTGGAGAAGCCAGCCCTATGCCTCATCTCAGGGATCAGACTGGAGAAGCCGGCCCTATGCCTCATCTCAGGGAGGAGACTGGAGAAGCCAGCCCTATGCCTCGTCTCAGGGAGGAGACTGGAGAAGCTAGCCCTATGCCTCATCTCAGGGAGGAGACTGGAGAAGCCGGCCCTATGCCTCATCTCAGGGATCAGACTGGAGAAGCCGGCCCTATGCCTCATCTCAGGGAGGAGACTGGAGAAGCCAGCCCTAGGTCTCAGAGGACATTGCTCTAGAATGCTTGTCCTCTACAGAAGATGGGGGTCAGATCCTTGTGTTTCTTCCATCACAACTGAGGCATGAAGCCCCCGACCTTGGTTCATCTCCCATGTGTGCTGTCTGTTCCACTGTCATCTACTTTTCTTGGGAAGACAGAATATTACTCATCTACTTTTCTTGGGAAGACAGAATATTACTCATCTACTTTTCTTGGGAAGACAGAATATTACTCATCTACTCTTCCCACCTGGACAGAATATTACTCATCTACTCTTCCCACCTGGACAGAATATTACTCATCTACTCTTCCCACCTGGACAGAATATTACTCATCTACTCTTCCCATCTGAACAGAATATTACTCATCTACTCTTCCCGCCTGGACAGGACACTCTCCCTCCCGGCAAAGTTACACGTCTGATAACCTTTAAGTATTCTTTACCAGAACAAAGAACAATGACGATCATCCCTCAATAAAGACGTCCACGACCACATGATTAACCATTTGGTGCTCTGCTGCAGAACACTTTGTGGCAGGTACTCAGGGGGCGCAGACTTGTCCATGGTTGTTTGTCCTATGGTTTAAGTTGATGTGATGCTTTGCTGATGTCTGCTAACTCTGTCTCTCAACTTATCTCAATTGCTTTTCTCTTCCTCAGGTTTCTTGATGTCCTTGGCCTCCAGTAACTGCACAGAATAATGTCCCTCAACTCCTCAATCAACAGCACGCACCCTCCATCCCACGGCTCCCGACCAGACCCCTCACAGTTCACTATACCCATCACCATTTGCCTCTTGACTGTCCTCATCTGCCTGGTGGGACTGATCGGCAATGGGATCACAATCTATCTCTTCTGTTTCCGCATCAAGCTGAACCAGTCGACCGTGTACATCCTGAATTTGGCTGTGGCGGATTTCATCTTCGTGTTTGGCTGCTGCATGGTGACTTTGTTCTTCCTGTGCTTGTATAATGGCGTGCAAACCTCGAAGAGGCAAGACGCGGTCTTCTCTGTGTTTGGCGACTTCCTGAACAGCTTTGGATTTAACTCCAGCCTGTTCTTTCTGGCCGCTCTCTCCATTGAGCGATCTCTCTCTGTTTGCTTTCCCATGTGGTACAAATGTCGCCGCCCGATGCACTTGTCAGCCATATTGAGTGTGATTATATGGATTGTGTCCTTCCTAATAACTGTTCTAGAGAGGTTCCTCATCCCTCAACACAGATCTACTGTTTACGTAGTCATATCCATCCTGTTCCTGATTGTGACTCTTGCCATGATTGGCGCCAGTGCCGTCCTTCTCATAGAGATCCGGAAGAGCTCCGTACCATACCAGCCGATTAAGCTGTACATAGTGGTTGTGGCAGCGGTCATCACCTTCCTCATCTCTCTGGTTCCAGCCACCATTGTGAGACTCTTGTTCTTCTTTGCCTTCATTCCTACAGGAATGACCAAGGTCATCAGCTACATGGCGATTTCTTTGTGTTCTGCCGTCAATTCTACCGTCAATCCCTACATCTACATTATAGTCGGGAGGTGGAAGAAAAGTCTCCCCACAACACAAGCTCTTGATTCCGTCTTCAAAGAAGATAGAAAGACCTCTGAGGGAAGTGACCGGGAGGAGACACAGCACACCGACACCGAGCACTAGAACCTATCAGTGAAGGTCCAAGGACTTGTAACGATTGTGTCCTCGGTATTTTACCTGCAGATTTCCTGTAATTTACCACTGGCAGAAAGATTGTGTTTTTTTTTTTAGCAGTAGATGTACAAAGACAAAGGTCTGATTATCAAGGCGGGGTGTGCTACTCTGATGCATGGGGCCTGCGGAGGTAGAGAAGGCAGGTTATTTATGACGAGGCACAGGCCTCCTCGGATGAGATCTCCGGAGCTGCCATAGATTTCACTCATTGTGCCAGTATCTGGTGTAAACAATGATAAAATATCTCAGCGCCCTCATTCTGCCATCGGCACGCCCCCTTCTGTAAACTTGGCGAGGGCAGCAAAAGATGCAGAGATTCAAGAAGAAAAGTCACAAATGCATTGAAAAGTCATAAATCTGGTGAATTTGCAAACTTTCTAAATCAAAAAGAGGGTTAAAGGGGAATGATAAATTTCTTCTAAAATGTAAGTCCAGACAGATGGCAGACACCGGAGCAAAAACACAGTGACTGCACCAGCAGAATAGTGAGTGCAGCTCTGGAGTATAATACAGGATGTAACTCAGGATCAGTACAGGATAAGTAATGTATGTACACAGTGACTGCACCAGCAGAATAGTGAGTGCAGCTCTGGAGTATAATACAGGATGTAACTCAGGATCAGTACAGGATAAGTAATGTATGTACACAGTGACTGCACCAGCAGAATAGTGAGTGCTGCTCTGGAGTATAATACAGGATGTAACTCAGGATCAGTACAGGATAAGTAATGTATGTACACAGTGACTGCTCCAGCAGAATAGTGAGTGCAGCTCTGGAGTATAATACAGGATGTAACTCAGGATCAGTACAGGATAAGTAATGTATGTACACAGTGACTGCACCAGCAGAATAGTGAGTGCAGCTCTGGAGTATAATACAGGATGTAACTCAGGATCAGTACAGGATAAGTAATGTATGTACACAGTGACTGCACCAGCAGAATAGTGAGTGCAGCTCTGGAGTATAATACAGGATGTAACTCAGGATCAGTACAGGATAAGTAATGTATGTACACAGTGACTGCACCAGCAGAATAGTGAGTGCAGCTCTGAAGTATAATACAGGATGTAACTCAGGATCAGTACAGGATAAGTAATGTATGTACACAGTGACTGCACCAGCAGAATAGTGAGTGCAGCTCTGGAGTATAATACAGGTTGTAACTCTGGATCAGTACAGGATAAGTAATGTATGTACACAGTGACTGCACCAGCAGAATAGTGAGTGCAGCTCTGGAGTATAATACAGGATGTAACCCAGGATCAGTATAGTATAAGTAATGTATGTACACAGTGACTGCACCAGCAGAATAGTGAGTGCAGCTCTGGAGTATAATACAGGATGTAACTCAGGATCAGTACAGGATAAGTAATGTATGTACACAGTGACTGCACCAGCAGAATAGTGAGTGCTGCTCTGGAGTATAATACAGGATGTAACTCAGGATCAGTACAGGATAAGTAATGTATGTACACAGTGACTGCACCAGCAGAATAGTGAGTGCAGCTCTGGAGTATAATACAGGATGTAACTCAGGATCAGTACAGGATAAGTAATGTATGTACACAGTGACTGCACCAGCAGAATAGTGAGTGCAGCTCTGCAGTATAATACAGGATGTAACTCAGGGTCAGTACAGGATAAGTAATGTATGTACACAGTGACTGCACCAGCAGAATAGTGAGTGCTGCTCTGGAGGATAATACAGGATGTTACTCAGGATCAGTACAGGATAAGTAATGTATGTACACAGTGACTGCACCAGCAGAATAGTGAGTGCAGCTCTGGAGTATAATACAGGATGTAACTCAGGATCAGTACAGGATAAGTAATGTATGTACACAGTGACTGCACCAGCAGAATAGTGAGTGCAGCTCTGGAGTATAATACAGGATGTAACTCAGGATCAGCACAGGATAAGTAATGTATGTACACAGTGACTGCACCAGCAGAATAGTGAGTGCAGCTCTGGAGTATAATACAGGATGTAACCAGGATCATTACAGGATAAGTAATGTATGTACACAGTGACTGCACCAGCAGAATAGTGAGTGCAGCTCTGGAGTATAATACAGGATGTAACTCAGGATCAGTACAGGATAAGTAATGTATGTACATAGTGACTGCACCAGCAGAATAGTGAGTGCAGCTCTGGAGTATAATACAGGATGTAACTCAGGATCAGTACAGGATAAGTAATGTATGTACACAGTGACTGCACCAGCAGAATAGTGAGTGCAGCTCTGGAGTATAATACAGGATGTGACTCAGGATCAGTAGAGGATAAGTAATGTATGTACACAGTGAATGCACCAGCAGAATAGTGAGTGCAGCTCTGGAGTATAATACAGGATGTAACTCAGGATCGGTACAGGATAAGTAATGTATGTACACAGTGACTGCACCAGCAGAATAGTGAGTGCAGCTCTGGAGTATAATACAGGATGTAACCAGGATCAGTACAGGATAAGTAATGTATGTACACAGTGACTGCACCAGCAGAATAGTGAGTGCAGCTCTGGAGTATAATACAGGATGTAACCAGGATCAGTACAGGATAAGTAATGTATGTACACAGTGACTGCACCAGCAGAATAGTGAGTGCAGCTCTGGAGTATAATACAGGATATAACTCAGTATCAGTACAGGATAAGTAATGTATGTACACAGTGACTGCACCAGCAGAATAGTGAGTGCAGCTCTGGAGTATAATACAGGATGTAACCAGGATCAGTACAGGATAAGTATGTATGTACACAGTGACTGCACCAGCAGAATAGTGAGTGCAGCTCTGGAGTATAATACAGGATGTAACCAGGATCAGTACAGGATAAGTAATGTATGTACACAGTGACTGCACCAGCAGAATAGTGAGTGCAGCTCTGGAGTATAATACAGGATGTAACCAGGATCAGTACAGGATAAGTAATGTATGTACACAGTGACTGCACCAGCAGAATAGTGAGTGCAGCTCTGGAGTATAATACAGGATATAACTCAGTATCAGTACAGGATAAGTAATGTATGTACACAGTGACTGCACCAGCAGAATAGTGAGTGCAGCTCTGGAGTATAATACAGGATGTAAACCAGGATCAGTACAGGATAAGTAATGTATGTACACAGTGACTGCACCAGCAGAATAGTGAGTGCAGCTCTGGAGTATAATACAGGATGTAACCAGGATCAGTACAGGATAAGTAATGTATGTACACAGTGACTGCACCAGCAGAATAGTGAGTGCAGCTCTGGAGTATAATACAGGATGTAACCAGGATCAGTACAGGATAAGTAATGTATGTACACAGTGACTGCACCAGCAGAATAGTGAGTGCAGCTCTGGAGTATAATACAGGATGTAACCAGGATCAGTACAGGATAAGTAATGTATGTACACAGTGAGTGCGTAGTGCCCTGGAGCAGGGGTACTTTGATGTTTGGAAATTTGTAGACATTTGCCTATTTCCCCTATGCAAAGTTATAAACTACTTACTTTATTTATCTTGAAAGGGTTAACTTATACTATTTATTAGTGTGTTACTGCATTTTATATGTTGTGATATATAACCTGTTCATTATCACTGAATTTGCATGGCCGACCTGTGGAAAGGGTTAATGAATACTGAGAGGCTGCTCGGACTTTGAATGAGAAGCTGGTAATTTTCCACAGAGTATAAAGAAGACTGTGTTTTGGAGGCAAAAAGCCAAACGTTGTATACCATCAAAACCAGGCAGACTGACCTGAATGTCTGGTTTATCTCTGTTGTTATGTCTGGAAACTTGTTTTTGTCTGGAAAAACTGCTGTATCATTGCCATTGAGTATCATAGAAGTTGCAATGTAAGTCTATGAGAGACAGAAAGTGTAACATTGTATCTGTTTGTGCTGAGCGTCTCCACTCCACCCCTCCTACTAGAAGGTTCCAGTCTAGCTAAAACTGTATATAAGTAGAGCAGTCAGAGCCCCTAGTATTCTGCAGTTATGGACCAGTGCTTGGAGGGGGAGAGTCTGCCAGACTACTGAGTGACCAGAAGAAGACGCTGAGACAGGGATACTCTGCCACAGACCCTCGGCCTCCAGCCTTGACCAGTGTACCAGCCTTCTGAAGAGAGAGAGAGGGACAGCTAGCTCAGGCCTTTCCTCAGAATCAAACACTTCCTCTGCCAGGGAGGAGACTGGAGAAGCCGGCCCTATGCCTTGTCCTAGGGAGGAGACTGGAGAAGCTAGTCCTATGCCTCGTCCTAGGGAGGAGACTGGAGAAAGTGGCCCTATGCCTCGTCTCAGGGAGGAGACTGGAGCAGCCAGCCCTATGCCTCGTCTCAGGGAGGAGACTGGAGAAGACGGCCCTATGCCTCGTCTCAGGGAGGAGACTGGAGCAGCCAGCCCTATGCCTCGTCTCAGGGAGGAGACTGGAGAAGCTGGCTCTATGCCTCGTCTCTGGGAGGAGACTGGAGCAGCCAGCCCTATGCCTCGTCTGTATTGTTTTGTACCTGATTTCCTCCAGTAAAGAAGCCCCCTGGTTACTGCAGACCCTGACTCTCTGGACTTATTTCCAATTGGAGTGCACCACGCCTTAGTATCCCTTCCACAGAGCAGCAACATTGGGTGACATCTCGACGGTATCCGTGGGACCCAGAGTAGCATTGGGGACACCCCAAACTTGGCCACTGCAAATGTACCAGCAGAATAGTGAGTGCAGCTCTGGAGTATAATACAGTATGTAACTCAGGATCAGTACAAGATAAGTAATGTATGTACACAGTGACTGCACCAGCAGAATAGTGAGTGCAGCTCTTGAGTATAATACAGGATGTAACTCAGGATCAGTACAGGATAAGTAATGTATGTACACAGTGACTGCACCAGCAGAATAGTGAGTGCAGCTCTGGAGTATAATACAGGATGTAACTCAGGATCAGTACAAGATAAGTAATGTATGTACACAGTGACTGCTCCAGCAGAATAGTGAGTGCAGCTCTGGAGTATAATACAGGATGTAACTCAGGATCAGTACAGGATAAGTAATGTATGTACACAGTGACTGCACCAGCAGAATAGTGAGTGCAGCTCTGGATGTCACTAAGGAAGCATCATTTATTTTATGCACCCTTGAACCTCTGATAACCTCTAATCAAGTGTAGGATTCAAATTTTTAACAGCAGGTTCCCTACTCAACGGCGGACATGCAATGTCATGACACATGTTTACATATACATCACATATATGCGACACACATACACATAAATAGTATACACCATATACATTGTACACACACATACATAGTACACACATACATATAAATACACCATATACATAGTACACACACATACATAGTACACACATACACATAAATACACCACATACATTGTACACACACATACATAGTACACACATACACATAAATACACCATATACATTGTACACACATATACATAGTACACACATACATAGTACACACATACATAGTACACACATATACACTACACACACATACATAGTACACACACATACATAGTACACACACGTACATAGTACACACACATACATAGTACACACATACATAGTACACACACATACATAGTACACACACGTACATAGTACACACACATACATAGTACACACATACATAGTACACACATACATAGTACACACACATACATAGTACACACACGTACATAGTACACACACATACATAGTACACACATACATAGTACACACATACATAGTACACACATATACACTACACACACATACCACTCAACTTTTAAAAATCCTAAGGAGCTAAACTATGGAATGGAAGGCTCATCTCCAGCTCCCAGCCGGTTCTGTAATTTTAACAACCGGGTCTGTAGAACCTGAGAGAACTGGCTGAATCCCATGCCTCCTCTAATAACAGTTATGGGGAGTCCAGAGGGAGACATCTGCCCTATACAGATATGGGGTCTTTTTAGGCGTTTTTCCATCTTGAACATTGGGGGCATATTGCTAGGATGCAGACCTTTGAGGGCACACCGCGCAAACACGGCCACCGCTCCATTCACTTCTATAGCAGCACCTGGCTATTTTCAGCAATCCCATAGCAATGGATGGAGGGCGGCCAAGCATCCGTGGAGCACTTTGCAGGCTGTGTTCTACAGATATGTGTATCATCACACATTAGGGTGGAGAAGACGCGGCCTCTACGGTATATGGTGCTGTTTTATGGATTGGGCTGATGTGTATTTAGATATATATATAGCTTTCTAATTACCCGATCATTAGGATAATTACCTGCTTGTCGCCTTGTTTCAGGAATCTGCCTATCAAGTATCCTCCCAAATACATGAGAAGAGACTGAAGAGAAATCATCAGACGCTTCACCGTCCGCAGGCGTCCATAGCTTCCGCAGGGCTTCGTCTCCCCTGTGGTCAGAGTATGGCTGTCTGCACGATAACGGATGGATCCAGACTCCTCAGTACAGAAATATCAGTCAGGCCATGCCGGGGCCGCCGTAAGACGCCTTCAGCAGATATGAGACAGCTATGGGGTGTCCAGAAGGTGACCTCTGCCCAGTATACAGTTATGGGGTGTCCAGCAGGTGACCTCTGCTCTGTATACAGTTATGGGGTGTCTAGTGGGTGACCTCTGCTCTGTATACAGTTATGCGGTGTCCAGTGGGTGACCTCTGCCCTGTATACAGTTATGGGGTGTCCACCAGGTGACCTCTGCCCTGTATACAGTTATGGGGTGTCCACCAGGTGACCTCTGCCCTGTATACAGTTATGGGGTGTCCACCAGGTGACCTCTGCCCTGTATACAGTTATGGGGTGTCTAGTGGGTGACCTCTGCCCTGTATACAGTTATGGGGTGTCTAGTGGGTGACCTCTGCTCTGTATACAGTTATGGGGGTCTGTGGTGACCTCTGCCTGATACAGTTATGGGTGTCTAATAGGTGACCTCTGCCCTGTATACAGTTATGGGGTGTCCAGCAGGTGACCTCTGCCTTGTATACAGTTATGGGGTGTCCAGCAGGTGACCTCTGCCCTGTATACAGTTATGGGGTGTCCAGCGGGTGACCTCTGCCATGTATACAGTTATGGGGTGTCCAGCAGGTGACCTCTGCCCTGTATACAGTTATGCGGTGTCCAGCAGGTGACCTCTGCCTTGTATACAGTTATGAGGTGTCCAGCGGGTGACCTCTGGCCTGTATACAGTTATGGGGTGTCCAGCAGGTGACCTCTGGCCTGTATACAGTTATGGGTGTCCAGCGGGTGACCTCTGCTTTGTATACAGTTATGGGGTGTCCAGCAGGTGACCTCTGCTCTGTATACAGTTATGCGGTGTCCAGTGGGTGACCTCTGCCCTGTATACAGTTATGGGGTGTCTAGTGGGAGACCTCTGCCCTGTATACAGTTATGGGGTGTCCAGCGGGTGACCTCTGCTCTGTATACAGTTATGGGGTGTCCAGCAGGTGACCTCTGCCCTGTATACAGTTATGAGGTGTCCAGCGGGTGACCTCTGGCCTGTATACAGTTATGGGGTGTCCAGCAGGTGACCTCTGGCCTGTATACAGTTATGGGGTGTCCAGCGGGTGACCTCTGCTTTGTATACAGTTATGGGGTGTCTAGTGGGTGACATCTGCCCTGTATACAGTTATGGGGTGTCTAGTGGGTGACCTCTGGCCTGTATACAGTTATGGGGTATCCAGCGGGTGACCTCTGCCCTGTATACAGTTATGGGGTGTCCAGTGGGTGACCTCTACCCTGTATACAGTTATGCGGTGTCCAGCGGGTGACCTCTGCTCTGTATACAGTTATGCGGTGTCCAGCGGGTGACCTCTGCTCTGTATACAGTTATGGGGTGTCTAGTGGGTGACCTCTGCCCTGTATACAGTTATGCGGTGTCCAGCGGGTGACCTCTGCTCTGTATACAGTTATGGGGTGTCTAGTGGGTGACCTCTGCTCTGTATACAGTTATGCGGTGTCCAGTGGGTGACCTCTGCTCTGTATACAGTTATGCGGTGTCCAGTGGGTGACCTCTGCTCTGTATACAGTTATGCGGTGTCCAGTGGGTGACCTCTGCCCTGTATACAGTTATGGGGTGTCCAGCGGGTGACCTCTGCTCTGTATACAGTTATGGGGTGTCTAGTGGGTGACCTCTGCTCTGTATACAGTTAAGTGTGTGTCTAGTGGGTGACCTCTGGCCTGTATACAGTTATGGGGTGTCCAGAGGGTGACCTCTGCCCTGTATACAGTTATGGGGTGTCTAGTGGGTCACCTCTGCCCTGTATACAGTTAAGTGTGTGTCCAGCGGGTGACCTCTGCTCTGTATACAGTTATGGTGTGTCCAGCGGGTAATCTCTGCTCACCTGGGATGATGGGAGTTGTACACTTTGTATATGGATCTGAGGTCTGGGGCTCCATCCCACACTTTGTATATGTAACCCCTGGGCATTCACTGACTTCCAGTACTACACTTTGCTATGACCCCCACCAGGTGCCACCAGTACAGTTCACACTGGGGGACCACTATGCAGCTACATTCAAACAATACCTGACTGCTATTCAGAAATGGATCACGGGTGATTTATAGCAAGGGTCATAGCCGGTCCCTCTTAACGTGCCTTGTACAGCTGGCCTCTCTTATCCCCCTCTTATAGCCAGCCTCTTTTACCTCTCTCTTATAGCCGTCCCCTCTTAACCATCTCTTACAGCCGGTCCCTCATAACCCTCTCTTATAGCGGGCCCTCCTTACCCCTCTCTTACAGCCGGCCTCTCTTACTCCTCGCTTATAGCCGGTCCCTCATAACCCTCTCTTATAGCCGGCCTCTCTTACCCCTCTCTTATAGCTGGCCCCTCTTACCCCTCTCTTATAGCCGGCCTCTCTTAATTATCTCTTATAGCTGGCCCCTCATAACCCTCTATTATAGCGGGCCCTCCTTACCCCTCTCTTATAGCCGGCCTTTCTTACCCCTCTCTTATAGCCGGCCACTAAGGGGACATTCTTACTGTGTGGGGGCACTAAGGGGGCAGAACTGTGGTTCTGAGTCACAAAAGAGCATTCTTTGTAGTAGGAGGGCACTAGGGGAGGGGGTAAAACTTTTGTGACGGGGCAGGAAGGAGATATAATAACTGTGTGGGCCACTGTGGAGACTAGATTTGCTCTGATCAGACCTACCATGACCTTCTATGTCACAGTCCCTGCTTGAATGGTCGTGATGTCAGACCTATGTGATCTTGGAATGGGCTGGTCAACGGTGTCCTCTGCTTGTCATATTGAGGCACTGCAGTTATGGCTGCAGCTCATCTACTCCCACAACCTGGAAGTTTGGCTTGTAAACACTGGAGCACAGTGGAAACATGGAGATGGAAATGTAGACACTGGGTCACCAGTCTAGGGGATTGCATGAGGTTTACACAATTAAATGACATTTTTAGGATCCTTCAAACCCCTTTAAAGACGTGGTCACATGGCCGGTGACACATCCACTGTCTGATGACTTTGTCCCTCTTCCTTTCTTTGACAGTTGGGAGGTAGGATGTGGATTCTCTGATGCAGCATTGTATGAACAGGAGAAACTCTGCGGCTGACACGCTTCAAACATTAGTTCGTATTCATGAAAAAAGGAACAGTATGGTCGGACACAAGGTCTCCTGTTCATACATGCTTCTGCTGCTTCAGGATGGTTTTAGAAGGACTTGAATACAGGTTGGAATTTTTGATGGATCTAATTCACATGTAGCACCGGAGATAAGGGAGCCACAGAGAACAGCACGCCGGGACACAAGAGGATCCTTCCCCTGAGACTCACAATCTCTCGTCTTAATTATTCCCGAAGCTGCCGGACTCTGGGGAAAATAAGACAGCGGAGATTTCATCTGTAACGTTTTAATTAACGTCTCAGAAGTCACAATGAGGTAAACAAGAGAATCCACCGAGAATCCACCCAAAGGAGGTCATCGCTCAGAAGGAGCCTCAGGAATAGTTCATGGAGGAGAAGCGAGCGGACGGGAAGTTTCTATGTTAGAATTATCCACGTCAGCAGGATTGGTGACTACAGACATACAGCAGCCTGATGATGGAGACAACATAGCAAACCACATGTATGTTCTAGGCAAAGCCCGGCAGATATCTCCCATGTAACATGTCACCGGGTGCTCCCAAACTCAGTCCTCAGGAACAAACCACATCTACTGACCCCAGTCCTAACCACCACCAGGCAGTGGCAGGCTGAACATGAAAGACAGTTAACTTAAAGGGGTATTCCGGTTACCATAAATATACCTTTTGTTTTACACTAATTAATCATCAATAATTACCTAATATAATGTAAATGTCACATATATTATTTACCGTTCAGTAGTTATAAAAGTTGTTTTCTTCCTCTGCTACCCACTGTGTTTCCTCATGGGTTACCATGGCATCCACCTCTAGTTCTAAGCTTTTGTTAGGTCGAGCATGCTCAGTCTGTTGCTATCAATTCTCTAGCTGAATGTTAGTGTGCTGCTGATTGGTTAGTAGAGGGGGTGTGACTGCACTGTGTATCAGGCAGCCAATCAGTAAACATCAACACTCACAGCAGGAAAGCTAGGCATTGTGGGGATTGTAGTTCTGTGAGATCAGGAGCAATGATACTGTCAGTGTGCTGCAGGCTCACACAGGAGCTAGACAAATGGATTACAAGGTAAAATGAAGCTCTGGTTATATGTACAGGTATGGGTTCTGGTTATATGTACAGGTATGGGTTCTGGTTATATGTACAGGTATGGGTTCTGGTTATATGTACAGGTATGGGTTCTGGTTATATGTACAGGTATGGGTTCTGGTTATATGTACAGGTATGGGTTCTGGTTATATGTACAGGTATGGGTTCTGGTTATATGTACAGGTATGGGCTCTGGTTATATGTACAGGTATGGGTTCTGGTTATATGTACAGGTATGGGCTCTGGTTATATGTACAGGTATGGGCTCTGGTTATATGTACAGGTATGGGTTCTGGTTATATGTACAGGTATGGGCTCTGGTTATATGTATAGGTATGGATTCTGGTTATATTTATATGTATGGGTTCTGGTTATATGTACAGATATGGGTTCTGGTTATATGTACAGGTATGGGCTCTGGTTATATGTATAGGTATGGGTTCTGGTTATATGTACAGGTATGGGTTCTGGTTATATGTACAGGTATGGGTTCTGGTTATATGTATAGGTATGGGTTCTGGTTATATTTATATGTATGGGTTCTGGTTATATGTACAGGTATGGGTTCTGGTTATATGTACGGGTATGGGTTCTGGTTATATGTACGGGTATGGGTTCTGGTTATATGTACAGGTGTGGGTTCTGGTTATATGTACAGGTATGGGTTATGGTTATATGTACAGGTATGGGTTCTGGTTATATGTATAGGTATGGGTTCTGGTTATATGTATATGTATGGGTTCTGGTTATATGTACAGGTATGGGTTCTGGTTATATGTACGGGTATGGGTTCTGGTTATATGTACAGGTATGGGTTCTGGTTATATGTACAGGTATGGGCTCTGGTTATATGTACAGGTATGGGTTCTGGTTATATGTACAGATATGGGGTCTAGTTATATGTATAGGTATGGGTTCTGGTTATATGTATAGTACCTTTTAAGGGCTATTGGAAGATTTGGGGACTTTTTTTAATTAAAATTTGGGGGACCGTTTTGAACCAGGCTCGGAAGAGCGGGGGGTGCCTGGTTTGGTCCCATTGAATTACATTATGCTCGGGGGTGCTCGGCCGAGCACTCGAGCACCCCCTAGTGCTCGGCCAGAGCACCCGAGCATATGAGCACCCAGTGCTCACTCAACACTATCAGTTACTAATAACTACTTATAGTATAACTATATAGAGGAAGTATTATAGTCGTTATACTCTTGTACATGTAGGTCTATGTAAAAGAAATTAGGGCATTAGTAATTGATTAACTTGGTAAAATCAGCAGTGCTGAGCAAGTTTAAAAGCGAATTAAAACGAATTGACAAATTTGATGTTTAATAAATCTATTTTTAATGAAATTGGTGGTAAAAAAAATCATATCAGAATATAACTAACTAGTAATACCTGCTTCCTATGGTACACAGAAATATAATAATCCCTTAAAAACTATTAATACTGCTCCTATGTACAAGAATATAAACTACTATACATACTGCTCCTATGGTACCAGAATATAACCTACTATAATACCTGCTCCTATGTA